>OU893352.1:8065840-8407156 GCA_918026875.4 Diatraea saccharalis | reverse complement strand
AACATTTTGTATATCTGTACTATTAACCCAGAGTATGATTCCATACGAAAGCCAAGCGTGGGCGTATGCATAATAAATTGCCATTGCTGAGTTGAAATCACAGCTTACCTTTATTTCCCTTAAAGCATAAAGAAAGGAAGATAATTTTGCTTATTTTATATTGCGCAAACATTTGCTGCAACTTTTGTCTAACGAACTGTTTACCATTATCCATTAGAATGGTACTAGATATGCCATGGACTAACAGTACTTTTTCCTCTAGAATGTTAGTAATAATTTCGGCGGTTGCACGATGTATGGGAAATAAAAGCGTGTATTTAGAAAAACAACATCTTACGACCAATATCATGGTGTTCTGTTTCCTAGTTGGAGGCAATGGACCAATTAGGTAAATACTAAGCATTTGAAAGGGCCTAGAACAATCTTTAGGACGACCCATTAAACCTAAAGTAGGGTGATTTGCATGCTTATGTGCATTACATGCATCACAATTATTCACAAAATTTGTTATGGCTTTATGTATGCCAGGCCAAAAATATTTCAAGGAAATACGTTTTAAGGTTTTAAAACTACCCAGGTGGCCTGAAATAGGATTACAATGATTTTCCGCTATAATCGCTTGTCTAAACTCGCTAGGAATCACCTCTTTCCACTCAAATTCTCTAGTTAGAGGGTTCAGAATTTTCATGAAACGGTAAAGTTTATTATTAGTTATTTTATAATTAGCACAAATGTAGGAGACACCTGACAACTAGAAAATAGTTTAATATACCATGGATCACACACATTAGGTACGGAATGATTATTATTTGTAATTGCAGATATATTTTTAGCGCGAGATAACAAATCAGGCATGACATTTTCCTTGCCATGTTTGTGTTTAATGTCAAAGTTAAAAGCTGAAAGGCGGACTCCCCACCTAGCCAGTCGACCAGTAGGATTATTTAAATTAAGAAACCATTTCAAAGACGAATGATCAGTAAAAACGGTGAACTTTTTACCGTTGTCTAAATAACACCTCCAGTGTTCTATCGCAATAATGACAGCGAGAGCCTCGCGTTCAGTTGCACTATAATTACGTTCCTGAGCTGACAAAGACTTACTCGTGTAGGCTATTACTCTCTCTTCGCCGTGGAGAATCTGGGTAAGAACAGCGCCAATCCCGTAGTCACTAGCATCTGTATGCACTTGAAAGGGTTCAGCGTAATTAGGACACGCTAAAATAGGAGGTGAGGTCAAATACCGTTTAAGCCTTTCAAAAAATGCGTTCGCTTCTGCAGACCAAACGAAAGGGGGAGCAGTTTTACCTTGTGACGTTAGTTTATTTAATGGGGCTGTGATGGAACTAAAATTAGGTATAAAACGACGATACCACGACGCAGTGCCCAAAAATCGGCGAACTTCCATTCTGTTGGTTCGAGGAGGGTAGTTAACAATGACCTCTATTTTTTCTGGATCAGCTTGAAGACCTTTAGAGTCCTCGATATAACCTAAATATTTTAACTTTTCCCTAAAAAATTGACATTTTTCAAAGTTAATAGTAAGATTAGCATATTTTAGCTTTTCTAGCACTTGTTTAAGTAAAGATATGTGCTTCTCATAAGAGTCTGCAATTATAATAATGTCATTAATAAAAACCCAAACTTTATTTTCGAATTCTGGCCCATAAAATAGTAAATCGACCAATCTTTGCTGCGCAGCCGGTGCGTTAGTTAGTCCGAAAGGCATGGACTTAAATTTAATGTTCCTCTAGAGGGAATGTAAAACGCAGTCTTACATCTGTCTTCAGACCTAATTAGAACCTGCCAAAAGGATTTACAAAGATCAATACTAGACAAATATTTAGCATTTCTAAGATTATCGAGAATTTCTGAAATATATGGTAGAATATATGGTAGGCATCTTTGCGTGTGACGGAATTCAACTTCCTACTATCTTAACAAAATCTATACTCTCCGTTTTTCTTTGGGGTTAGAAGAACCGGGTTAGACCAAGGACTTTCACCTGGTTCCACAACGTCTTCCTCCAACATTTCATCTAATTGTTGATAAAGAATTTGCTGTTTTTGTGGAGACATTCGGTAGTACCTTTGCCTAATAGGAGCGGCATCACCTGTGTCGATAGCATGCATTATTATTGAAGTACGACCCAATCCACGTTCTTCGTACGAAATATTGCGAAATTGAGAAATCATATCATCAGCTGTTCTTTTCTGTTCTTCATTAAGATGTGAATACGAAAGAAGATGACGAGGTTCGTCTACAGAAAAATTGGAAAGACCAATTTCATGTGGCGTATCGAGCACGAAACTATCCAATTCAGTAGGGAACAAACCAAACTTTCTCCAAAAATCCATCCCAAATATTAAGTTGTCTTTGATAGACGGTACAATAAAAAAATGTAAGGTTCGAGTAGTATTATTAAAAGTTATCGGCAAGTTGATATACATGGATGTTAAAAACATTTGACCGCCAGCTGCAGAAAACTGTAACGGTTCACAAGTACAAAGAGGATAGTTATTAACAGAGAACTGTTTATGAAAGTTATTTCCAAGAATTGTTATACTGGAACCAGTATCCAAAAGACCAATAATATTTTTATTATCCGCAACTACAGAAATAAATGGACGAGAAAAGAAGTTATTTTCATTTTCTTGGTTCAAACTGATTACTTTATACTTATCGCGAACTGGAGACGAGGAGCGGTTAGAAAAGACTTTTTTTTAAAGGACGACCTATCGAACCTATCAGACTGTCTACTATGGTAAGAAAAATTAGTTTGTCTCCAGTTCTGGTTAATTAGTTTTTTGATTTGGCAACATTTTTACTATTTGGACATTCTGAAACACGAACACCTGGTTTACCACACCTAAAACAAATAATTTTCCGAGGCTGTGTACAACTTCTTAAATCGTGCGTGTTATTGCGACACCTAGGACAACATTTTTTTCCTGCACCAATCGCAGAAATAATCGCCCAGTTAGAATTAAAAGAATTTTTAACTAAACTTTTTAGTGGGTGGTGGTGTTCCCTACGATATGCAAACTCTGGAGCAAGTGTCTGTGCATTTGAAGGAGACGGTTTAGCAAAGTTTGATAATTGACCTTGAATTCTTTCAAAATTTTGGCAAGCGGCCTTAAGAGAGTTAATTGAGGAAATGGGTGAAGCTGCGGCTAGAGTGTTGGCATAACACGGTCTCACATAGTATGACAAAATTTCTAATTTATCCTCCTCTGACAAGGACCTCTCCAGACGCGAAAACATACCTTCCATTATAGATAAATAAATAGAAATAGATTCGCTCTTACCCTGTGTTCGTGAACGAATTTCAGATATGAAACGATAGTCGAAATCATGGAGACTAAAATCGGCCTTGAGCTAAGGTAAAAGTTCTGTCCAAGTAGATACCCTCGGTTTGACGCAGCGAAACCAATGAAGTGCTTCATCCGTAAATATCTCGTAACCAAATGAGAGAATTTTCTCATGAGATATTCCTCTCGATTCAACAAATTCATTAATTCTTTGAATGAACGAATGAATGAATGAATAAACACTTTATTGTACACCACAAAGAAAAAAACATGAATATAAGCAAATATTTACAGTACAATCGGCGGCCTTAACGCTAAAAAGCGATTTCTTCCAGGCAACCGTACGTTAGACTGGATTTATTGAAATAATTGATGGGTAGCATATGGTGCATTACAAAGTAAGCAAATTTATTATTACGTAGAGCAAGAATAATATATAAGCTATATATTTATTATATATTCAAAACAAATATACATAAATACACTAAACAATCATACATACATACATACACATCTACATACATATAGCAACTTGGATTATGATCTATGTAGGTACATGAGAACTCAAGTAGTGTTCCCTAATAAGTCTCTTAAAAACATCTAAAGATTGCGCGCGTCTTATTTCAATTAGCAAAGCATTCCATAGGCGGACTGCTTGAACTGAAAAGGATTTATCACAGAAACCAGTAGAGTGCTTTGGCATATCCAACCTTAGATTCTCTGACGACCTCAAATTACGAGCGTGGGTGTCTTTAAGGAAATTAAAACGTTCCTTAAGATAGCTTGGTGATGAGGGATTAAATAGAATACTGTATAGAAGAGAAAGAATATGTGCATTACGGCGAAAACGAATTGGCAACCACTGGAGTTTGTTGCGAAAATTGGATACATGATCATACTTGCGGAGGTCAGATATGAATCTGATACAGAAGTTTTGGAGACGCTCCAGTTTATTTAGTTGCTCTTCATTAAGATCTAAATAGCTGGTATCAGCATAATCTAATATTGGGAGGAGAAGAGATTGTGCAAGTACAGTTTTGGTGGCTACAGGAAGAAAATTACGGAGCCGCTTTAAGGAACCAGCTGCAGCAAAAAGTTTTCGACTCACCTCTTGTATCTGGGGAGCCCAGGAGAGATTTTCATCAATGATCACTCCAAGATTCTTAACACATTTAGCAGGGTGTAAACTGACACCATCAAACACAATAGTAGGCAAACACGCGCATCAATCCTACTAGTCAACGCACGACTACCAACGACCATTACTTGAGTCTTGGACGGATTTACTGCTATACCGTATGACATACTCCAATCGCAAACTGATTTTAAATCACGATTTATGATTGCAATATTTAAGGAGAGTTGATCAAGGGTAGACTGAGAATAAACCTGTAGATCATCTGCGTAAAGGTGGTAGGATGAAATTGCACTTGCAAGGAAATTGAGTTGATGAATATAGCAAAGAGCAATGGAGATAGAACGCTACCCTGCGGCACCCCAGCCGAAATATCACACCAAGTGGAAAAGGAATCATTGATGTGAATTCGCTGCCGGCGTCCAGACAGGTAACTCTGAAACCAGTCAATTTCCGCTGGAGATATGTTAATTGAGCGTAGAATGCCAAGTAAAATATCAAAATCCACGGTATTAAATGCATTGCTGAAATCAAGGAGTGAAAGAATCGTAATTTTTCCATGCTCCATTCCAGACCTAACATCATCAGTTACATTCACTAGCACCGAGGTCGTACTGTGGCTAGCTCGTAAACCGGACTGATAAGGACTTAAAAGGTGATTTTTGGATAGGAAAGAAGATAACTGATTGTGAACAAGGCATTCCAGCACTTTGGATAGGAAAGGTAGTATGGAAATAGGTCTATAGTCAGAGAAAGACAAAGGCTTTGATTTTTTAGGTAATGGGATGACATGGGCTTTTTTCCAGGCAGACGGAAAAACACCAGTGCCAATTGAATGGTTAAGGATATGTGATATGACAGGGAGGATCTCATCTAGGATAAGTAGGATCATTTTCCGGCTGACACAGTCACTGCCCACGGCGCCAGAGGTTATCGACATTATGCTTTTCTTAACATCACAGTCGGAGAATTGACATAGTGAAAAAGATGGAAAATTTGGGCATGGCCGTGATGAAAGGAGATTCAGAGTATTCGACTTGACAGTCAAATCAAAAGTATGGGAAGAAAAGAAATGCCTATTAAGTAAATTAATATCTAAACTATTATGAGAAAGATTTTGTCGTTGTTTGCCTATGCCCAAAGACCTTAGAAATTTCCAGACTTTTGCTGGATCGCTGCTTTCCACGGAACTATGAATAAATTGGCGTTGTGCATTTCTACACACCTTATTACATTGATTACGAATTTTGACGTACTTCTCCCAATTTGAGGGAGTAGGCCTACATTTGTATTTATTTTTTGCAGAATTCTTTTTCGCCGATAAAGATTTTATATCATCTGTAAGCCAAGATGACGGATGGTGCTTCATTTTTACTGGTCGTGTGGGTGCGTGCTTATCGAAAAGTTTGATGACGTTTATTGAAAACAAATGTGTCTTTTCGTCTACCGAATTGGAGTTAAAGAGTTGCGACCAATCAACGTTAGCAGCGTCCTGTTGTAAATTGTTATTATTAATGCCACCAAAATTGCGTTGCAATTGACTTTAGGTGGACGGGTTTTATATGAAAGAAAGATTAGATCATGGTAAGAAAATGCTTCGGCAGAAAATTGACCATGCTTGGCAACATGCTGAAGAGAGGAGACAATAATAAGGTCTAGAAGAGAGGGAGAAGTGTTTGGAAAGTAATGAGTTGCATTTAACGTAGGGGCGGCCAAATTAGAAGCATGTAGCAGAGTACGAAACTTTTTCGATCGAGAGTCATTCTTAAGAAGGCAAGTGTTGAAGTCTCCCATTATTATAGTGTGATTGTAACAGGGACATAGATTCTCTAACTTGCTTTCAAAAGAAGAAAAGAAATCTATGCGTAAGGAAGGACTATAATACACACCAAGGAGAATCTTTTCATGACGCAGGTTAACCTCTACGAAAAGATGCTCACCGGCATTTGACGGAGGCGGTTGAGGTGACATATCTACAATAGTAAAAGGAATATGCACACGAAGATATATGGCAACGCCACCTCCAGCACCTACCGTACGATCGTTCCCAATCATGTTAAAACCTGGTAATGCATAAAGTGTGGAAGAGAGACATGGTTTAAGCCAAGACTCAGAAACGAGGATAACATGAATATTCTTGCAATTGAAATTAATCAGCATATCTGAAAATCAGGAACGATAATGCAAGAACATCAACAAAACTATCATCGATACTACCAGTTGCAGATACAAAACTATCTGAACTAATATAACCAACCGAGAAAGACATTTATATATACAGGAATAATTTAAAACCACTGCGAAGATTTTGTGAAAATAAACTTTAAGTAATTTAAACAAACAGGTATTTTTTATTTTGATATGTTCCAATACTAAAAAATAAAGTTATCGCTTATCAAAGATCGAGATTTTAAAACTTAATTTATGGACACCGTGCGCCGTGCGTCAGCTGAGCGCTCGCTCGACGCCGTAGGCATGTACTCGTAGGTACCTATCTACACGGGTCACTGACCGCTCATTTTGTTAGATTCGAACTAGATTTTATGCCATGATCTGAGGTGATTTCTAAGAATAATTCCAATTTTCCCTTCATACTTTTATGGTTAAGGCCATCAAAATGCAAAAAAATAAAAGAGAAACATTTTCGTTACCTAGAAAAAAATATTAACGTTATGCCGAAGTTACATAGGTACTTCTGCGTTAAGGCGTATTTAAAAAAAATGGAATCAACTACGTATTAATGTTGAATCAAAACAAATACCTAACTAATTAGCTAATAACTTACCATGTATTTTAATATTTGTTCAAAATGAAGTCCACGTCTGTCCAGACATATACGTGCACATTTCATTAAATTGTCATTCAATTTATTTAAAACACTAGTGTCACTTTTCACTTCACTAAAAGCGTTATTATTTTTTATTGTTAAGTCTTCTAGAATTTGTGCCTCCTCTACATCCCGGCGTTTGACTTCTTCCCATAAGAAACAGTCCCTCACGTGTGAACAATGCCTCATCCGTCTATAAGATGTTTGCATCGCGGTGATGTAGAAGCCACTCACATAAGGCTCGACGTGGTACTGGGTCTAGGTCATGGAACTGCTGAACCGGCTGAAAGTGGTACGGATGGAGTCCGGCTGTTTTTAGCAGCTTCAATACCGCAGGCTGGCTCACACCAAAGAGACATGCCGCATCGTGGGTACTGACGCGGGACCGCGGGGTTACGGATCCCAAAGGCCCGCATACGAGGTATGCTCTTCGTCGCATACTTTCTCCGAATTGCACTATGTAGGTTCTCACCACTCAGAAGATAAACTCGTACCATCTTGTAAAATTCACGACGGCGGGCGCGTCGCGTGCGCGGGAACGCGAGGGCACGTCACATCGGCGCGTGCGTATGAGTCTCACTGCGCCGCCACTATCGCGCGCGTCGCTCGGTCCCGGCGGGGCGGCAGGGGCTGTGGCGCGAGGCTACCGGGTGCGGCGGGGATGCACGGTGGTATACGCAAGAGAAGACGTTTTCATTGAAGTTTTATTTTAGAAAATGTGTCCATATTCTACCTTTCGATAGGGATAAAATTATTTAAAAAAAAAATTTAAACTAATTATGGAAAAGTGTTCTATTACTGATACTGAATAACCAAAAAAAATTTTTGCACTGGAAAAAAAATATTCCTGTATACACAAATATGATGTAAACTAATAATAATATATAAATAAATATAATTAATACTATTAAAATATAATAATAAATTACATATAATTGTTAAATCAAAATTTACTTACTTAAAACAACACCAACACCACCCGTCAGTGTTAACAATTTTAACTACTTTCTTAAGTAAATATTGTCATACAAAGAAATAATAATAATCAATCAAAAATTTAGCACATTAACATAAAACAAAAAAAAAAATAATAAAGAAAAAATAATAACAATGAACCAAAGGCTTTTGGGTACAGATCCTTCGCCATAACTTATTATAAAAAAACTGATATTGACATTAGTTATTGTCATTGACATTGTGTGCTTTAATTAAAAAGAAGAAATGCAAAATGAACAAACAAAAACAAGAAATTGAAATGAAAAACCTTGGCAAGGACAGTGAAACTTACCCACATATTAACTTGCAAATAAAAAGCACTGTTACGGTATTAAGAAAATTAAAACTAAAGACTAATTGTAAGAGTAATGAAGGTAGGAACAAAGGCAAACCCTAAACCAATTTTCAGTTCTTGTAAACATTAAATTACCTCATAAATCATCTATTTCTTATTTGCAGGACGCCTAGTTCTTGTCGAGGTTTTTAATGTGGTGGCAGGTTCAGTTAAGTCAACCTCAATTGATTGAAGTTCGGCGACGCTGGTGACACGTACCCGAGCATTATTCTGACTAAGCACATAGATGACTCCTTCTCATGTCCAACACCTGTTTACGCCAAACTTCTCACGCGCCGCTGTGAATATACTGTGACGAGACTGTGTCAAAAATTCAGACAGAGTCTGGCCCGAGCCCTTTAATCTGGATTTAGTGAACCAGACCCTGTCACGAACGTCTATTGACTGGAATTTGACAACTATTGGGCGAGACTTGGAACCGGATGCTAATCGTCCTAATCTATGAGACCTTTTAATGTCTTTTAACGAGAAGCCATCAATATTCAAGGCGCTTGAGATAGTACTCGCTACAAGTTTAGAGGTGTCTTCACCGTCACGTTCTGGAATCCCATGAATCATCAGCATCTTCCTGCGTCCTTGCATTTCGAGCTTGTCCATAGATTTGGAGATAATGTGAATTTGGCACTGCAATCCATTTAGTGTCTCTAAGATGAAGGATTTGAAGGATTTAAATTCTGTGGTCAAATTGGTGGCGTTACTAGTGGATGTAGCTAGAGTTTTGTGCAATTCAGTCTCAAAGTTTGTCATCCTAGTGTGGAACATCTCCATCAATTGTGTAAGTGAGTGCTGTACCTTGTCCATCCTGGTTCTTCTGATTTAATGACAGTAAAAAGGAAATAACACTTATACGGGTGGGTTGAATTATTAGCACTTGATTTCAAACATTAATGATGAGTTACTTAGATAAAAATAACATTTATTTAACTTTTATTGGAGAGTGTTTGAAATAATAACTTTCTTCACCAACTACACAATTGAATTAATTTCAATCTTACCATTGAAATTAATTTTATTTATATCTGCCGTATTTTGTTTTTCGACAGTGACGTTAATTATAGATTTTTCTAGATCGGATACTAATTGTGTCGGTAGTTTTGATTTTGGTTCAATATAATGCTTCAAAACAAGTAAATCTTTGTATTGAGAATTAAAATTCAAAAACTTTAATCAGGCATCACTAGGATCAATTCTATTCAATTGGCGATATATTTGATTAAGCAAAAACTCAGTTCTGAGAAATAAATTTTTGTCGAATTTAATTTTTAGGGTAGATAAATTATTAAATGATTTAGCTAAACTTTCTTGAACACCTTCAATGTCTTCGTCTGGTTCCAGATGGGAAACAAGAATGTCCTCTGGAGAAATTTCCTTATCAAAAATAACTATTTGTTTCCTCAACTCGGCCACGGATGTACCGGGAACCAATCCACGTAGATCAACTTCATATTCTCGTTCAGACTTGTTTAAAGAAACAATTAATAGGGTATTCACTGGCCATAATGAAAGCAATGACTTCTAACGCGGTAGAAAAATTGAAAAGTGATCAAGGTTGAGTGTTCCGTCGAAGCTAACACAACTGCAATTACGAAAAACCGTTTGAAATTCAATTTGACGGTACAAAAAAAATTACTAAGAAGTGGATAGTATCTATAGTTTCAAAATTTTTGTTTTTTTGAAATAGTTAATATCAGTTTACATTATAAAATGTAACCAATTATTTGAAAACCGGATGCTAAACACAAGCGGTTAAACCAACTGCACCAGAAATGACCGTAATAGTGTTAAATATACTGATTTTATATTGATAAGAAATAACTAATTTCAACTGTGACAGTGACTGAGGATGCTCTTTGCGACACAGTAGCATTGCATGTTATCACACTTTTTGGTAGCCGTTTTGGGGTCCGTGGGTCAGAAGAAGGGTGATAGTTGAAAATCAGCGTCAGCTCTAGCTGACTAATGCTGAACTAGTCACCCTTTTTAGTGCAGTCATGAGACACTCAACTTTGTATTGTCCTTTTTTTTACTGTTAATTATATGTAATGTGTCGTGTATCTGTATTAAAATAAATAAATTGAATTTGAAATTTGAATTTGTTAAGTTATTTTTTTATAATTTGCAAAAAAAGTATTATAAAATGATTAATTGGTTTTACGGTTACCAAATGAGGCAGGAACTTGACTCTAAAATGAGTGTGAGATCAGTCGAGATCACACCCAAAAAGGAAAAACTTGTTACCCACTTTTTAATAAAAAAAAGAAAAAAAAATAGAAATTGTTTTATATGCGGATCTAAGGTACGAGTGAAACACTAGACGGCTGTCAACGCACTGCTCTTTATTCACTATAATGACGCGGACGCAGCCGCGTAGGTATCTATATCTACTTATACATAATATTTCTCCCCCCATATTGACAAAAATATAATATCGGTTACCGTTGACTTTCTGCTACGTCATAGAAATTTGAATTATCATCATCGTCATCATCTGATGAGAGTTGTCGCCCACGGGCCCCTCTTGTTAAAGTGACTCGACAAGGCGATGACGTCCTGCCGACCTGCGACATGTCTTCCGTTGATGGAGAAGGCAGGGCAGTTTCCTGTTCCTCTTCTTCCTCTACAAAGATGTGATCTTCGGTTGGGGGTGGCGACTGCTGAGGTGTCGATGTGATCTCCGATGATATCTCATTATAAATCTCATTATAATGGGTTTCAAAAGCATAAATCGACAACGCATGCTACTTTTGACCTTGTTAATGAGGTACTTCAAAACGTCAATGAAAAAAAATTCACAACAGTGTTATTTATAGATATGTCGAAAGCGTTCGACCGTGTTCCACATGACAGACTGTTAGCTAAACTAGAGCGTAGTGGAATTAGGGGTCCAGCTCTCCATTGGATAAAGACTTATCTAACTGATAGATTTCAATATGTAGAAATTAATCAAGTAAGCTTAAAAAAGATTGTTAAATACGAATCTAAAGTTAGGCTTAATAGACTTGGTGTTCCACAGGGGAGTGTCCTGGGCCCATTATTATTTATTTTATATCTAAACGATTTACCAGACATAATAAAACATAAATTGATACTATTTGCTGATGACATTTCTATAATAATAACAACTGACAAAAACTCTTCTTTGGACCAACATAAAAATGACATAATTTGTACCTTAAAATCAATAAACGAATGGACATATAATAATAACTTAGAAATTAATCTATCAAAAACTAATTTAATGAATTTCAATAATTTTAAAACCCAATCGATTGACATAGCTTTTAACGGACAAATTCTTCAGAATGCAACAAGTGTTACATTTTTAGGACTAATAGTTACGCCAACATTGACCTGGAAAGAACAAATAGATAAAATATGCAATAAGGTAAATGGATTTGCTTATGCATTGTACAAATTAACCAAAGTTGCAAGCTTAAATACTGCCATTACAGCCTATTTTGCGTACGTAGAAACAGTTTTAAGGTACGGTTTAATTATTTGGGGTAATGGTACTGATGTAACAAGATTATTGATTGCTCAGAAACGCTGTGTTAGAGCTATATGCAATTTGACATCAGACATATCATGTAAACCTTATTTTATTTCTTTAAAAATATTAACACTGCCCTGTCTGTATATATTAGAAGTGGCGATGTTTGTGAAGCAAAACGAAAAATTCTTCGTGCGATCGAGTAATGTAACTGAAAGAAGTTTGAGAAACCCGAATAAAGTAGTACATACATCGATACCAAAAACAAAAATTTTTTTAAAAAATAGTCTCTTTATGTGTACAACTGTCTTTAATAAAATACCCAATGATATAAAAGATTTGCCGGCTAATCGTTTTAAAATATTATTGCGTAGATGGCTGATTGATAAAGCTTTTTACTCGATTGGTGAATTCCTTAATGAAGGATAGTTTATCAGTAATTAATTTGTAAGCATGATAGTCGATACAAAGTTTTATAAATAATTTTACATGATTGCATCTGACATACTTATGTTTACTAAACTAAATTCCTTGACATGTTCAATAAGTTTAATATTTCCATTTGACATCTTATACATTTTTTAATTATTTTATTTTATTTTTTTGTACAATTTGATAAAATTGACATGATTAATAACGTTTTGACACAATTGTAATATTTTGATTAAATACCATTATTGTTAAATTTGACACAATTTTATGTAATTATGAAATATTTTAAGTTTCATCTATTTTATTATTATTATTAGGTATTATTATTATTATTTTTTGCATGCTGTTCAAGATGGCTAAATAGGTCAAAGCTCTTAAACTGAAATATCACAACTGTATATATAACCCTATTTATTGCAAATAAAGACATTATTATTATTATTATTATTATTAAGTATAAACTGCGTTGTCTCCTGGTAGTTTATTACTAAAATTCGAATCAATATAATGTAATATTTGGTCTTTGTGCTTTTTAATCAATTCTGATGTTGTACAGTCTTTAATTAAATAAATCATATTTCCAATTTTTTTTTTCAATTATGCCTTTTATCCAACTAAACTTCATATTATTATAATATTTTTTGAACCAGACATGTTGTCCTATTATAAAATTCTTGTTTTTTCCACCGCGGGCTTCAGTTTGCAAATACTGCTTGGAGCGAACATTATCAGCGAGTGTGGTAGAGGAAAATGGTTCTGACGACGGTGAACACGGAAACAACAAATCGAGACGCGTCCTTAGCTTACGCCCAAATACTAGTTCAGCCGGTGAAGTACCAGTTAATGAATGTACCGAGTTACGATAGTCAAAAATATATTTTAATAATTTCAATTTACTTTCTTTTAAATTTTTACTTGATTTTATACCACGTTTAATTATTTTTACGTACGATTCCGCTTGACCATTACTAGCAGGGTGGTAAGGTGGTGATGTTAAATGAGAAATTCCATTCAAGTTACAAAACTTTTTAAATACTTGGGAACAGAATGACGTACCATTATCAGTCACTAGCGTAAAAGGCACACCGAACCTCGACATCAATTCGTATAACTTGTCTATAACAGTAAATGAAGTACACGAATTCATGTCGTACGCTTCTACCCACTTAGTATAAGCATCGACAATAATGTAGTATAAGCATCGACAATAATGTAAGTGCGCCCATTTATCGGACCTAAAAAATCAAGATGCACTCTGTAAAACGGGTGAGGGGGGTAATGCCAAGGTGAAAAGGGTACTCGGGGTGGCGACGCTCTCATTTGCACACATACATTACAACTACTTATCATTCGCTCTATAGATCCGTCTATACCGGGAAACCAAAAACGTGCACGTGCCTTTGTTTTGACAATACCTAGATGTGACTTATGAAGCTCTGATAGTACACGTTCGCGTAACAATTTTGGAATAACTATTTTGTGTCCGCGCATGAGATATCCATTTTCAAAAGACAATTCAAGCCTACATAAAAAATATGGTTTTAAATTAACATCGACTATTTTCTTTGGCCATCCGTTAAGCACATAACTTATAACTTGTGTCATATCCGTGTCAGTTCCTACAGCGTGCCGTAACTCGTCTCTCGTTATTGGGAGTTCACCGTCAATTACAAAACACACGTATGCAGCACGGTCATGTACATAAGTCGTCTTCCTGCTGCTCCTTCTTACTTCTCGAAACAGTACCGGAGCATTCCTCGTCTGTGATTGGTAAGCAAGCGCGAGATAAGTAGTCGGCGCTATTGTTTATGCTTTTAACGTATTCAATGATATAATTATAACCACTTAAAAATTACGCGTAACGTTGTAGACGATTGGCCGATACCTCGGGTATACCTTTGTGCGGCCCGAAAATTGACAGTAGTGGTTTGTGATCAGTACGTAGATAGAAAGGTATTGATCTTCCATACAGGTACTGGTGAAAACTTCTCACCCCGTATACTATGGCAGTAGCTTCTTTTTGTATCTGAGAATAACGCCGCTCGGCATTATTAAGTGTATGCGAAGCGTAAGATATTGGTTTTTCTTGACCGTCCTCACCAATTTGTGACAAGATGGCTCCTAACCCGTTTGGTGATGCGTCAACTGTTAATATTATTTTAGCATTTGGATTATAATGCGTTAGTACTTTCTCAGAGGCTAAAAAGTTTTTTTATTTTGTGGAATGCATCATCCTCATTATGAGACCAACTCCACTTTTTTAAAAGTTCGTACAGCGGACTTAGAATACACGATGCACCCGGGACAAAGCATCTATAATAATTGACTAGCCCTAAAAATGATTGTAATTGAGTTATATTCTTAGGTATAGGTGCATTCAATATAGCTTTTGCTTTTTCTGGCGATTTTTTTAATCCGTCTTTATTAATTACATAACCTAAGTAATTAATGCCATCGCAAAAAAAACTTGCATTTATCTTTCTGCAGTGTCAACCCTGCATCCTGCAGCCTCTGTAACACTTGTTCTAGCCTATCTAAATGTTCATTACGATTAGATCCGGTGATTAAAACGTCATCCAACAGCACTAGCACACCGTTTATACCCGCGAACAGATTTTCCATGGCGCGCTAAAAGATAGACGGCGCGCTTGCGAGTCCGAAGACATGCCTCGTATATGCAAACAGACCACGATGTGTGTTGACGCAGGTTAACTTCTGGGATTCTTCACTTAAACAAAATTGGTTGTAAGCCATAGATAAATCTAGTTTTGTAAATCTATTTCCGCCGTGCAATTTCGAAAAAAGTTCATTAATTGTCGGTAAAGGATATTGCTCAACAACCAACTGTTTATTTATTTATTTATTTATTTATTAAGATACAAAACAGGATATAATTAATACAAAGCATAACTTGTTATTTATCTTGCAAAATCCAATTATACCCAAAACCCTGGTTGGCTGTATCATTTATACAGCCATATTTTATGCGTGGATACGTCTATGTATGAATGGATATATGAGTAATTGATAAAAAATTTAAAGAGTTTTAGTTTGATTTTCATCGTATAGTTTTGTCGATTCTAGTAAACAATCTTCTATAATATGAAATTATTTAACATGAATTAACTAATAATATTTTAGCAATTGTTTGATTTAATATAGGCAACATAATTTTAGTTTTACGAATGTATTTAAAATGCCTAATATATTTATATTTCTTAAATCAACATTATTGTTGATATTTAAAAAATTCACCAGTTCCAGATACACTAAGATGGGATTCGATAAAATTCGGTTGAAAAAGATTTTTATGATTTTCGATACCATTTACTTTTGCAGTAAGTTTTTGCTTTTAACAAAGCACCCTACATTTATTTATTCTACCCATATTTGTTTCTTTGTAAAAATAAACATATATAAAGAATTAAGTAAATAAAAATAGAAGAAGAAATACTATTCAATTATAATTATGTTTAAGTACCTACAGTAGGTACTTCAACAGATTTTTTTTATAATATGATTGGTAATGTATATCAAACATGTAACATGCAATTAAAACATAACTACATTAAAACATGCAATACTCTCAAATGCTTAACCAAATATTAGCATACGATTATGTGCTAATAAATAGTATTTGATTAAATCATATACGAATATTGTATTCAGTTTTAAAAAGTTTTTTTTTATATTTCGCCATTTATTAATATGTCAATTTATAACGAATGAAAAAAATCGTTCGTAGTGTAAAAATTAAAGTGTAATCAAGTTATCGATTATTATAAACATTACAAGTAGAATATCCTTAACAGCTTCATGTACGACATGACAGTAAAGATGTCGGCGATTTATTGTAAAATATCCATGCTTGTTCATAATGGGGCCATTTTCGACGATGTCCTTTACTTGAATTTGCACGAATTTATTTATTTTTATTTAAAGATTAGCAAATTCACTCAAAAATATTTTACATTTTATTGCTAACGCATATAAAGCTATATTTACGTGTTCGTAGATGGATGTGTACATATGCATACGTATGGCATAAAGCTATTTTTTATTTATTTATTGTATTATATTTATTGTATTGTATATTATAATGATACCTTTTGAATAATTTTTCCAGATTTGTCAATTATATATGCCGTAAAATCTGCTTCTTTAAAATGTTTTTCACAAACATAAAAATTTTCACCAACATCCAGGTTAGGAAACACATCACGAATAGCTTTTAACCACTCTTCACGTCTATCAATGTTCTTTGGCACTCTAAAAACTGAACGATTCGCTTCTCCAAAACAACCCGGAATTATGCAACGTTGTGGCATAATTGCATTTATAAATGAATAATTAAAAAAAAAAAATAAACAAATTGAAGACACTAAACACTAAATAAATAAATATTCGTTGCGTTCATTTGTTGAATGAAAAAAGTATTCACTAGCGCCAACAGATGGCGTTAGTGCATATACTCCTGCTGACAGAATGCCCCTCCCCCTGCAGAGCAAGCATAGTTCACTTATACGCCAATAGATGGCGTTAGTGCATATACTCCTGCTCACAGAATGACCCCCCTGTAGAACGAAAACATAGACGTATCCACGTCAAAATAATATGTATCTCTAGCATGATTAAAATGGAGCAGCATTAAAGCTAATGATATTAATTTTAGTCCAAGTTGAACTTTGCAAAATAGAAAAACAGTGTGATACAGATATGTTAATGTTGATTATGATGACATAATCCTTGAATTAAATAGTGACATTACTTTCTTTTTGAATGAATATCTGTTACCGTCGAATATATCTATGTCATGATTAGTTTGACTTATCTCATTGTAAAGGCGGCACATACGGACGATTGGATTATAAAAGGATATGTTGTTGCGGAAAACTTGCAATGAAAATGTTTTTGGATTACGCGTTCTGTAGGAAATGTTGAAATTTATGGAGGATAATAAGGATGGTGACTCGATGTATGAATGAATAATTTTATGCAAATGGATCAAATCACTTTGCTTCCGTCTATCTTCCAGGGTCGCAACATTAAACCTAGACAATATCTCGTTGTGAGATCTTAATTTACGAGATAGACCTTGTCGATAGGATATGCAACGCAGGAACTTCTTTTGTGCACCCTCCACTAGTTTAGAATGAGTGTCATAAAAGGGTGACCAAATGACTGATCCATATTCAAGATTACTTCTAACTAAAGAATTGAATAGATAAATGATGCTGTGGGGATTTCTAAATTCTTTAGTGACTCTTATAAGATAACTCAGAAATGAAATCACCTGATCTCTCCAACAAAACTTATATTTCACTTTCAAACCAAACTTATTATTTATTCCAAACTTATTAACCGTTCAAAACTTATTTCTTAGATATTTGATCACACCTTCCCAAAACTTATTAAGGCACTCAACTTATTATTGAGACTTATCACTCGACCGCACAGCTCAAGCGTCCAAATTTGAATGCCCCCACCCGCCATGTTCGTTAGACTTTAATGGATCATCGTTTCGGTGTTGCCAGTATTATTATTATTCTTTTTTTTTTTTAAATCATATCAAATTTTTGGAAACCTTACACTCGACCATCCTGATAACGTGTATGCCCTCATACACGTACCAGGTGGAACCTTACACATGGCAAATTGAAGCATTCGACTATCATCGGAACGTTTGTAAACTCTAAACTTTGTTAAGACTATCTATGTATATAATCTATATTTTACACGCTTGTTCAAATACTACTCAAAACCCAAAAAGATAAACGCTAATATTACGCAGTTTTTTTTTTCAGTACCCAAAACAACTCTGGTTGTATATATATATAATCCAAAGACGCAGAATCTAATATCTACATAATAGTTATACAACTCAAACTACTTACATAACATACAAATTACTTTATAACATTAGTTATAATACATAAATGATATTTAAATATTAATTCATCACTCTACCTGTATAATAAATAAATTATTCTAAATCTACATTATAAATCATTATTTCTATTATAAATTCTTATGTTTCTTATACTTATCATAACAACCGCACATCATATTGATACCAGGTCAAGCTTCGAAACATAACGCAAGGCTCGCACCTGACCTGGAACAACACAAGACGTAGCGGAAATATAATAAAATGTGTTATAGCAATCACTTCTACAAATATGCATAACAATTTTAAAATAATAATTTTAACTTTCGTTGTCAGAACTAATATTATCGTCTGCATTATCCATAGCATCAAAACTAATTTCATCATCGTCGTCAATTTCCAGTGAAGCCAAATGGATCCATGGCTTTATGCGGTCTGCAGCCACGATCGTTTTGCGTCTGTTCTTCATCCCTTCAAATCCTGCGATTGGAGCGACCTTATAACGATCGTTGCCCAGCACTTTTTCTACCTTAAAAGGGCCTTCGTATGATGGCAAAAGCTTTGTGCTCTTACCATTATTCTGGAAAGCAACCTTGGTGATTTTAATCAGGTCTCCCTTATTATATGTGCGAGCAGGTTTTCTTCCCTGGTCGTAATGTTGCTTTTGTGCAATTTGAGCCTTGAGAATGTTACGTTTTACCACGTCACGTATGGCAGATAAATTGGAAGCTTCGCGGGTATCTTCTGTTATTTCATTTAACGTTGGTTTAACCTCACTATTAATCGCCGTACCGAACATAACCTCTGCTGGGGCTTTACCAATAGTCTTCTGCAAGGTATTATTCAAGCCCCATTGGATTCTTCCTAATTTATCGTCCCAGTTCCTTTCATTATCCCGTAGGTTCTGAGCAGTCAGTGAATCGAGTATGGTTCTATTGTAACGCTCTGCTTGGCCGTTAGACCTCGGACAAGCAACAGCGTTTAATACATGCTTTATTCCTCTGTCTAGACAGAATTTTCTAAAAGCATTGGAAGTGAAACAGGACCCTCGATCACTTACTACTCGGTCAGGGTTTCTGAAAGTATCAAAAATGTCCTCCAAAGCTCTAATGACATTTTGCGTATTCGTGTTTCTTACCGGTTTAATAAACAAAAACTTTGTAAACGAATCTACGACGGTCAATATGTGTGTATATCCTCTCCTTGATTTCACGAAGGGTCCAAGGTGGTCAATGTGCAAGGTGTGAAATGGTACCCCAACTTTCTCAATAGGATGTAGTAACCCTTCACGTTGGTTTGTGGTCTTCTTAGCGTATGCGCAGTCTATGCAAGCAGTAACGTACTTCTTTACGAATCTAGTCATCTTAGCGAACCAGTAATTTCTCTTGAGCCGTTCTAGAGTCTTTTCAAAACCAACATGACCTATATCGTCGTGGTTCATCTTACACAATTGCCACCTTGCACCCTTCGGAACTACCCACTTTAAATTTTCTTTATCACTACCTACACGTCTAAACAATTTATTGTCTTTCAGGATGTAGTTGTCCCTAATGTATTCTAAGCCCTTTTGGTCGAGATTGCTATTTAAAATGTCCCGGATTCTACACAACTCAGAGTCTCCCATTTGGAGTGTCTGCAACCAGTCTTGGTCACTAATAACCATTACCGATGGATACTGTACAGGATCGCAAGACTCAGACTCACCTACTGGATTTCTGGACAGCGCATCCACATGGTTCATCTTTGACCCAGCTCTATACTCTACACAACAGTCGAACTCTTGCAGCGCTAACCACCATCGTGCAATTCTAGGGATGAGGTCACGTTTTCCGAAAGTAGAACGTAGCGCGCTACAGTCAGTAACGATTTTGAACTGCTTTCCTACTAGGAACACCCTGAATTTTTTAAGAGAGCAAATAACTGCCAACGTCTCCAACTCGTAAGAGTGAAAATTCTTTTCCTCGGGTGTCGTCTGGCGACTGTAGTACGCTACAGGGTGAAAAGCGAGTGCACTTCCCTTTGGCCGTTGTAGTAGGATTCCCCCAATCCCTATTCTACTGGCATCCGTATGAAGCTCTAATTCAGCTGTTGGATCGAAAATAGCCAGAACTGGTCTGTCTAAGAGTTTGGCTTTTAAAGCTTTGAATGATTCTTCTTGATCGTCAGTCCATTGCCATGGAGCATTTTTCTTAAGTAATTTTGTCAGAGGATGGGCCAATTGTGCAAACGAATAAATAAATTTTCTAAAATAACTAACAAGGCCAAGAAATTGACGTATGCCGTGAATATTCTCGGGACGAGGAAAATTTTCTACACATTGAATTTTTGCCTTTCCCGGCCGCATGCCCTCCGAGCTAATCTCGTACCCAAGGTAATCTATTTTATTTTTCAGGAAACTACATTTCGCCAAATTCAATTTTAGATTGGCCTGCTTCAGTAGCCCGAGAATCTCTTCAAGTCTATTTATGCACTCCGCAGGTGTTTTGCCAAAAATCAACAGATCGTCTATATAGACAGTAGCTTTACTAAAGCGAGCCGGTCCCAAGACGTGGTTCATCATCCTCTGAAATACCGCGGGCGCGTTTGCCAAACCGAACGGCATACGATTATACTCGTACTGTCCGTCCGGTGTGACAAACGCTGTCAAGTGTTTGCTCTCATCTGCAATGGGTACTTGGTAGTATCCAGACATTAAATCGAGTGAGATGAACCACGCCTGCCCCGACAACCTGGATATCTCATCTTCTATCACAGGAATAGGATATCTTTCCTTGACGGTCACTGAATTGAGCAGTCTATAGTCAACGCATAGTCGCATGTTCCCGTCCTTTTTCCGAACTAGAATAATTGGGCTGGAATAGTTTGAATTGGACTCTCTAATAATACCCGCTAGAAGCATTTCATCTATCATCCCTCGCACCTTTTCGCGCTCGTGATAGGAAAGGCGGTAGGGTCTATACACTACAGGTTTTTTACTACTCAACTCTATCTTCATTTCAGTCACGTTTGTACATCCTAATTCGGCTAGATCATATGCGAAACAATCCTCGTATTTTCGAAGTAAATCTAGAAGTATATTTTTATCGTCATTAGAAACCGCCTCACCTACTTGTATTTGGCTCTCATCAAGTGGCTTGGACGTTGACATTTCGCGTGACGGGTTCATAGCCACCGGATTGTCCGAGTTAGCGAGTCCGTAAACCAGTTCTACTTTTTCAGCGCGAGAAAATATAAAATTTTCTTGTAGAGAGCAAGGCACCGAACAAGGAGTTATCATTGCAAAAAATGAGCCGTTTTTTACTTCATAAATGCCTCCACATACTATATACTGCTCCATTGGTTTTCCTACAATCTTCGTTTCTAACACTATTTTACCCGTAAATGATCTTTCCGTAGCTGCTCTGACACTACCAACGCCAAACAGTTTACTGTGAGCCACTACTCTCACCCTCAGCAATTTATTAGCATCCTCACTTAAATCGATATTTGGCACCTCACTACCAATATGTAAGAACGTTAGTTTGTTACTGTCCTTGTAAATTACTATATGGGGTTGTTCGGAGTAGGTTTGTCCAATAAGCATTGACTTTTCTAACAAATGGTCCTCTACAATCCTACACGAAACGGCGGCGCTCACATTATCGATGGTTATATTTAGTTTTGCAGAACCAATGGACTTTACTACACTATCTCCGAAACCCTTCATCGAAGTCGGGATGTGATCGTGATCACGTGCAAGCTTTTCAAAACTCGATTTTCCTATAAGAGTCACCTCACTACCAAGGTCAACAAAGGCTTCCATAGACATGCCCTCCACGCTCACATCTTTAATAAATTTATTACTTGTATTAGCAGTTGATATACGCATGGTTTTTGCCGCAGTGTTAGCCTTTGCCAACCCCGTATCTTGTTTCAAACGACATTGTTCAAATGTGTGTCCTACTTTGCTACAGTGGCTACACTTAATCAGAGGTTTGGGGCATCTGGAAAACGGATGCCCCTTCTCTTTGCAGTTATAACAATACAGTTCAGAATTTACTCTAATATTCGACTTAGCATTTGATTTATCTTGGGTGAGGTTGGCACTCTTATCTCCCCTGACTTGTTGTGTATAGGGAACATCTTTATAATTGCTTAGTAAGAACTTCAGCAGTTGATATGGTTCTTCACATCGTAGGGCTAACGCACTCGATCGTATAGTCCTGTCATTGACGCCATGAATAATGCAGTCCACGGCTCGTCTGCCAGTAATTTCACATTGATTTAAAAGAGCCAACTTTTCGTAGAAGTAACTCTCTATTGATTCGTTTAGCCTAGTCCTACGTCTTAACATGTCTTCTAAAATCTGACCGTAATTCTGCTCACACGGGAATGCATTCAGCAGTTTGACTTGCCATTCATCCCATGTGAAGAGAATGGTACTTAGGCTTTCATACCAGGTCTTAGCTAATCCTGATAGTTTCTGCATAGCGAAATGAACTACAGTTTTCTCATCCCAACCATAAACCTTCGCGCACTCATTTACCTTCTTGAGCCAAATATCAAAGATTGAATTCAGGAATTATATTTTTATGATTCATTGACGGCGCGCTTAGGTTATGTGATTGCGATGGTAAAACGTCCTTAATGTTTTTAATTATTTCTAAAACATCTTTGGAAGAAAAAAAAGGGCTACATGACCTGCTCATGTGTTGGCTTCTCCCGTAGTCACGATCTCTCCTGTCGTCTCCATCAGGCAGCCGACTGCGGCTACGGCCATGGCTGCGACTACGACCACGGCTGCGACTACGGCCACGGCTGCGGCTACGACAATGGCTGCTACTCCGGAACCCAGCCTCTGCATCCTGCTTGTTGCGTCGGCATCGTCGCCTTTCGTCATCTCGTGATTTTTGCAGTTCCATTTCCAACAATCGAACTTTCTCTTGCTCGCGCCTTAGCGCTTTTTCTTGTTCACGCAAATGGCGGGGATCGCGGCTATGACTGCGGCTGCTTTTATGCATACTCGTACGATTGTGACCATGTCTAGATCGCGACCGATTTCGCCTAGGGGTTTCCATATTCCGAGAAACATCTCTATCTTCTTCCATTGTAGTGTAATGCTGTTGCATCCCACTTCTGAGATATAAGATAACTCAGAAATGAAAGCACCTGATCTCTCCAACAAAACTTATATTTCACTTTCAAACCAAACTTATTATTTATTCTAAACTTATTAACCGTTCAAAACTTATTTATTAGATATTTGATCACACCTTCCCAAAACTTATTAAGGCACTTAACTTATTATTGAGACTTATCACTCGACCGCACAGCTCAAGCGTCCAAATTTGAATGCCCCCACCCGCCATGTTCGTTAGACTTTAATGGATCATCGTTTCGGTGTTGCCAGTATTATTATTATTCCCGTATCCATAATTTACTCTTCCCGACCCCTCGACGATTCGAGGGGTGGGAGGATTCCCCCCGGCAGAGGAGGCCAGACGGCCGGGGGTCAGGGCGACAAAGAGAGAAAACGGCGGACGATCCTTGCGTTATCGAGCAAGATCGCCCGCTGGAGCCTCGCAATCATTGGTCCGTCACGGAGTCCCAACCTCTTCAGATGGTCGTGAAGAGAAGTCGGGACTAGGCCATTCGTTGACACTACGACTGGGACGATCTCAGTGGATGACACTCGCCACATATCGGTAACCTCGTGCGCCAGGTTCAGATATTTAAGTTTTTTATCTGATTCGGCTTTCACGAGGTTTTCATCGAATGGGACGGTGACATCCACTAAGAACACCCGAGATTCCGCCCGGTCCATCAGTACGATATCAGGCTTGTTCGCAGGAACAGTCCTGTCCGTAATGACGGACCGGTCCCAGTACAATCGAGCGCGGTCGTTTTCAAGAACTGGCTCCGGCACATACTTATAGTACGGCACCTTTTCGCCTATGAGGCCGTATTTGAAGGCTAGCTCGAGTTGGAGTATTTTGGCTGCTTGGTCATGTCTGTGCAAATACTCGGTATTAGCCAGTACAGGACAACCGGAAGTAATATGCCTGAGTGACTCACCGGGCTGGTGACAGGCTCTACAAACGTCCTCTGTCCCATCCTTCAGGATATACTTCCGGTAATTTCGGGTCATAATGACCTGGTCCTGTATTGCACAGACAAAACCTTCGGTTTCCCCAAAGAGGTCCCCGAAGCGCAGCCAATGCACGGAGGCTCTCGGATCCACATGACGCTCGTGTAGCGCCTTGTAGAACCTACCGTGCAACTCCTTCTCCCTCCAAACGGCCTCTCGGTCAGTGGTGCTAAATACTGCCGGTTCTCGCCATTGCTCGGTGGCCAAAGAGAGAGGGGTTAGTCCTACATCACATGCTTTGACATCTCTATGCAACTCACTGGATTCCGATTTCGCCAGGAAGTAATTACGGAGACTGTGTATCTCGCGGTTGTGCAGGGTTTTCGCACTGAGCAGCCCACGACCGCCGCTCTTCCTCGGGATATACAGCCTCATCACTGACGATCTCGGGTGGTGCATCCTATGGAGTGTCAAAGTTGTGCGCACTTTCCGATCCAGGGTGTCCAATTCGGTCTGAGTCCATCTGAGTATGCCAAAGGTGTACATTAGGACTGGCATGACCCAACCGTTGATGGCCCTGACTTTGTTGACGCCTGACAGGTAGCTTTCAAGCACCTTAGTCAGGCGTCCCAAAAAGGCCTCCTTAACGGATTGTTTCACGTCCGCCATATGCACACCCAGATTCTGTGACATACCCAGATACCGGTATGTATCAGTTTCGGAGAGGGTACGGATGGTGGATCCATCCGGTAGGTCCACTTGGGTGGAATCACTTATCCGACCTCTATCCACATGGATAACCGCACACTTGTCCAGCCCAAACTCCATGCTGATGGAGCTACTGAAATCCTTTGTGATTTTCAGCAGCTCCGCCAGCCTCTGAGCATTTGGAGCAAGCAACTTGAGATCATCCATGTAGAAGAGGTGAGATATTTTGAACAATCCTCTCTTCAACTGAAAACCTGGTTTATCCAGCAAAGTGCTAAGCGGATTTAGGGCCAGGCAAAACCAAAGTGGACTCAGACAATCGCCCTGGAATATACCCCTCTCAATCTTTATTCGGTCTTCCGCATCCGACAGCTGCACCCCGAACAGACTAAGCTGCGTACTCCACTGCCCCATACAGGTTTCGAGGAAGTTTCGAACTGTACTATCGATCTTGTACAGCTCGAGGACCCTCTTCAACCACGTATGGGGAACCGAGTCAAACGCTTTTTTGTAGTCTATCCAGGCTGCAGAGAAGTTGCGTCGGTTGCGTTTGACCTGTTGGGCCACGACCGCATCGATCAGGAGAAGCTCCTTTGAACCGCGGCTCCCGCCCCTGCATCCATTCTGAGTGTCCACCATGATATGATTGTGCTCAACGTGAGCATCAATCTTAGCCTTCAGAATGAATGTCAGTGCTTTGTAGGTGGTACACAAGCACGTTATGGGGCGGTATTGTGACGGATCCGCGGTATTGGTGGACTTTGGAGCTAAGTGAGTGACCCCAGTTGTTAAGAAGTTTGGGAGACTTCGCTGTTCTAGGGCGTCTTGGAATTGGCGGGCCAGGAATGCGTGGCATGAGCGGAAACTCTTCAACCAGTAGTGGTGCAGTCCGTTAATCCCTGGAGTTTTCCAGTTCGGAGCTTTACGGTCCGCAGCCAACACGTCATCCGACCCTATGGTAATGGGGTTCATCGCATCTATCGATGCACACGCTTCCTCTATAGGCGCCATCCATTCGCCCTCTATGTGCTCCACAGGCCGGGACCAGATGTTCCGCCAAAAGGCAATGACATCTGTGACATTCGGTCCTTGGCCAGTGGAGGGGCCAGCTCGTGTCTCCCATGTACGGTAAAACTTCTTTTGGTCACTCCCAAAGAGACGATTCTGGCGAAACCTTGCCCCTCTCTCGGAGTACCGCCGTAACCGACTTCCCCAAGCCGCAATTTTCTGCTTCAGGTTATCGATGCGCTCCGACACTTTTCGCATTAAGGCGGGGTCTGCAAGACTGAAATCTATCCCCGCCATTGCCATATGTACGAAACGCATCACCCTCGGCCTCGTATTGCCTGACCTGAAACTAATCAGTTTGCCGATGCTGACTCTGGTCTCAGCAATACGTTTCTCAATCCTCTTACGCCACGCCGGAGTCTCGCTGTGCCGGGCATTGGTATGCCGTTCAGCTCTCCCAGTGGGCACTTTGGCGCCGATGAATCGACAGACCGCCAATGCGGCGCCAAATAGGATCGAGTTGGTATCACTGAGACTGCCGCTTTCTTCCAAGTATGGTAGAAGCTTACTGCCTCAACGACATCCCGATTTTTACGACTTAGGGGTATCCTCGGGATTTTCGGCCTCTCCTTAAGTGGGAGCTCGCGAAATTCGAGAATCGCCTCTTCAAGTAATCCCCTGATCTGCTCTAAATTCTGGGCGGTTGCGTCGTCTACCCTTCCCGTCTCATCAGGAGCAGGACTGGCCACTGTAGCATTGGGGTCGCATATGGTGCTGCGCGCAATGCTACTCCGCCTTCTGCTCTGCCTTCTGCTCTGCCTTCTGCTACCGGGACTCATAGACGACACAACCTCGAGTCGTAGTTGACCGAGTTCTGCTGGAGTAAAGATTTCTCTCCGAAGAATAAAGCGAACTCGATCTGCCAAATTTTGCGCCGTAACGGACAGCGAAGGTCTGTAATTCTCACAATTCAATCTAGCGCCAGCTTTGAAAACAGGGACAATATATGCAGTTTTCCATAAGTCCGGAAAAACTCCCGATCGCAGAGACTGATTGAAAATAATGGACAATGGGAAAGAGAGTTCCACAGCGCAATTCTTAATGATATAAGGCGGTATACCGTCTGGTCCACTACCCTTATTAATATCCAACTTTTTAAGTTTTTTTAGTATATCGTTTTCTAATAAAGATACTATTGATAGACTATTGCTCGATTCAAATATATTGTTATCCAGAGTAAAGTTTTTAGAATCAGCTTTTTCAAAGACAGAACTGAAATACCGCGAGAATAATTCACAAATACCCTTAGGATTAGACGATTGATGATCATTATATTTCATGTTTTAGGTATGGAGTCTATCACATTGCGGTTGCTGTTAACGTAACTCCAAAAACATTTAAAATTATTATTATGCAATTCATTTTCTACAGATGCTACGTATTTCTTATGATAAACATTCATCAAACGTTTACATCTAGCTCGAGGCATCGAAAATACATCGTAATCACGGGGGTTCCAGTATTTTTTGTACAGCTTATGATATTTTTGTTTTTCTGATAAACATTTTTTAATTGCTGTATTGAACCAAATTGGGTAATTGTCACTATTCTTAGCGGTATATGGAGTAAATTCTGCAAGAATTTGGTTTAAAGTTTCATAGAAAATTGCCAAGTTATCATTAACGTTATCTAGAGATAGCAATTCAGACCATGATAATTCGGTTAAGGCATATCTTACTCGCGCCACGTTACACCTTTTGAAATTGAGACGTTTAAATGGTTTATTGGTGAGGGCTTTGCCAATATCAGTCGAAAAGCTATATGATACCAACAGTGCAGGATGATGGGCATCCAAACGACTCAATGGATCACATTCATCCACACTGATTGCGTCAGTCGTACTCAAAACAAGATCTAGTTGCCGATTATTCTTATTAATGACGTGATTGTATTGCAGTAGTCCGCATAAGTTAATTGTTTCTAATAAGAAGTGGGACTTGCGATCAGTAGGAGAGGATGGGATAAGATTTGAGATGCCAGCAACGCGAGTCCATGTAACATTAGGAGTATTGTAGTCGCCAATACAAATAAATCTGTCATCGTTATCTGACTTTAATATTATATTTTGAAGGTTTTTGTAATAATTATCAACATCGTCTATTAAAACGTACGAAGGTAAATACGTTAAACATAAATTTAATTTATAATTAGACTTCAATTTAATTGTGATCCAGAGGTCTTCAAACTCAGTTTCCCATGATAGTTGGCGAATCACGTTATAACCCCTCATTACAGCAATAGCAACCCCGCCTCCATCTTCTTTTACATTACTTGTACTAGCCTTATCTCTACGAAAGACTTCATATCGCGAGTCAAAAACTTCCGAATCAGACACACTATCATTGAAGTTTGTCTCTATAAGACAGATAATGTCATAGCTACAATTGAGTATATTTAAATATGTATCTGTGGTCTTAGATCAGAATAGACCATTAAAATATGTATGTTAAAGAACAAACATTTACAAACCAACTGGATAAAAGGTAGATATGGAAAACGAGAAAGAAACTATTTAGTATTTAATACCCCTAAAATTTACTTAGATTTTGATATTTTTTCTAAGGTATCTACATTTCTAATATTGATAGCACTAGAAGATTCGTCCTTACGTATGTATATTTTACCAAATCTCACCCAAACAAACTGGTAATTGTTGTTAGCCGCAAATTTACGACAGTCTGCATGGAGCTTCTTTAGCTCGGGTGACAAATGTTCAGCGACGTAAACTCTAGAATTGGTTCAAGGAACTCCCAGGTGAGATGAACTTAACATATCATTGTGGTGGGCCTTGTTATACCGGTGAACTGCTGAGATTATTTCATCACGTTGCCGGGACGATGATAGCGTTACAAGGATATTGCGAGGACGCTTAGAAGCAGGGTTCATCTTAGCTACTCTTCGACATGCACGAACCGATAAATTGTCTATGTTCGTACCCACAACCTGACATAGTTTTTGGAACAGAACGATAACATTCTCGTTTTTACATTCAGGCACTGCGTGGATTTCCAGATTGAGGTTTCTAGAGAGATTATCAATTGTACTAAGCTTGCTCTCGACCTGTTTCAACTGTATTTTCAAATTATTGTTATCCCTTTCCAATTCCTTTATAATAGTATTTTGATTATCGATTTGTGTTTTTAAAATCTTCTGTTCAGCGCATATAAAATCAGTCGTACATGAGTATTCGTCTTTTAGTCCCTGCACGGCCACTTGGATTCCATACGCACCATGTTCTCCATATCAGTCTTAATATCTGTGCGTAAGTTATTCGTGTAATATGATAGCGCAGCATTTAATTTTTGGTCCATAAGTTGACTTATTTTTTCCAATGTAACAGAATGATCAAATGATTTAGACGTAGAAGGTTTAGTAGTATAATCATTAGTTTCCGATTTCGTAGTTGTGTCAAGATTGTAAGATATATTCATTGATTCGTCTAATATTGCCATTTGGCTATGACGGACCGGCGTATTGCAGTTAGATTTCTTACGTTTTGTAATATTCGTGCAGGCAGGGCAAATCCATGATGATAAAAATTCCTCTGACAACGTAGAAAATTGACTACTTTTTATATTCAAACATTTATAGTGATAGCCTTGTTTACAAAGTTTACAATGAAGAAAGCTATTCGGTTCAAGCGTACTTCTACACGCGTTGCAGTTCATATTCAGGAAATATTTATTTTTATTGTAAAGTTGAAAAAAGGATATATTTAATTCCCACAATTATCAGTAGCACCGTCAATAAAGTCCCTATGAAATGTGTTGATATGAGCCTTCGTTGATCGAAGATATGAGTTCATTAATAAAGGAACACCTCGCACAAACAAGTCGCTGGATGATTCCTTGTGAGAAGAAGGGCGTAAGCGCCGTGCAATGGTCGTCACTTACGCGTTTCGATCAATAGTTATTCCAACTGCTTCGAGGGTTAAACAAGAATTTGATTGATTGTATGGAGATTTTTTGTTACTGTGTTTTCGCACTAAATTAACAAATATTGATTTGACAAAGTCTCTAAAACACATACTGGTTTCCCATAAGTAATTAATATAACAGTTTGGTTAAATTGACAGATTAACTAGCAATTTTAATTTATTTGTAAGAGAATTGTGAAGAGAATTGTGTTTGTTTATAGTGATAGAATAGTCAACGCAAATACGTACGGAACCATCTCGTTTTAAAACTGGCACTATTGGTGATGCAAATTCGGAATGGTCCACTGGACGAAGAACGCCTAATTTGACAAGTCTATCGATTTCACTGTCAACTTTATCTCTCAAAGCAAAAGCCAGCGGCCGTACTTTACAGAAAACCGGTTTCGACCCGTCTTTTAAAAATAATTTTAATTCATATTTATTGAATTTCCCTAATTTCCCTGAAAATAACTTAGGGTAATGTAATTGTAACAACTTTATTTCGTTATTATTTTTGTAGAAATAGAACTAACAATGTCTTAGCCTGTTATAAAATAAAAAAAAAACATGTCACACTAGCGCCACTTCGCTGTATTGTACTTTTTATAACAAATAAAAACTTTCTTTTTTGCCACGCATCCGGTTTTTCACTATAGGTTATGGGCCTCACGCAATATTTTTTTTCTAAATAGTGTTAAAATAAGTTTCAATGGCGTCGAGTATTATTTCGACAATATCAAAGCTCAACAATATCAAAGAGAAAATTATGAAGATTGGGCATTTGCGGTCGAGAATTTCCTGATTTTGGAGGGAATGCAGGAATGCATCTTCAAGGAAGACAGTGTGACTGACGCTAAAGCAAAGGCCAAGATTATCTTAACTATCGATCCTAGTCTTTATGTGCATATTAAAAACTAGAAAAACACGAAAGAACTGTGGTTAAAGCTAAAGAGAATGTTTGATGACACCGGCTTCACAAGAAGAATTGGACTACTTAGAAACCTTATTTCTATTCGTCGTGAAGGAAGCACTTTAGAATCGGTGACTACGCCTACGTACGCAGAAGGGAGGGGGAGGGGAGGGGGAGGGGGGTAACTCCCTCCCCATCACTCGCCAAAGCGCGGAGGAGCATAGTTTGGAAAAAAAAGAAAAAAACAAATTTTGCTGTTACATCATCCAGATAAATTAAAATTTCGAAAATACATTAAGAACCTAAGATAAACTAAATAAAACAGGAGTTAAATAAAAACAAAATGTAAAATTTTATAAACATATTTAATGACTTTAATTAGTTCTTAAAAAGCATCTAAATGGTTTTTTTTTTAATTTCTAAACGCCATAAATATTCAATTCACCAATCTTCAAAATTTTCTTTATAGTTTGTCTTGAGGAATCTTAATTAAAGATAACATATATCAATCATTTTTATTGGCCATGTTCTGTCTGTGGTCTGAAAAAAAAATAACCTCGAAATTAAAGACGATCGCTACGCTGCGCTTCGCGATCGTCTTAAATTTCTAACCTATCACGTGACCTACAGATATAAAACAATATTTGACTTTGTCACTGAATTGGATTTAAGCGGCTCCAGCTTATAAAACACTCTTAGAGTAGGGCAGACTAGTACTATGTGAGATTTGAAGTTGACTAATTCGGTTCTATATTAGCATTGTAATATATAAAACACCTTAAACATACCTATTATACTCTCCATATACCACATTTTCAATAATTCCTCAGTGATGAGGTTCAATCGTTGTGGTGCACGACCTGCCCCTGATGATGAAGCCTGCGATTCAGTAGGTTCCTCCACCGACACTGATATCGCTAATCCACTTCCCGAAGGAGTCAGTGGCTCATTAGAGTCCAACACCGACGTCACTTCACCATTCTCTTAAGGAGCCGGCGGCTCATTAGAGTCCAACACCGGCATCACTTCACTACGACACAAAGGAACCGGCGGTTTCATAGAGTCCAACACCGGTATCACTTCACCACATTCAATATCACCACAATCAGTCGAATGCATGAAGAAATAGCAATGGCATTCACAGAAGACTCGAGCGAAACACAGAAATAACGGCGCAACGCGTATTAAAGCTTTGAATAAACAAACGACGGTTGACTGCTTGTTTAGTATAATCGTGTTTCGTTTCACAGAACATTCTTCGTCGTCAAATACTCAGTATGAATTTTAAGGTGCATAAACGATGTGCGAATTTAATATACCATAAAAAGATGCAATTTTCCGATAAACTGTTCAATTTTTAATTGGTTGTTACTTCATATTTTCTTTTTGTCACAAAAAACATAAAAAAATATCATGATACCATCAGCTGTATGCACATGAATCCCTTTGCTTTTTAATCGTGTCAACTTTTAAAACAAAAACTTTTGTCAAACATAATAAAAACCTCGTTCAAAACAATATTTTAGACGTATTTTCAAAAAATTATATCTTGAAAACTATCTCACTCCGCACTTTGATATTTTGGAAATTTATGCCTTTTTAGTGTCTGTGTGTATAAAAAAAATATCAACACAATCTGCGTAGTCGCCGATACTAAAGCTGAGCCTTCAACATAAACGATGAATGGATCGGTTCATTACTTTTGGCGGGATTACCTGAAAAGTTCGCCCCAATGATAATGGCGATCGAACATTCTGGTATAGACATAACGGCAGATATTATCAAATCAAAATTGATAGATATGGAAGATAGCAGTGGTACCAACAGCCCGCAGAATGCATTTACTTCGAAAAATTGGCAACAACGAAATAACAAGGCTGCCAACATGCTAAAACAGGATATGTCAAAGTCAAACGTGAAGTCTGCTATTACTTGTTATAAATGTAAACAACCGGGACATTACAAAAATCAATGTGGGAAGGAAAATAAACAGACTTCGAATGCATTTAGTGCAGTTTTTTTAAGTGGAACTTTTAGTCGTTCAGATTGGTATATAGACTCGGGGGCCAGTAAGCATATGACGCCAAATAAAGATTGGTTATTCAACAAAACCAACCATGAAGTAAAAGAAGTCGTCATTGCAGACCAGTCGAGAATACCTGTAACGTACTGTGGAGATACACAAATCACAACTATGTTAAAAAATAAGAGTATCAATATTCCAGTTTCAGAAGTCTTGTGTGTCCCAAGTCTTGTGACAAACTTATTATCAGTAAGTCAATTAATGAAACAAGGTAACAGAGTGTGTTTTGTCGATAATTACTGTTACATATAACATAGTGGGTAGATGCAGACGTAAACATCAGCTCTATATAAAATCGAATAAATAAAATAGTAAAAATACAATAAATGTCTAAATTAGTGTTCAAATATTTGAAAAAGTGATGAAATACAAGGATTATCGTTTTCAGTAAAATATGTCCCTTGAATGAATGAATGAATGAATGAATGAATGAATGAATGAACACTTTATTGTACTTGAAAATAAAATCAACATAACAAATTAATAACAATAAACAGTACAATTGGCGGCCTTATCGCTAAAAAGCAATATCTTCCAGGCAACCAAAAGTTAGACTGGACAGTTACATAAAAAAGATGGGTAGTAAATGGTGTCCTACACAGTTGAAATAACAATTTTCCATACTAATATATACACACATACATATATAAATATATAAATATATAATTGTATAATAATAAATATACAATAGCCTAATTTAATATTCAGTAAGTGACAGATAGGTAATGGTCTTTTACCTTATTTTTAAAGACATTCAATGATGGTGCACGCTTTATATCATCTGGTAATTTATTCCAAAGGCGGACAGCCTGAACTGCAAAAGACTTGTCGAGAAACTTTGTTGAATGGATTGGCGTCTGCAGTTTTAGGTTCTCTGATGATCGCAAGACACGGGAGTGCGTATCGTGAAGGTAATTAAAACGTTCCCTGAGATACGTTGGAGAGAAAGGATTAAACAGTATACTGTAAAGCAAGGAAACAATATGGGCATTCCGACGAAGACGAATCGGCAACCACTTGAGCTTAGTGCGAAAATCAGATACATGATCATATTTGCGTAATCCAAATATGAATCTTATACTAAAATTTTGAAGCCGCTCAAGTTTATTTAGTTGCTCCTCAGTTAGATCTAGATAGCTGACATCGGCATAGTCCAGGATTGGTAGAAGAAGAGATTGTGCAAGCGCAGTTTTAGTTGCTATTGGTAAAAAGTTACGCAACCGCCTCAAAGAACCAGCAGCAGCAAAGGTTTTACGACTAACTTCCTCAATTTGTGACCGCCATGTTAAGTTTTTATCTATAGCTATGCCTAAATTTTTAACACAGTCACTGGGGGTCAAAGTAATTCCACCAAATGAAATCGCAGGTAAACATGACCAGTCAATTTTATTAGTCATTACGGGGCTGCCAGCTACCATGACTTGAGTTTTTGAAGGATTAACTTTTATTCCGTAACACTTGCTCCAATCAAAGACAAACTCAAGGTCACGGTTTACAGTATTGATGGCAAAAGTTAGTTGGTCAGGAGTAGCTTGGGAATAAATTTGTAGATCATCTGCATAAAGGTGATAGGATGAAACTAGTTGTCGTGAAATTGAGCTAATAAATATAGCGAAAAGTAATGGAGAGAGAACGCCACCCTGCGGCACGCCGGCAGATATGTTGCACCAAGTGGAAAGGGAATCCTCAATGCGTATTCGCTGACGGCGTCCAGACAGGTAACTATGAAACCAATCAACCACTGCTGGAGATATGTTAATAGAGCGTAATAAGCCAAGCAGAATATCAAAGTCAACGGTATTAAATGCGTTACTGAAGTCTAGTAGACAGAGAACCGATACTTTTCCATGTTCCATTCCTGACCTGATATCATCTGTAACATTTACTAGTGCAGTGGTGGTACTATGACCAGCACGGAAACCTGATTGATAAGGATTTAGGAGATGATTTTTGAAGAGGAAAGTGGATAGTTGGTTGTGAATGAGGCGTTCCAGAACTTTAGAGAGGAATGGTAGTATGGAAATCGGTCTATAGTCTGAAAAGGATTGTGGTTTGGATTTTTTAGGTAACGGAGTAACATAAGCATCTTTCCAAGCAGAAGGAAAGATACTCGTATTAATGGATTGGTTAAATATATGAGAGATAATAGGAAGAATTTCATCTAGGATGGGAATAATCATTTTCCTACTAACAGAGTCGCCACCCACAGCACCAGAAGTTATTGACATAATGCTCTTCTTAACATCACAGTCAGAAAATTGACGAAGAGAAAAACATGAGTGATCCGGGCACGGAAGAGATGAAAGATAATTTAAAGTATCAGACTTGCTTGATGTATCGCAGTCATATGAAGAGGAAAAATGTTTATTGAGTAAATTAATATCTAAACTACTAGAAGAGGATATTTGTCGTTGTTTTCCTATGCCCAGAGATCTTAGAAATTTCCAGACTTTCGCTGGATCTTCGACTTCGACAGAGTTATGAATGAAGTGGCGTTGAGCATTCCTACACACCTTATTGCATTGATTGCGAAGTTTGACATATGCTTCCCAGTTAGAAGGAGTGGGCCTACACTTGTATTTATTTTTGGCAGCAGCTTTTCGTACAGACAAGCGTTTAATGTCATCGGTAAGCCACGGTGAAGGACGATGTTTCATTTTCACAGGACGAATAGGCGCGTGAACATCGTATAATCTTGTGAGTTCTGTCGTAAAAAGATCCACCTTCTCATCTACTGAGTCACTGTTAAGGAGTCGCGTCCAATTAATTTTAGAAGCATCCTCGCGAATGTTATTGACATTAATACTATTAAAACTGCGCTGCAACAAAATCTTTGGCCTGACCTTTGGTGGACGGATTTTGTATGAAAGAAAAATCAGATCATGGTAGGAAAAGGCATCAGCTGAGAATTGTCCATGTTTGGCGACATGTTGAGAAGATGAGACAATAATAAGGTCTAGAAGCGAAGGAGAGCAGTTGGGAAAATGATGCGTGGCATTTAGAGAAGGCAAAAATAGATTATTACATTGAAGGATTGAGTGAAAAGTTGCTGAACGGGAGTCATTTTTAAGAAGACAAGTATTGAAGTCACCCATGATGATAGTATGACTGTAAGAGGGACAAAGGGATTCCAATATATTTTCAAAAGAAGAAAAGAAGTTTATGCGCGACGATGGACAGTAATACACACCAAGTAACACCTTTGTATGGCACAGACTAATCTCCAAAAAAAGATGCTCACCAGCATTCGACGAGGGCGGCTGAGGCGACATATTAACAACTGTGAAAGGAATGTGAGCTCGGAGATAAATGGCGACGCCACCTCCACCACTCGTCGTACGATCGTTTCTTATCAAGTTAAAACCTGGCAGAGAATAGGCAGTAGAAGGAAGACATGGCTTAAGCCATGATTCTGAAACAAGTATGGCATGAATGTTCTTACAGTCAAAATTAGCCAGCATATCAGGAAAATGAGCCGGAATGCTTTGGGCATTTATATGGACAACATTGAAATTTTTCGATACATCAGAGAAACAGGAACTGAGTGAGTCACACAACGCATTGATACTTAAAAAACTGTCATTTTCACTACATGCGGATAAAAAGCTATCAGAGGCACTATCTTCATCCAAAAACAACATAAATTATACGTATAAATAAAAATAATATATATATAAAAATAAATATAAATAATATATATATTTAAATATATCCAAAAAATATCTACTTTTATCAATATAAGTAATAAATAACAACATAAAATAAAATAATAATAAAATTAAATTATTTCAGCAATTAACCTGTAAATACACCATGTACCACCCGCACGTGTTACAATTAAACAATAAACAGTTAATACAAAAGAAAGATAAAAAAAAAGATATGAATTTTGAAACCTACAAATATAACCTACAGACGACAATTCGGACAGAAATAGCTCACGAGAATACAGAAGCTGTATGGGCTTAGATTCCATTGCCTTTCTATGAAAAAGTATAAAGAAAATACAGTTTGACAATGACAGACAGTAAAAGCTATGACGTTGTTTGTTAGAAGCAAAACATGTAAATTATGTAAATAAAAACAGTATTACAAAATGTGTTACATTAGAAAATTTTACAAGTTCGTTTTTGTAGATAGAACCAGTGCGGAAGGTAACCCAATATAAAGTGGTCTCTACAAGACAGCAATGATTATAAAGCACACTCATTGTTTACTTAACCAGAGAGATATTACTTTCTTGTGGCTGCAATCCTCCGTGCTTTGGGTGCTGATTTTATAGTAGCCGCAGGCTTGGCCGGCTCAAGATCGATGATAGATTGCAGCTGTCCAGTGCTTGTGACACGATGCCGGGTGTTATTGTGTCCAAGTATGTATATGACGCCATCCCGAGTCCAGCACTTATTGATGCCGAACTTTTCACGCGCTGCCATAAATATTCCACGACGATACTGTGTCAAGTATTCTGATAAAGTCAAGCCAGTGCCCTTTAACTTCGATTTGTCAGACCAGATCTTATCACGAACACTGCCTTGCGAGAATTTAACAATGACAGGCCGAGGCTTATTATGGATAGGTGATCGACCCAACCTGTACGACCTCTTGATATCTCCTGTGACGAAGCCATCAGTTTTCAGCTTGTCAGTGATAATCTTCGCAACAAGCTCAGGGATGTCTTCATTATCCTGCTCAGGAATACCGTGAAACATCAATATTTTTCTTCGGCCATTCATCTCCAATTTATCAATATTCATCGCAATGATGTGAATCTGAGACTGTAGTGCACTTAGTGATTCCAAAATAAAAGTTTTGAAAGCAGCAAACTCACCAGCCAAACTTGAAGTGTTGGTGGTGGTGGTGCTAGGTACATTTGGAGACTTCTGTAAGTCAGCCTCAAATTTAGCCATCCTGCTATTAAATGTCTCCATCAGCTGAGTTAGCGTATTCTGTACATATATATGTTCCATTTTGTGTCCGAAGCTATGTAGGTATTTCTTTAGTTTAAATTAATTAATTTCTTACAATAAGAGGAAAATAACACTTCAGCGGGTGGTTTCTAGTGTTAGCAATCAATTGTGCTCATCCAAAAGGAGTTACTCTTAACAAATAATTAAATAATTAATTTTAATCACAGAGTGTTTAAATTTATGACTTACTTTTTCAACTACCCGCGAGAGAAAAAAATTCGGAAAAACTTGGGAAAGAAATAATTTTCGTTTAAGAGTGCAGTGTTTGTGTAAATAACTGTTTGGATATACTAATAAATGAAGCAGTGACGTAAAACAAGGTAAAATTCAGAATAATATTTGAGGATATAAAGAGATGCGTAAAAATAAATCGGAAAAATTATATCTACAGTTCGAATTTTTTTTAAATTGATACTGTTCTTACCGACACATTTGAACCACCCATTACAAAAGGCGACTCAAATCTTACCGCCATCTGTCGGTAAAATAAAGAACTACCAGGTATAAGATCCATAATACGCATGGAACAGTAAATGCACATACAATATTCTTGAAACTCTGTCGTTTTTTGAGCGCTTTGTTCACCGCCTTTGTGGTGTAACGGCACAGACGTTGGGAACGCTACAGTTGCACCAAGTTCAAATCTGCGCAGAAACGTTTATTTGTTCTTTTTTTCCTATAATCTTACCAACAACCTTTGAAATGGCATTTTCGATATCGAGAACAATATTACAATGTAGTGGTTGCCTACAAACTATCTCGAATAGACTTTATCTCACGTGCTCTAAATGTAACGAAAGTTACGATTTGGACTGCGCAAATGTCAGTGTACAACGTTTTTACAATACAATGTCCCCGGAGCGGAAAAAACATTGGCTATGCCAGACCTGTCGAAGCAAAATGCCCAAAACAGTCAACACAAATACTCCAATACGAGATATAAAATTGGCTGCTAGTAGCATTCTAAACATATCTGATGAACAATGCTCACCGAGCCATCATAACATCACACAAAGAAGGAAGATTAGTTCTAATGATAATGACAGTATATATAAATATGAGGATGACACTAGTTTTCTGGGAGACACACAGCAACCAAATATTGTTTTTAATCCATCAGGCTCATTTTCAATGGACAAATTGCAAATAATATTAGACAAGAAATTTAATAATTTAAAAGAAACATTATTTAATGAGATACGAGAAATGTTCAAGACAGAGATTAAAATTATTACATCGGAATGCAAGTGTAGTTCGAGCACTTCAGAAAAAAGTTTACAAAAATCAGATCAATTTATTGAAAAAAAGTTGCAATCAAGTATTGATGTTATGGAGATCACTAGCAAAAACCTACAACAAGAAATACATGAGATACAACAATTGATAAAGAATATTAATAATAATAAAAATTATCAACCACAAGCTTCTTTAACTACATCTTTTGTCAATAATTCGGATAAAAGAATTGTATTATACGGCTTCGACGAACACCCCTGGGAAGATGAGTATGCTCTGCACGATAGAATAATATATGCTTTTCAGGATATTATGAATGTTGATCTCACTGGTTATCTAGATGAAATTAAACGAATTGGAAAAAAGGGCCTCCGACGGCCTATAGTCATTGAATTAATGAGTAAACAAATGACCAAACACATTTTAAAAAACAAATTCTACTTTAAAGGAACAGGAATAGCAATCTCGGAATACCTTAATGATGAATTACTAAAAAATAGGAAACACATGATAGAAACTCTAATTAAAGCCCGCCGAAATGGATAAAAGGCCAATATAATTGACGATACTTTGTATATAAATGGAAAAAAGTACAACTCAGCATCTCAACCAAATCTTTCAAGTACTACTCAAGATTATGCAAGCAACTCCAAACAAGAAATTATTTTACAAAAACAATGTAATGAATCTAAAACCAACTTTCGTTAATAACTGTAAAATATGGTTTCAAAATATTCAAAGCGTAACAAATAAGAAGCACCTAATAGAAGCCGCCACTCAGAATGACAAAAATTTACAAATCATCTGTCTAACAGAAACATGGTTAACGAAGGAAAAGATTGATATTTTTCAAATCAGTAATTTCAAACTAGCATCAAACTATTGTAGACCAACCCGTGATGGAGGAGGAGTGTGTATATTGCTCAAAGAAGATATAGTTTATGAAGAGAGAAAAGATATTTCTACTTTCTCAGTGGAATTTGTTATAGAAATAAGTGCAATAGAAATCCCAAGTTTGAATTTAATATTAATAACTCTGTATTGGCCAAGCAAAGATAGAATGATGGAGTTGTTTTACGGGTCACTGACAAAATTATTACATCTTTTAACAAAAAATGATAAAAGAAAAAATATAATTATTGGAGGGGATTTTAATACCGATATGTTAAAACAAGACAATTCGACCGAAAATCTAATAAATCTTATGAAAAGCTTTGGCTTCATACAACACATCAAAGAGCCAACTAGAATCACCCCAACATCAACTTCTTGCATTGATTTAATATTTGCCAATATGCATGAGATGAATTCCGCAATGCCGTATTATACCACTACCAAAGAGTACGGACTCTCAGATCATAGGGGTGTGTTAGTAAATATATTAGAACAAACAAATGAACATAAAAAAATCTGGCATATGGAAAAAAGAATTTATAATAAAAAAAATATTGCTTATTATAAATCAGAACTACAAAAAATCGATTGGTTTGAAATACTTAAACGAGATAAAAAAGTAAATGATAATTTTAATTTATTTCATGAAAAAATACAGCACGTTCTCAACAATACTATTCCAAAAATTATTATTAAATTAAAAAATAAAAATAAAAACACTTGGTTAACAAAAGGTTTAAGAATATCATGCAAAAATAAACGTCTACTCAAAATATTAACTTTAAAATCAAATAATACTGTTTTAAAACAGCACTATAAACTATATGAAAAAATATTAAAAAGAACAGTTTATGTCTCAAAAAAATTACAGTATAAAAATACAATTAAAAAGTCGGAAAATATTACAAAAAGTATGTGGCAAATAGTAAGAGAACGAACAAATAAAACAAAAAATAAACAGAAACAGAATTTATTACTAAATATTAATAATTCGCTCAGTGATGATCCAGTAAAGATTGCGAACCACTTTAATACGTACTTCTCGTCAGTGGGAGCATCCACACTGCATATTCCTTCGCAAATTGCTGCTCGTAAAGAAAATTCTATATTTATATATCCCACTGATAGCAATGAAATAAATGCAGTAATTAAAAAATTAAAGAATAAAAACAGCTTCGGATTTGATGAAATACCACCGGCATTAATAAAATCGTGTGCAGATGAACTTGCAGAGCCACTCTCATTCTTAGTAAATCAGTCACTTGCCCAAGGATTTGTTCCGGAACTACTAAAAGTAAGCATTGTTAAACCACTACATAAAAAAGACGATAAAACCTGCTGCAATAATTACAGACCAATAGCGCTTCTTACTTCTTTTTCAAAAATATTCGAAACAATTATGTATAAAAGGGTTTACTCATATTGTGAGAAGTATCAAATATTCCATATCAATCAGTATGGATTTCGTAAAGGACGTTCTACAGGACTGGCAGTAAATTCATATGTCAATGAATTATTGAAAATAATTGGCAATAAACAGCACGCTGTTGGTGTTTTGCTAGACCTGAGTAAAGCTTATGATAGGGTTTCTTATCCAATCCTTCTGAGTAAGCTTTCTAACATAGGAATAAGAGGTAGTGCACACGAGTGGTTTACATCATATTTACAACAACGAGTTCAATATGTTGACATAGAGTCCTATAACCATCAAACTGGACAAATAAAAATTTTGAGATCTGACAAAGTTTTTCTAAATCATGCCATTCCCCAAGGTAGTGTCCTCGGATGTCTGTTATTTTTAATTTACGTTAATGACTTGCCCAGTCTGCTAGATATTCCATGTATCCTTTTTGCAGACGACGTATCCTTAATAATACCATGTCAAAATACCACACAATTAAACGAATTATTAAATTCCAATTTTGCATTGATAACTAGTTGGCTTAAGTATCATAACCTTGAAGTTAATTTAAAAAAGACAAAATTGATGCAATTCAGGCCTCACCAAAGGAAACCCTTAGAAGTTAATTACAAATTTAATAATAAACTTTTAGAAACAGTCGATTCCTATAGTCTTTTAGGAATAATTATAGACAGCAATTTAAACTGGAAAGAACACGTAAAAAAAATTACTAGTAAATTGTCTAGTTTTACATATGCTCTTTCGGAATTAAAAAAATCTACAGATCTTCAAACTGCTACTTCTGCCTACTATGCATACGCACATGCTTGGCTCAGCTACGGCATTACGCTTTGGGGCAACAGTACTGATGCTAAAAAGGCATTTACCCTACAGAAAAAATGTATCCGAATACTTGCAAATATAGATTCTTTGACTAGCTGCCGATCTTTTTTCAAAAAATTTAATATTTTAACTCTTACATCTATATATATTTTGCAACAAGGTCTAGCAGTTCAAAAAAATATAAATTTATACCCTATACAGTCCCGCCCATCGAGGTTAAGACCTAAATACAAGCTGGAAAAAACAGTATCAAAACTAGAAATGGTAAACACAGGACCATATTCTATGTCCGTCAAGATATATAACGCTATTCCCGACAATATAAAAGTAATCGAAAACATTAATGTTTTCAAAAATAACCTAATAAAATATCTATCACAAAAATGCTACTACTCGCTACAGGAGTTTTTCAGTGACACGGGAAGTAATTCCATACATTCATTTCCACCCCTTTAAATTTTAATTTATAATTTGATAATTATATATAAACAGTGAATTTTTTTTTTTTTTTTTTTAAATATAATTATATAACAGTATATTAGTAATGACAATTTGGATGCAAAAAAACTTTTTAATTTTGTTATTATTTTATTGTTATGCATGATACATACTTTATATTATATTTAATTTGATTTTATGATAATTATAGTTTAATGTAACTATTGTTGCAGTGCCCTTATCAGGGTTCATGTCAAGGTACATAAAAAAAAACAACATCTGTTTCACCACATGAAAGCAATAAATGAGTTTGAGTTTGAGTTTGAGTACATTAACAATAAAGAGGATCAGCTTGTGGCAACAGCAAGTCTAACAGAAGGAGTTTATAAATTAAATACTAAAAATATTCAATGTTTATTATCTTCAGTGTCAGGGACAGTGTGGCATCGTCGCCTAGGACATTTGAACAGCACTGATCTAGAAAAAATGAAAAATGGTGCTGTCATTGGAATGTTATATACAGAAAAGTCCCAGAATACAAAATCCAATTGCAAAGTATGCTGTGAAGGGAAGCAAGCCCGGTTACCATTCTCTAATGCCGGTAACAGGAGCACAGAATTACTAAACACTGTTCATGCAGATGTTTGCGGTCCAATGGAGACCAGATCAATGGGTGGCTCTAAATATTTCCTGTTGTTTGTCGACGACTACAGCAGAATGACATATGTTTATTTTCTGAAAACAAAAGATCAAGTGTTTGGTTGTTTTAAAACATATAAGTCATTGGTAGAGAATCAAACTGGAAAGAAAATAAAATCATTAAGGACGGATAATGGAATGGAATTTTGTAACAAAGAATTAGAAAATTATCTACAGAATGCAGGAATTATACATCAAAAAACCAATCCATATACGCCAGAACAAAATGGCTTGTGCGAGAGACTCAACAGAACCATAGTTGAAAAAGCCAAATGTTTGTTGTACGATGCAAACCTACCTAAGAAATTTTGGGCAGCAGCCGTGAACACAGCAGTATATCTGCGGAACAGGTCTGTTATATCAGGACTTAACAACAAAACTCCTTATGAACAATATACAGGAAAGAAACCTGATATCAGTCATTTGCGTATCTTTGGAAGTAAGATTATGGTACATATACCAAAAGAAAAAAGAGTCAAATTCGATAAGAAGGCAGTAGAATGTATTCTTGTTGGCTACCCTGACCACATAAAAGGTTACAGATGTTACAACCCTCAGAACAATCAGATATCAACAAGTAGAGACATTATAGTGATTGAGGAAGGTAACCAGTATAACAATGTGGAAATAAGACTTGATAACAGCATACCAGATATAATCAAGAAAGAGATAAAGCCAGAAGTAAATACAGAAACAGTGGGAGATACCGATATCTGCAAAAAGGAAGAAAAAATTTCGGACAGCATGGCAGAGGTTCCAGGGGACATAGCAGAAACACCAGAGGAAGATGGCATGGCGCAACCTAAACGTATAAAAAAAAACTTCCTAGGTACATAGTTGGTGTTGCTAAAAGTCATATCAGTGTTAGTGAAAGTGAACTTACAGTAGATGATGCTCTAAATGGACTCGAGAGTTTGCAGTGGAAGCGAGCTATGGCAGAAGAAGCGAGCTATGGCAGACAAATTTGAGGACAATGATGCCTGGGAAGTAGTGGAATTACCAAAACAAGGTACTGTTGTTTCTTGTAAATAGGTTTTTCAAAAGAAGTTGAACTCTGATAATTCTGTACGGTATAGGGCTAGGCTAGTCGCCAAGGGTTTTACCCAACGACCGGGTATAGACTTTCACCATCACCAGCCCTTTTACGTCCCTACTGCAGGGGCTGAGCCCCTTCAAACAAAAATCTTTAGTAGTTATTAAAAACTTTAGTACTCTTTTTGCGTATGTCCAATGTTCATCTGTATAACAGTTATTGAATTGACTTAAATAATTTTATAGACTTTGATGAAACATATTCACCAGTGTTACGTCATTCTACATTAAGATTAATGTTTGCTTTGTCAGTGAAACTGAATTTAAAAATGTGCCACTTAGATGTAAATACAGCTTTTCTAAATGGTGTAATAATAATAATAATAATAACACTTTATTGTCACACCATTTTACAGTAAAAGTTTTGAACATGAATTTTGCAAATTAAATTCAACACAATAGTGGAACAATTGGCGGTCTTATCGCTAACAGCGATTTCTACCAGACAACCTTTGGATGGAGAAGAATGGATAGCAGTTATGAAAAACGGAGGTGTAGAGTAAGAGTACATACATTCAAGATAAATAAGTAACATTTCCCAAAGATACATTAATACTAGTAAGATACATAAATATATATAATATATACATAAATATAAATAATATGTACATAAATATAAACAATATATACATACATAAGATATATACTAATAATATACTTTAGTGAAACGAGGAAGAGTTTTAGCAACTTAGAATTACAAAGACAAATAATGTTTTTTTACCAGTTCTTTGAAGATGGTGATCGATTGCGCCCGTCTTATGGAAGCCGGAAGAGCATTCCAAAGGCGCACAGCTTGGACGGTAAAGGAGCCATCATAAAAGGTAGTGTTATGGAGAGGAGTTTCAAGTTTCAGGTTTTCCGATGATCTCAAAGAATGTGTAGTGGAAAAGTATAGAGGATTAAATCGTTCTTTCAAATAGCGCGGGTAACAGGGATTAAACAGAATATTATAGAGAAGAGATAACATGTGAGCATTCCGGCGAAGACGAATAGGAAGCCACTTGAGCTGAGTGCGAAATTGAGATATATGATCATATTTACGTAATCCAAATATAAATCTAATACAGAAGTTTTGAAGTCGCTCAAGTTTATTAAGTTGGTCTTCCGTAAGATCATGATAACAGGTGTCAGCGTAGTCAAGTAAAGGAAGCAACAGAGATTGTGCTAGAGCCATTTTAGTGGTAGTAGGCAAAAAATTACGTAACCTCCTTAATGATGCAGCAGAAGCATATAGCTTGCGACTAACAGCTTGCAATTGTGGTCCCCAGCTCAGACTCCGATCTATGATTATACCCAAGTTTTTAACAGTGTCGCTGAAAGGTATGTCAGTACCGTCGAAAGTAATTTTTGGTAGGAGATGCCAGTCAAGTTTAGCGATCAGCCTAGAACTACCCACTATGATCGTGTTCGTCTTTGTTGGATTTACTTTAAGACCAAATGATTTACCCCATGCCACTATACGATCTAAATCAATATTAGTGGCATGCACTGCCTCACTTAGCCGTGAAGGGGGGGCTTGACTGTAGATTTGTAGGTCGTCTGCATAAAGGTGGTAGGAAGAAGACAAGTTCTTAGAAATGTTGTTAATAAAAATTGCGAAAAGAAGAGGAGATAGAACGCCGCCTTGTGGGACCCCGGCAGTCGTGTCGCACCAGGAGGAAAACTTCTCGTCAATACGTACTCGTTGCCGGCGTCCATACAGATAACTGTGAAACCACTCAATTACGGATGGAGATATGTTAATAGAGCGCAGAAGAGAGAGTAGGATGTCAAAATTTACAGTGTCAAATGCACAACTGAAGTCTAACAAAGTAAGTACGGTTAAAAGACCGTTTTCCATCCCAAATCGGATATCATCGGTGATTTTAATCAATGCAGTTGTGGTACTGTGGCCCACACGAAATCCAGATTGAAAAGGGTTTAAAAGTTCATGACGGGAAAGGAAACAATTTAATTGGTTATGGATAAGACGCTCAAGGACTTTGGATAGGAATGGGAGAATAGAGATAGGTCTAAAGTCAGAAAAGGATTTAGGATGAGATTTTTTAGGAAGAGGAATAATTTGAGCTTCTTTCCAAGCGGAAGGAAAAACTGATTTGAATACAGAGTTGTTGAAAATAGAGGAAAGGGCAGGAAGTATGACATCAAGTATAGGTATTAACATGTTGCGACTAATTCCGTCAGCACCAACTGCATTGGAACTGATAGATAAAATGCTCTTCTTAACATCACATTCCGTAAACTGAGTAAAAAGAAACGGAGAGTGCTCGGGATTTGGTAAAGTAGAAAGTTGTTGAATAGTTCGATTTTTATCCGAATCACTAAGCTCAGAAGAAGAAGAAAAATGAGAATTGAGAGAATCGATATTAATGTGATGAGGTAAGGAGTCTTGACGTGTTCTACCAATCCCAAGAGATCTGAGGAATCTCCAGACTTTAGCTGGATCATCCTCTTCGACTGAATTATGAATGTGGCGTCGTAAAGCATCCCTACACACCATATTGCAGTGGTTACGAACCTTGGTATATTTCTCTTTGTTGAGTTCACTCGGATTACGTTTAAATTTGCTTTTAGCAATGGCTTTTTTATGTATCAGCGCTTTAATTTCACTATTTAACCATGGTGCAGGAAGGTGCTTAAGTTTGATGACATGAAAAGGTGCATGGTTATCGTAAAGTTGCGTTACGAGGTTATTAAAAGTAGTTATTTGCTCGTCAACTGAGGAGGCGTTTATCACAGGTGACCAATCAATATTACGAGCATCTTTCATAAAAGAATCTTGATCTATACCACCAAAATTGCGCTGAAGGATGACTTTGGGCTTTAATTTAGGAGGCCTAATTTTATAGGAAAGAAATATTAAATCATGATATGAGAAAATATCGGCAGAACATTGGCCGTGTTTAGAGACATGCTGAGTTGAAGAAACCATTATCAAGTCAAGAAGTGACGGGGTCGAGTGAGGAAAACGATGGGTGACTCCAAGTGGAAGAATGTGCAGATTGCTAGACCTAATGAGAGATTGAAGGGAAGTGGCACGGAGATCATTTTTTTGAAGGCAAGTATTGAAGTCACCCATAATAATTGAATGGTCATATGACGGAATAATATCCTCCAGAAGCCTTTCAAAAGAGGAGAAGTAATTAACTCTAACTGAAGGGCTGTAATAGACACCGAGTAAGACTCTGCGATGAGAAAGCGTTACTTCAATAAAGAGGTGCTCACCGGCATTACTTGGTGGTGGTTGACTGGAGGCACTAACAATTTTGTATGGGATACTAGACCGTAGATAAATGGCAACTCCACCACCCCCATAGCCAGTACGATCGTTCCGTATAAGTTGAAAACCGGGCAGAGTATATGAAGCTGAAGGTAAGCAGGGCTTGAGCCATGACTCGGAGACTAATACAGCGTGAAGATTTTTATGATCAAACGCCGCCTGCATATCATAGTAATGGGCCGGAATACTTTGCGCATTGATGTGAACAACATTGAAGTTCTTTGGTACATCGGAAAACTGTGTGTCAAGTGATTCAGATAGTGAAGGAGGTATACTGGCAAAACTGTCGTTACTGCTGCTGACGCTGGATGACAGCGATAAAAAGGGGTCAATATCGCTCTGTGAATCAGAACTAGACATATTAATAAAATAAAAATAAATAAAAAATAGATACAATTAAATATAAAATATATAAATTGCAATAAATAAATAATTATTTAGATCTAAACTGCAATCTAATTCCACCTGCCGGTTGAGTGATATATGGAATTTACATTTAATATATACTATACATTAGAAAAAGACACAAAAATAGATCAACAAATAAATGTGGACCGACTAACACAATACACAGAGTAAAATAACAAAAATAAAACATATGGCTGTATGAACACAGATCCCTACGCTTGCAAACAGAGGAAATAGTGCCCAGTCAATCTGACAAAAGTCAGAAAAAAGGCGGGAATCCTTTGAACGAAGAGGGCGCGTTTTTTAAAACAAATTTTAAGTTTTATTATATTTATTGTTAAAGCCTTATATAAACAGTATAAACAAATTATTTAATACATAAAAGGTAGTACTACGTAAAAAGTGGGCTAAGAATTATGGGGAAAAGAAAGAAACACAAATTAGACGGAGATCCGGTTCCAACGGAGTCGGACTCCTCCGACGAAAATGACTGCGATAAGTATAAGCCTTATAAAATTGAAAATTATAGCAGGCAATACCCCGAGGATGGAGGAAACTTCGAATATCTCGTAATTTATGAAAGTGAAATAGTATCGAAACCTATCGGTGACCGAGATCTTATGGCTCTAGGCGCCGTCCTTAAGCGACATAATAAAGGAATCAAACGCTTTAAAAGAATCAATCGGTACAAAGTAGCGGCTATATTTGAGCGACCTGGGTTGGCCAATATGGCTTTGAACAATACAAAATGTTTAACAGAGTTACAACTTAAAAGCACTATACCGGCTACATTAACAGAAGTAACTGGTGTCATTCGCGGCGTTCCTACATATATGTCTAATTATAATATATACACCGGCATTTCCAGTTCCAAAGACGTTGTGTCCGTGCGGCGCCTGATGCGACGCGGGCGTGATGATGACGGTAACCCCATCCTGATCCCCACCCAGACCATTGCCATCACCTTTTCCTGTCCTACTCTTCCTGACAGTGTAGATATAAATAGTTGGTTTTTCGAGGTAAGCCAGTATATTCCACCTGTTAGCCAATGCCTACGTTGTCTACGATATGGACATATTGGTAAATATTGCAAGAATGCACAGAGGTGCTCAATTTGTGGTGATAATCATCATTATAAGCAGTGTACCAAACCTATGAAAGATGCCGTCTGTGTTTTCTGTAAAGGAAACCATATTTCAATCTCATCAGAATGCCCCAAAAGAAAAGAGGAAATAGAAAAAAACAATGCTAAATTTAATAAAAAACTATATGTTGATGTTTTAAACAGTAAACACTTCCCTGACTTATCTACTAATAAACAAGAAAAACAAATACAAACTATATTACAATCAGATAATATACTTAATCTAATTATATCTACTATTCTCAAACTATATACCCAGAAATCATCTTCAGATAACTCATCTCCATTAACATCGGAGACTATTAAAACAGTATTACTTGACACATTTAATTCTAGTAAATGTAATACAGCTAGTAATAAATAATGGATCAGCTCAATATTGTACAATGGAATGCTCAGAGTCTACTAAGCCATAAACATGTCTTCACACAGTACTTATATCAAAATGATATACACATTGCTATTATTTCGGAAACCTGGTTACAATGCACAAAAACTATTAACATAAGAGGCTATTTAATAGAAAGGTTAGATATAGGTTCAAAACACAATGGTGTTGCTATTATAATCAGAGATTATCTTCACTATAATAAGTTACCAACTTATTATGACAACTCTTTACAAAATATTGCTATAAGACTACAATATAATAATGAAACAATATCTATAGTAAGTTTTTACAGTCCAACCTCTGCAATTCCCTATAACTTTAGTTGTACCCATTTAAATAATCTAATTAAATCTATACCTAAACCACTAATCTTCGCCGGCGACTTCAATGCACACCACACTATGTGGGGTTGTACATCAACAGATATTCGTGGTTCAACTCTTTTAGATGTTATTAATGATAACAATTTATGTATCTTAAATGATGGTACAGTAACTACTGTTGGCTCTCATAACTGGCGTCCTAATGCATTAGATTTAACATTAGTTTCACCAGAATTAGCACTAAGATGTAATTGGCATGTACATGATGACTCCCTATGTAGTTACCACTTTCCTGTTATTACAAAGGTATTATGTAATTCTGTAAATATGTATAATGTTGACAATAATAATGTTAGTGTAAATTATATAAAACCTAATTATAATACGGTAGACTGGAAAAAATATAAGCAATTAACTGATATTACATTAAGAGATGTAAATATTGACACAACTAATCCAGAAGGGTGTTATGATCAACTGTCCAAAATATTGCTTGATTGTGTATCTGAAGCAAATCTTTCTAAGAAATCATCTGTAGTATATCGACAATCATTTCCTAAACCAAAAAAGAAATTAAATCTTCCGTGGTGGAATGATGTATGCTCACAAGCTGTAACAAACTGTAAGACTGCATATATAGAGTTTAAACAAAATCCTTCTGAACAAAATTATATACTGTTTAAACAGAAACAAGCACAGAAAAAACTAACAATTAATAATGAAAGGCAAAAAGCATGGGTAAAATTATGTAATACTTTCAATCGTCAGACACCTTTATCATTGATTTGGACTAATATAAGAAAATTTAACAAATCATACAGACCTACTTTTAATTCAAATACTAACAATTGGATTCAGTCTTTTTTAGATAAGTACACCTCTAACACTCAATCTCCACCATTAGATTACTTTTCTGACCAATGTCTTGATAGTGAATTATTTTTTATGAAACCATTCACTTTAATAGAGTTATTAAGTGCCATAGAATCCCGCAGAGATACAGCTTTTGGTTTAGATCACATCTCATACAAAATGTTTAAAACTCTTAGTCCTTCCAGTCACAAAATAGTTTTGCAAATCTACAATTCACTTTGGGAAAAGTCAATTATTCCTAAATCATGGAAAGTCGATTGTTTGGTCCCCATTCTAAAGTCTGGCAAGGATAAAGATGACCATGACTCCTATAGACCTATAGCTCTAACATCATGTGCAGCAAAACTCTTTGAACAGTTGATCAAACAAAGACTAGATTACTTTATAGAACACAATAATTTATTGCCTTATAATCAGTTTGGCTTTAGGAGAGGTCGTTCTGCAGTTGAGAGCCTAAATCATTTATATTTAGACATACATAGTGCCTTTACAAATGGTAAGTTTCTTGTGTGTATCTTCTTTGATATCATAGGTGCCTTCAATAATGTTGACCATCATATTTTAGCAGAAGAATTGTGTTCTCTCCAGTTACCTGTGAAATTAGTGAAATGGATATTTAATTTTTTAAACAGTAGGGAAGTCTATGTTAAATTTCAAAATAATTTGTTTGGACCACAAATGTCTAATAAAGGAGTTTGCCAAGGTGGGATACTCAGCCCATTGTTATTTATTCTGTATATACATAAGTTAAATAGTATATTAGGAAATGATGTAAATAATTTGCAATATGCTGATGATCTCACAGTGTACTGTACTGGCACAAATATGTTTCAAGTGGAGAAAAAACTTAACTATGCATTACAAAAATTAAAATCATATTTTACATATCTGAAATTGGATATTAATTTAACTAAAACCAATGTTGTAGTATTTAGCAAAAAGAAAATTTTACTAACCAATATCATATATGATGGCAATCCACTTCCCGTAAGTAATGAGGCTAAGTTCCTCGGTGTCATATTCACTAAGAACTTATCATGGAATAAACATGTAGCTGGCTTAGTAGACAAATCACTAAGAGCTTTTAACATCTTAAAGTCCTTAGCTCGGACATATTGGGGTGCTGATCCAAAAATCTTACTTATGTTGTATAAATCCATTGTCCGTTCTCATTTTGAATATAGCTTTCTATGCTACACATGTGACCATTTTCTTGTTCATAAATTAGAGAAGATTCAAAATAAAAATTTAAGACTTATCACAGGAGCAATGAATACAACTCCTATTATATCTATGCAAGTAGAGTGCAATATTCTCTTCATTATTTTTAAGATTCAAATATTTAAAATTTAAATTCATCCTTAAAATCCACAGTATAAATAATCACCCTTTAGTAGATAAACTGATTCGTCTAAGTGAGTCTTTTTCATCATTAACATTTGTAAATACTCATTGTAAATTCCCATATATTCTTCATGATTTCTGTGAAATATCAGCATATATTTTAGAAACAAACATAAATAGAAATGAACACTGGGCTTGTTATAAAGGTTCCTATGAAGGGAAATTCCCACAATTAGAAATAAATATAGATAACAACTTACAAACAAAAGAAGCTGTATATGAAAAGTTATCAGAATGGCTAGGTTATGAAACAATTTATACAGATGGCTCAAAAAATGACTCTGGAGTATCAGCTGCTTATTACCACAAAAATGTTAAGTACGGCAAAGGACATAGACTGCCAGTTATTTTCAGCGTGTTTTCGGCTGAAGCCACTGCAATTCTGTTGGCTCTCAGATATGTTCAAATGGATATCATGTGCTCCAACAAAAGCAAGTTTTTAATAGTTTCCGATAGTATGTCCGTTCTCAAAGCACTTGATAATTTTAAACTACAGAATGCTAATTATATATTGTTCGAAATTAAAGAAGTTATTCAAAAATTATCTGACAACAATAAAATTGTAAAGTTTCTTTGGACTCCAGCACATGTTGGTGTGGCAGGCAATGAAAATGTTGACCATCTTGCCAGATTAACGAATTTACTGGGTGGCGATATTAAAAACATCTCTTGTCCTTGGCAAGATGTCGTACCGGAATACCGTAAAAAAATCTACGAGCAATGGACAGCAGAAAGAATACTTGTCACTACTACAAAAGGTGCATGGTATGCTGGTATCAATAAAGAAGTTGGCAGAAAACCTTGGTTCGCTATATCCAATGACTACCTCCAGAGGAAATTCTACACTCAAATAAATAGATTGAGATTTGGACATTGTCGATTTAAAGCTCACTTACATCGTATGCATATGATAACATCTCCAGTATGCACCGAATGTTCAACTCAAGAAAACCAGACACTTGAACACATCTTTTTTTCATGCCCAACCTACAATATCCAGCGACTCGTTTTGATCCATCACCTCCTGAAAAGATACAAGACTATCCCGCCTTCCCTTCAGGATCTCTTAGCTTGCCCAGAAAACTTTGTACCGATCTATGACTATATTAGCTCCACTATTGGAGAAATCTGATTTGACCCTCCCGGATATGTAAAATGATAACCCTGGACAAGACAAAGAAATTTAAAACTAAAGATCTGGCTATCAGCCTTTTAAAAAAATAAAATAAACAAGACAAGATGGAATTAAAAGAAAACAAAAAGAAAAGATTAGGCTTTGCCTTATAAAATAATATAACCCAAGATTTGGCTGTATGGCTTAGTTCCTTCGCCTGTCCCATGGACGAATTATAATACTACTACTACTGACAAAAGTCAAATGTCACAATAATGCTATATCCACAGGTTTAAGTTTGACAACGATAATGTGAAATAATTATCAAAACACGATCACAATACAAGGTATCGTGGTAACACGAAACTTAAAGCACTATAATGTAATAAGTGGAGTGAAGGAACATGAAGACAGTCAAAGATATGATTAAAGTACTTTATCCATATGTGCCCACCGGTCCGCATTACCAGTAACCTATCAAAACCAAAACAAATGAAAAGTGATAAAAAACAAATATTACTTCTTACTGATGCCTGTTCGCTTGCTTCTAGTCGATGATGCAGTTTCCTTGCTCATACCCGGCTTAGGCACATCGTCAGACGAGATCTTGTTTAGGTCATAAAGTGAAGATATACGATGGCGCTTCCCATCGCCGGCGATTACAAAAACGAAACCTAATTTGGTGAAGCACTTGTTGACACCATATTTTTCACGTGCAGCCATAAAAGCATCGTGCCGAGACTTCGTAAGAAATTCGGAAATGGTTAAACCTGAACCTTTTAAGACAGTTTTAGAGAACCAAATTTTACTGCGCACCTCTTGATCTCGGAGTTTTAATAAAAGTGGTCGAGGACGGTTAGAACGATGGCAGCGGCTGATGTCATTTTTGGTGAACCCACTGATCTTCATACGATCTGTAACTGTTTTCACAAGAACAGCTACTGTGTCCTCATTAGACTCCTCCGGTAGACCATGCAAAAGCAACATCTTTCTTCTGCTGTGCATTTCCATGTTGTCAGTTTGCTGTGCCAGCAGATTGATCTGTTCCTGGAGACTTTGAAGCGCTGTCATAATATAGCTTTTAAATGTGGAGAATTCACTGTTGAGGTTAGAGATGGTGGTAGAAGGTGCTGAGGCTTGAAGGTCACTTTGATATCTATCCATTCTATCCGTGAATATCTTTTGAAGCTGGTTCATTGAATTTTGGATAGCGTCCATTTTGCAGCAAGTAAAGTAGTGGGATGTACACGAAGAGTAATGTTAATATAATGTGGATTTAAGTAAGGATAACACTCGTCAGCAGGTAAGGTGAATAGTACTTTAGTATCTCATAAGAAATAAGCTTCTTAGTAGAGAGAATAAATATTAATTTAAATAATAAAACTGATAGATTTTTATGACGACTTTTTCTTTTACACCTACCCGCCGAAAAAAAAGCAATTGTCAGGTGTATTGTCAGAGGAAATCTTTATGCAAAAACCAGTTGGTTTACAATGCAATAAAGATAATGTTGTACTTAAGCTTAAACGAGCTATTTATTGTTTGAAACAATCCTCAAGCATATGGTATCAGAGAGTTGAAGAATTGTTAAAAAGTATTGGTTATGAAAAATCTCAACTAGAGCCATGTCTTTTCACTAAAAATGATGGAAATTTAAGAACTATTGTTTTATTATATGTGGACGATTTCTTCTTATTTTCTAATTGTATTGAAGAAACTAATAGATTAAAAAGTAAATTATCAGAAAATTTTAAAATTAAAGATCTTGGATGTATAAAAAGATGTCTTGGTATGAATGTCAATTTTGATAAGATAAATGGTGTTATAAGTATTGACCAAAAAGATTATATAAATGAGTTAGCAATAAAATTTTATCTATATGACTGCAAAACGATAAAAACACCTATAGAACAAAAATTAAATTTAACTAAAAGTTTTGTTTGTAATAAGAAGTTGCTTTATCAACAGTTAATAGGTAGCATGATGTCTCACTAGGCCAGACATTGTATTTTCTGTAAATTATTTAAGTCAATTCAATAACTGTTATACAGATGAACATTGGACATACGCAAAAAGAGTACTAAAGTATTTAATAACTACTAAAGATTTTTGTTTGAAGTTTACACAAAATGGTAATAAACTATTTGAGGCCTATGTTGATGCTGATTGGGCTAGTAATCAGATTGATAGAAGGTCTTACACTGGGTATTTCTTTCAACTGTCTGATTGTGGAATAGCTTGGGAAACCAGAAAACAATGTACAGTCGCCTTATCGAGAACAGAGGCTGAGTACATGGGGTTGGCTGATTGCTGTAAAGAAGCAATTTATCTTAAAAACTTAATATTTGAAATTACTAAAGAAGAATATCCAATAACAATATATAATGACAATCAATCAGCAATTAAGCTATTAGCCAATGCATGGACTCACCATAAAAGGTCCAAGCATATAGATGTATGTTATCAGTTTTGGCGAGAGTGTATATGATGATGAGAGGTTTGATTGAGGTTAAATTTAAACCAACTACTGAGATGCCTGCGGACATTCTCACAAAAGGCCTAAGTAAAAATAAGCATTATGAATTTATGTTATTTGGTCTTGTAGAATGTTAATTAAAATAAAACAAAATAATATTTTTATTTCTTTTGTTTCTCAGACATTGTTAAGTGGGAGTGTAGAAATAGAATTAACAATGTCTTAGCCTGTTATAAAAAAAAAAAAAAAAACATGTCACGCAAGCGCCACTTCGCTGTATTGTACTTTTTATAACAAATAAAAACTTTCTTATTTGCCACGCATTCGGTTGTTTCACTATAATTTTGGTCAATGAAATTCACTGATTTTAACTGTAATTGAAACTTTGCAATAAAATCGCGGCCTAATAGTGGCGGCCCACCGTTAAGGACGCGCGAGCGCCCGCCCCACTGCAAGGTCATTTGGACACTACCGATGCAATCCAATACTTCACCCGTATAACTCATAAGTTTGTTATTAGTCGTCACTAATGGTAGATTATGGAAATGTAGCTTGAATATATTTTCAGACATCACCGTGACCGCCGACCCGCTAACAATTTCAAATTTATTTTTTTTACCATTAATACACACCGTCTCAACTAAAGGCTCTCCTCTCATTGACCGAATATTAAATAACTCACCGTCGTCGTCATCGCCCTCGTAACTCTCGCTAGTAACACTCGCAACATAATTCACCTTTTTACACATTCGAGCTAGGCGGCCTTTCGTATTGCACTTCTTACACGCGTAGTTGGCGAAACTACACGATTCACTTTTGTGATTATTATAACCACATATCGCACATTTCACTTTATCACTATTACGGCGACTACTAGCGTTGCGATGTTGGTTGATTTTAAACAAGTGATCTTTCTGGGGCGGCTGGACTGACGGCCCGGTGGCCGCGCTGGCGGCGGCAGCACGCGCGCTTCGCAGTCTTTCGGCCAGCTCCACGGCCTTGGCTAACGTTAGACCCGCTAAATCCTGAACATACATTTTCTCTTTCTCGGCTCCCGGCACCATACCCATGATGAATCTGTCTTGTAATGCTTCTTCAAGATTAATGAAATTACAATGCGAAGTCAGGCCACGCAACCTAGCGGCGCCACGAGGTACCAGATCCGGGGGACCTGGGGGACCAGCGATAGTGTGGGTAGAAGGGGGACACCGAGACAAATAAATAGAACTGAAGCTCGAAACAGGAGAATCAGGTTTGAGGATTCTACACGATTTTGAAGATTTCAAACTTTAAAATTCATAGTGTCTGGGGATTGTGGAGAACAGCTCATTTTTATGAGCGGCCCTCGAAGGCAGTCCCCAGCACTACACAGAAAAAAATCGACATCAACTGGGCTCTTCTACATTAGCGGGAATCGACGGGACAAAATTGGGCCCACTTTTCCCCTGACTCCAGGAGACACAACTTTGAAGCTGGAAGCCTGAAATTGAAATATAAGTGAGAATAGTAATAGACCTAGGTATATTATAAATTTCATGATTCTTCTGTAAATAGTTTTTAAGTAATCAAAATTTTTACCCCCTTTTTGCCCCTTATATAAATACCAATAAAAATAGCTGTAAAACAACACCGGAGAAGGTCATATAACCCACCTGACAATAATAAAAAGCCCAAACCGTACATAATACGGTTTTTTCAAAAAAGGGACCATACTGAACACAATGGGCCGAAACTTTGACCCGAAATAACTATAAGGTCATTACGAATTTTAAAAAACGGTTTTCAGATTAGAAACAAGCGAGTTTTCCTCTTGCTCCCTCCAGGACACAAAATTAAAAAATTCCAAATTTGACATTTTGAAAAAATTTCGGCCCCAAAATTTTTGAAACCTAAATTTGGAACGGGATTCCTATAAATCTCCTCCCCCCTAACCTAACGTCGAAACTCCCGTGTTTCTGCGACGCGAGTTGACCGAGATATACATTTCCAAAAATTGGTCGGCCATTTTGGTTCGGTCATTTTGAAAGTTTTGGAATCCCTGTATCTCGGTCAATAACGGGCCTAGGAGGCCGGGACTTTGGATCAAGTCCCTCCCCCAATCCCTTCTACACATCCCATAGGGTGAAATTCGAATTGGACGGGTTGAACTCAACCCCCCAATTTCGAGATTGCATCGGCAAGATCTCACCCTCCTGCCACCTCCTCTCCAAGCCCTGTCTTTGTGCGCCGAACAGGACCGGAGATATAGCCCTCCAAAGACGGTGGGATAAGCTTATCCCAAAACTTTGAGGGGCTGTAACCTCCGTACCATTCGTCGTAGGGGAACGGGGTTTTCCCTACCCCCTGCCAAGCTCTACCTGACCCACAGGATTAACCAACTCTAGCTCAAGGTCCCGGGGCAATTCCAACGGACCCCGGAAATAGGTGCGGCAGGGTCTCCTTTATCCATCCCGAAAAAGTCCCTGTTCCACGCGACCAATAGTTTCGGAGATATCGGCACTCGTCCCATTCGGGCCGAGTTTTTTGCCGATTTTGACCAGGTAATATCTCCGAAACTACCCAACGTAGAGGGTAGTGAGAAGCATCAAACAACAGGGCTCGAAAAGCCCAAACAGACGGCGCGGGACGTGACACTATAGACCCGGAGTTTCCTGAGAAAATTCCGGAAAACTCGGGAAAACCCCCTTTGCGGCTTCTCGCGGAAAAAATCCGAAAAAATTAGGCTGTATAAAGAACAACAATAAAAGACGAGTATAAAAATATTTGAAAGGAAAACATTGATATTTACGGAAAAAACCGGAGTTTAATAAAATATTAATATTTTTCGGAAAAATAAGATAAATTGACGCAAAGTTTTGACTTTTATTGACCCTATAATATAGTCGTACTATATTAATACACCCCATATTTGCTGGGATATCATATATTTTATTGTAAATACGTTGTTTTATTTTAATGTAAGCTTTAAGTTGACTGTGAAACCCTTTTGGGATACGTCGTAGATTAGGACACAAGAGTTAAGACGCATAGAGCCAGGCTCTGCATTGACAATATACATACACGCACATGCACACACACACACATACACACAAATACGAACACACACACACAAATATATAAATAATAAAAAACAATACTTACCAACACGCCGTAAAAGAGACTTGCAGTTGATCTGCTAAACAGGACAACGGCATCTGTAATAAAAAACACACATTAGACACACATAAACACTACATAAAACTATTAACACAGACAATCAAAATTTGTCCCCCGACTCCAGAAGTAAAAGTACATTTGAAATAGCTATGTACAGAACAAACAAGACATCGCAAACGGGAAACGTAAGGAAGTCGACCACCACAAGTCCAAATTTGACAGAGAGTCGCAAAGAAAGAATAAGGCGATCAGAAGAGAGGACAATGGAAGAATTAATCCTTCTATTGACAGAAATACTTAATAGTATACCTAAACAAATATACAGCGCTATGAAGAGAGAGGTTAAGGAAAGTCTGGAGAAGACAACAAGTGCAGGCCTTAACACTCTGAACGAGCTACGTACGAAAATCATAAATAGAGAAGAGGACCTTAAGAAGGAGATAGAGAGAGAAAAAGAAAATAAAACAATAAAGGATCAAATAGAAGAAATGAAGAAGATGATGAAGGAAGACATGGAAAAGATAACAAAGGAGATAAACTATCAACAAGAAACAACACTGAAACATAGAGAAGAGAAGAGAAGAAGAAGGGAAGATGACGAATCAGTCACTACAAAATTCCTAAGGATGATTGACTACAAGCTCGAAAATATTAAGAATAGGGAAGAAGCATTATTTGATAGGCTGGCAGACAGGTCTCTGAAGGACAGCGAATTTGTTATCGCAACGGTTATAAAGAAACTGGACGCAGTTGAAGAAAACCTGACAGCGGAAAAAATTAAGCTGGACCGGAGGATAGGAGAAAGGCTGGGAGGAGAAACGGAAACAATAGAAGGAGAAACAAACATGAGAACAAATAGTGAAATAGAACGACAAATAAAGGAAACAGGAAAGGAAATCACTGCAGAAATCACAAAAACCATAGATACAGTCATGACCGAATGCATGCAAGACCTCCATAATGCGATTACGTATAGCGGAACTTCACCTGAGGAAAACTCCGTAGTTATAAAGCGAATAGACACCCTTGAAACAAATATAAAAGACGAAATACAGGATACAAAAGAAGAAATCGCAAAAAAGATAGATGAAAACAAAACAACCATTACAAAGCACATAGAAACAACAATAACAAAGGAAGTCTTAACACACCAACCATACACACCTACTCACACACTCACAAGAACGTACGCAGGAGTTGCAAAAGGCAAAAACCACCAAATGCCAAAGACGCTACATTCGGTCCTTATAACATCAAAAAATAAAATGGACACTGCAGAGAAAGTTATAGGTAAAGCAAAGGAAATATTAAAACCAGAGAAAAATAGAATACAGATAGAACGAATACGAAAAGTCAAGGATCAAAGGGTAATAATTAGCTGCATAAACGAAGAAGAAACAGAACAAATAAAAGAACGAATAAAGAACAGCGAAGAGTTAGAAGTAGAAAGAGTAAAAAATAAAAATCCATTAGTAATTATAAAAGAAGTAAAGTTTAAAATGACGGACAATGAAATTATAAATGCTATAAAAAATCAAAACCCGGACATCTGCATAGAAGAAGGACGGGAAAGAGAGGAAATTAAAATAAAATACAGACGAAGGACCATAAATACCGAAAAATGCCACATAATTGTACAGGTAACACCTGAAATATGGAAGAAAATGGACACTAAAGGGCATCTGTACATAGAAATGGAAAGGGTGAAGGTAGAAGATCAATCTCCCCTTATCCAATGTACCAGATGCCTGAACTTTGGACATGGAAAGAAATTTTGTTCAGATAGTGTGGACAGATGCAGTCACTGCGGGGGATTACACCTGCGGGCAGAATGCCCAGACAGAAAAGCAGGAGTCCCCCCGCAGTGCTGCAACTGCACACATAATAAAGCTCACTCTGGTCGCGGTTTGATGTCTTCGGACCTGGGCGTTAACTCCGGCGAGCCGTGTAAAATTTACGTCACCGAACATTTGTCCCCAGAACAAAAGTCATTACATGCTGAAACTAGAAGAGTGGCTAAGGAATTGAAGTATAAGTATGTATGGGTTAAGTTTGGTCAGATCTATGTACGCAGGAATGACTCTAGTAGTGCGGTGCTTATAAAGAATGAAGACTCTTTAAAGAAGTTGAGTTGAATAGTTGTGTTTGGTAGTACTTAGGTTTAAGAATAAGGTATTTGGTCCGTGATTTGTGGACTTAATAAGCCGATAATGTTTAGTTTATTTTATCAGAACCTAGGTAGAGCTAGATCTAAATTGAAAGATATATTTTTGAATGTTATAATTAGCAATTATGTCTTAATATGTCTGACTGAGACAAATTTCGATGGTGGTGTTTTTGATTGTGAGGCTATAGATGCGCGATATTGTGTTCACAGACGAGACCGCGAAAGCGGTTGCTCAAAGAAAACTAGCGGTGGTGGAATTTTATTAGCTGTAAAAAGTGATATAAATGCAATTAGACGCACAGCTTGGGAGAGTAGGGTTGAGGATATTTGGATTACTGTACTTCCATTACAATTTGGTGGACCTTCATTACATATATGCTTATGTTATTTGCCACCTGATCTACCTGTTGATGACATTGCTGCTTTTTATTATAATTGCCAAAGAGTGATACTTGGGTTACCACTTAAAGATAACTTTATAGTACTGGGAGATTTTAACACGACAAATATTACCTGGGAGATACCGGTAAATTCCAAAATAATGTTACCGACTCATCCACGAGATCGTAAAGCTGTTTTGCTCTCCGAAACAATAAATACCTGTAACCTTACTCAATATAACACCATCCCTAATAATAACGGCAGTTTCTTGGATCTTGTTATGTCAAATTTGTCTGATTCGGCCATTGTAGTTGATGTAGCTACACCTGTGTGCCGAGTAGACTCTCACCATATTGCGTATTGCATAGACATTGACTACAGTAACATCGACAAGTCTTTGAAGTCTAACTACAATAGGCGCTACAACTTTAATAAATGCAAGTATGACCAGATTAGATCGGAGTTATCCGATGTTTGCTGGGACAGTCTGTTGAGCTTGGACAATATTGATGACTGCGTTGACGCTTTTTATTCTGTAATGGAACACATCATTTCGAAAAACACACCATTGGTTAAAAATGCGTCACGCAAATATCCCGTTTGGTTCAATCAAGCACTTATTCGTTGTATTATTGAAAAGAGAAAGTTCCACAAACGTTATAAAAAGTTTGCTAATCCCAGAGATTATGATGCATTTTCTCTTCTTCGGACTAGATGTAAGATGCTTGTAGCTGATTGTTATAAAACTTTCTTGTCCTCAGTTGAAGACTCGCTAAAGGATAATCCAAAGATGTTTTGGCGCTACGTAAATGATAGAAGAGGTGGGGTAGCCATTCCACATACTATGACATTTAATAACCAAACTTCTTCTGATGGTCTAGGTGTTTGTGAGCTCTTTTCAGACTACTTTGACTCAGTTTATGATGAGCCTTCATCTCAACCTTGTGGCCCCTTAGATCTACCTCTTAACCTCAATGATACATTACATACTTTCGAGATCGTTTCGACTGATATATCGAAAAAGATTAAACAGTTGAACGATTCAAAGAGTGCAGGTCCTGATGGTATACCCCCAAGATTTTTTAAGGAATGCTCCAAAGAACTTTCATGTCCTCTTTCAATTCTATTTAATAAGTCTATCAAAACTGGTACATTTCCTGCGCGTTGGAAACTAGCTCACATTATACCAATATTTAAGTCGGGTATCAGATCAAGTTGTAACAATTACCGGCCTATAAGTATACTCTCGACCTTGGCGAAACTGTTTGAATCCTTGATATATGATTATCTATATAATCACATTAGTCGTTACATATCACCTAATCAACACGGTTTTGTGAGAAATAGATCAACTCTTAGTAATTTATTGGTATTCAAAAATTACCTTTGTCAAGTTTTTGCTTCAGGAGGCCAAGTGGATGCTGTCTATTTGGATTTCAGCAAGGCTTTCGATAAGGTTGATCATACCCTCCTATATCGTAAGCTTTCACATTACGGTATTCATGGCAACCTATTGAGATGGATAATATCATATTTAAGTAATCGGAGTCAACTTGTTACGGTGAGAGGTTATGCATCGACTCCTATTCTTGTCACCTCTGGGGTCCCTCAGGGCTCTCATCTGGGACCATTATTATTTATAGTTTTTATAAACGATTTGATCGACCGTTTATCCTGTCCTGCTCTTTTATATGCAGATGACTTAAAAATTTTTACTGACGTACATGATGACACTCGATGTAGGATGCTTCAAAACGATCTTAACATAATTTCTGATTGGTGTTTATCAAATCATATGAGACTTAATCTTGACAAATGTTGTCTTATATCGTTTAGTCGTAAAAGAGTCAGGATTAATTGGTCATATCATATACAAAACACGCTATTGAATAGAATGCACACAGTGAAGGATCTAGGTGTTTTGTTTGATGAAGAGTTATCTTTTAGGCCACATTATGAACACATTGTGAAGAAAAGTAACAAACTTCTGGGCTTCATAATACGGTCTACTAGGGATTTTAAGAGTCCAAAAAGCACATTAACATTATATTCCAGCTTAATTAGAAGTACATTAGAATACTGTTGCCCCATCTGGTCACCTTATTATGTGTTGCATATAAATAATATAGAAAGGGTTCAGAGGAGATGCTTGAAGTTTCTCACCCGTAAACTGAATCCTGGTCGATCAATTGATAAATACAGTGACAGGTTAGCTAGGTTTGGTCTGCTCTCTTTGCAATCACGGCGCGAAAGGTATGATCTTTTGATACTCCACAAAGTACTTCACTCTGCTATCGATGCACCGAGTCTGCTCTCGTCGCTTAGCATCAATATAAGACATAGATCTCGTCGTCCTAATACTTTTGCAATACAAATTTTTAAAAATAACACTTCATTTTATAACCCAGTGGTGAGAATGTGCCGGACTTACAATGAATATACTCGCAATAATACCGATCTAGACATATTTAACCCAAGTTTCTCTCAATATAAAAAAAATGTATCCAATATTATTATAGATGCAAAATTTTCCTAACTTCAGTCACAGCAGCATTATCATATTATTATCATTATTATTTTTATATCGTTTTTTTTATTTGTTGTGATTGTTTTTCTTATTTTTTTATTTTTTGTGATATCAACACTGTAATCATGTCGTGTACACTTATTAAGGATTGCCGTCTAGACTTATATAAACTTAATAATACTCTATATTATACCTATTGTAATGATTGTAATCTGTCAGTGTACCTATAATAAATAAATAAATAAATAAACAGGTAATAGATACAAAAAGGGGATGAAAGGGCAAATTGAATAGAATAATAAATATTTACGGGACACAAACAGAAATGTATTAGAATAAATAAGATGTATTAGAATAAGACAATATTAAACATAGAATAACAATGTAATAATAGGACAGTAAATATATATAGGACATAAAACAAAAATGTATTAGAATAAACAAATGTACTAGAATAAGTAATGTATTAGAGTAAATAAACAAGAAAAAATGTATTAATCTATAAGAATAAGAAAATAGAGTGAATGTAACATAGGTTAAGACAGTGTAACCACATGGAAATAAATAAAAAATGTGTATGCTTTATGTAATTAAAACCCAAATAAAATAAAGAAAATATATATAAAACAAAGAACAGTAGAATAAAATAGAGTAGTATCGGCACTCCCAGCCGAAGGAATGGATGAGGATGAATAAAAGAAAGATCAAGTATGCGGAATGAATGAAGGTAAAAACGATAGAACTGGAATGTAAGAGAAACCTAGAGAATAATAAGGGCCTGCTCAAAAGTGGGGACAAATAGGATGCTCGGCCATAGACTGTAAGGCCGGGCAATTTAAAAAAAAAAAAAAAACCTAGCGGCCCACTGCGACGGTGATTCTGATGGTTGCTGGGTAGCGGCGTAAAACCGATGTCGCTCACTGAAACCGACTTGTTTTGGCGTAAAGTGTGCTTCAAGGAGCGCGACGATGTCATCAAATGGTACATTGTGGATTTCTTTTGGCAGCGCGAGATCTGCTGTGAGCTTGTAGGTGTCTTCGCTGAGTGCGCTGAGAAGAACCGCTCGTCTTTTAATTCCTGCTGGATCCTTAATCTCATCGATGTCATTTGCGATAAACCATTGTAGTAATCGACCTTTGTAAGTTTTCCATGTGTTTATGTTGTGGTCAAAGTTCGATAAAACTCCAAAAATGGTAGACGCCATTTTGTTTCGGTAGCACGCGGTTTAATCGTTGCCACTGTTTTATATGCGGATCTAAGGTACGAGTGAAACACTAGACGGCTGTCAACGCACTGCTCTTTATTCACTATAATGACGCGGACGCAGCCGCGTAGGTATCTATATCTACTTATACATAACAGAAATAAACAAGAACCACAGAGCGTGCGAATTTCGAAGCGTTGGGTTGTAGATGGGGGGTGAGAAGCACCCCCCAGGCTTCAGGTATAAAGAATAAAACTAAAAATAAAGTTTAACAATCTTTATTTTTGTTCTCAGGGGGTAGGTAAAGATATTCGCTCGCTATGGCTCTTGTATCTGGTTTTATGAGGGGAGGACTTAGCTTTCTAGTTCATTTAGGGTATTATGTGGCGAGTACGTGGAGTAAGCGTCACAGGCCGGGCAGAGGCTGACAAGGGTGTAGACCCGTCGTCAGCTCCGCTCAGTAGCACTGAAAATCCACGAAGCTCAGGAGGACTGGAGTAAAAGAAGAACCCTGTTAACATAAATACAGCACTGAATAGAAGTTCAATAAGTGCGGCTACCAGTGGCCTGGAACAATTAAGATAGCTGCAGTTGCTATAGCTTCTATAAAAATCTACCGGCTAAAAAAATATAAAAACGTGTGTTGAAATGATATCAAAAATCATTTAGAATGAAGTTAAAATAAAAGATGCTATGGTAATAATCTGTAAGTTAAAAAATACAAATACTAATATATTAAATAACACGGGAATCGAACCCGTACTTCAAGTAAAATGAAAGCACTAAGTGTTCCATTTAAAATCATCTAAATTTCAAGGTTATCAAAATTATTTATAGCATAACCCGGGAATTGAACCTGAGATGGAAACAAAATCACGAATTGAAACTGCAATAACTAGCATTCGGACAATGTATCGATTATATTTAATTTTTAGCAGATAAAATTAAATATGAAATCTGTAAGGTAGAAATAAAATGTTAATTTTGCATAGTCTCAGAACTCCGTTCTGTTTCAATATATTGTTTTATGACTGTTATTACTTTAAGTATAGCAAAAATTTTATAATATTTCTTTCCTTAAATAAATATTTCACCGTTATTGAAATAGAATAAAAATATTATCGAACATTAGGTTAAGAACTGGATTTTTACTTCAGTAATAATATTCAATGAAAATGTTAAACATTATAAAACAGCGAAATAGATTTAGAATTTAAAGTTAGTTATTGGACTTGTGATTTTAAAAATAAAATACTCTAAGGTAATAACTTATAAGCGAGCAGTAAAAATTAAATAAATTAGAACACTCACCCGATTTCGGGGTTATTTAACACTATCTTACAATTTTGAAAAATCACTTAAAAATGAATGTATTGATTCGCGAGAAGTCATTTAAATACTATTTCACCACTATAAGCCGCGCTGCGCTCCTATGACTGCCTACCTCCATAGTACAATTGTTAACATTGTACCTACAATAATTGTTAATTATATTTTTCTTTGAATTAATTTGTATTTAAAAGGAAATAAACACATCAGCTAAACATTCAAAAGAAGGACAGTTTAATAAGTAAACTGTTACAGTAAACAAGGCCAAGAACAACAATATTGTTTTGTTGTCGTTTCCACCACATTGTTCACATCATTTACAGCCGCTCGATATTGGGGTTTATGGTCCATTGAAAAATTATATGAGTAGAGCACAAACTTCTTGGATGTCTAGTCACCCAGGAAAAACAATGTCCATATATGACCTCCCAGGAATCGTTAAGGAAGCGCTACCTCTGACATTAAACCCTGTGAATGTTATTAATGCTTTCAAGAAATCTGGCATCTGGCCATGCAATGAAGATGTTTTTCAAGAGTCTGACTTTGCGCCATCTTTTGTTACGGACCGTCCAGACCCCAACGATCAAGACCAGTCACTTGTATCTGAACCACAAGAATGAAATGAATGTTGATGATCTCTCACTAAATTTGGCAAATCCTGAAGTTTTAAATGATATGCCAAATTTAAATATAAGTAAAACTGAAGTGATTACGCATATGTGTAATGAACCCGAAGCTGGAACATCAGGCATACAGAAAGGGGCGAGTGATTTCATGGTTGATGAACCAGTAGCTGGATCATCGGACATGGAAAAAGTGGCTAGTTATTTCATGGTTGATGGGCCAGTATATAGACCATTAGGCATACAGAAAGGTGCTAAAGTTTTCACAGTTGAAACCGTAAGACCTCTACCAAAAGCTCTACCACGAGCTCCGTCTAATCGTAAACGAGCAAGAAAATCTGCTATTTTCACCGATACCCCAGAAAAGAATGCTTTAGAAGAAGAATATAACATTAGAGAACTAAAAAAGAGAAAAATAACAGCAACAAACCTAAACTTAAAAAACAAAAAAGACAAGGGAAAGGGTAAAAGAAAAGATAAAAGCAAAACTCAAGGAATTGGAAAAATAAATAACGAGAGGAAAGTTAACAAGGTGAAAAAAAAAGATATTAAATTTAAATAATGACTTAGAAGATGAAGATAAATATTTTTGTATTGTTTGCGGTGCCTCCTATGATGAAGATAGGTCAGGTGGTGAGTGGATTCAGTGTATCTCTTGCAAAGAATGGGCCCACGCTGGATGTATTAAAGGTGATATCATATCATTTACTTGTCGGAATTGTAATTCAGATGATGAGTACGAATAGATACCTACTCTTCTGACATAACCTAAACAGTTTCTATTGTAATAGTAACAAAGACTGATTTTAGTACTTAAGATAAAAATATGCCATTTTGTACCACTTTTAATGACAAAATATGTAAGTTATTTGTCTACATATTAAATTGTAAGCATATAATAGATAACCAGTATAAGACTGATTAATATAAAGAAAAAAAATTATACACCAAACGTTGATCATAGTAGGCTTTGGAGATTTTTTTTTAGTTTTTGTTCATGTTTTAATATTTCGTCATTATTGTTGTAAGTTTATAAGACGTTACAAGTCTCTGTTAGTTTGAAATTATTGAATAATAAAAAAAATGTTATAAATATATTTGTTATTCTTTTTATCAATCAGCATAGCATAATGTTAATTGTTACCCCTTCTGTTAATACTTACCTCAGACCTGTTAATTCTAGCCCCACAGGGGGTTAGAATTAACAACTGACTTTTTTGAGGAAAAGAGTTCTGTTTACCACATCATTTCTGTTATGTTTAATTTGTCATAGCTAGACGATACTTAAATGATTAAAGCCTCATGTAAGAAAACAAAACAAATTTAAATGTTGCATAATTAATAAACTACAATTAAAAAAATTTTTTTTTGTTAATTATGGCCCCGGTCTCCCCTATCGTTGTCACGAATCGTTCCTGTAGTTCGATAACCTAATAGGGTATTGGACACTTTTCTGAAAACTATTTTAAATCGTTTGCTACATTATAAGCACACTGTCGTTATATTTCATAGGAATATTTTCTATTTTTGGTGAAAATAATTGTTAAAATTTAAATAGCCAAAACCGCGCGAAGAACGCTACTCTATGTAATGGCGCTGATCGTGACGTCACAGGCCAGTAAATATGTCAAATCGATAAGTCACAACTGTCATAAGTAGTGCGTAGTGCCACAATCAATGTACTTGTCGGAAAGTCATGCGGGGCCGGCGGAAAGTTAGGTTGGTCATCATGCGCAATCTGACTAGTGGTCGAGATATTCCTTCGAAATAAGATCGCATATAGATCACAAATCAGTTATTTAGTTGAATTACTTAATTATCTAATCGGAGTACATTGATAATAACGTCGATGCAAACGGATTGCGATACGAAACGCGGAGAGTTCTGCGCTTGCGTTCGCTCAATATGGCCGCACAACGTCAAGTGCCATCTTCGAACAAGCATAGACCACTCCCAAGCGATGACAGCCGTCAATGTCATAACTTGACGTTTCGCAAAGCACCATAGATCTCGACAGATGACAGCTGTAGCTGACAGATGGCGTTTCGCACAATCGAAGCGCCTTCTCGCCGACACGGCCATCCTGCTGCATCACACGTCCTCGTGTGAGTCTAAAAATGAAAACACTTCCAGTAGCCTTTGCCATCACTCGGTCATCTCTGACCAGTAAAAATACGGTCATATAAGCACACTGATCACAAACTATGTTTACTGATTTCAACTATGTACAATGATCAAATACTGTAATGCCTTAGTAAATCAACTTCGAAGGATATCTGAAGTTCAAACTTTAAATCACGTCTTACTTTCATCAGTACACAACTGAACACATATCGCGATTCTATAAGTAATAGAACGCACACATCAAGACACATAACGCCTCCATCGAGCATTATGTTCCCTTCGTGCCTCTAACAACACAAGCAAAACTCCTGCTTCGAGCGTTATGTTACCAGTGCCTCCATCGAGCACATAAACAACTAATGCCTCCATCGAGCATTGTTCCCATGAGCAACTCCATTGATCGCTCAAGTAACACCTCCATCGAGTTTTACCCAACTTAATCACGCGATGTGCCAGGAACTTCGAACACGGGATCATCACTTTGATCCACAATTCTTCTACAATCAACTGACCTTCAGGTATCCTTGTCAGTCTATCATAAATATAGTTGTACGTCCTATTAGAATTAAACGCCTTTAACAAATAACGATCACCATCTAATAACTCCATGACCTTAAACGGTCCCTTGTATTTCGGATCTAGTTTGGTCTGATTACGCTCCTCATTTTGTAACAAAACGAAGTCACTTCAGTCAGTCAGTCAAATTTAATCATTCTCTGTACTCTGCACATCATCAACTCTATTAATCACAATCGTCGCATCACCTAATTCGAGCGATGTAACTCATGTCACCTTCAAGTGACGATACCCCAGAAACAGTCGTCACATCACCTAATACGAGTGATGTAACTCATGCCACCTCCAAGTGACGATACCTCACAAACAGTCGTCACATCACCTAATACGAGTGATGTAACTCATGCCACCTCCAAGTGATGATACCTCATAAACAGTCGTCACATCGAATACACACGATTTAATGCGAATACACAATTAAATTAAATGGTTGAATATTGAATAGTGGTTAATGCACACAATCCTCTACATCGCTAGATTCGCTAGTTTCTAACTCTACAGGTATTTCATGGTCCGGCATTTTCCTCAACCAGTCATGCGCGTACTTGTAAGTACGCTTAGAGTTCAGAGCTTTTCCAGAGTTTTCTCCCAGCCCAAATGCATAAGAGACTCATGTGTGCCAAAATGGCGGCAACTTGCTTTACGCTATCGAACTGTCAAAGTCAGTGTTACCATTCTAATAAAATTAAAAGTATCGATGATCACGCCCTCTTTACAATCGAGTAATTAAGTAATCGAGTAAATAAAAATTAAAAAAAAGAAAACTAAATCAAACGATCTTCGTAAAGGTGATGGAGATGTTCTGCGAAACGGCTATTCTGATAGCCTCACGCATCCTCGCGTGGGGGTTCAATCTGAAAGGGAAAATATGCAGCGCAGTAGATTCTTTACTCGGTCAGTCCTGACTTCAACTAGAGCAAGATTTTGAAACCAATCGAAACTTTAATAATTAGAGACCGTTTTTACTTTAAGTTTCTTTAGATTGTTAACTGATCAATTTACACTTTCATTAAATTACATTAAAATTAAATTTGAAACTGTGAAGAGTCATGTACCATCGTTATCTCACAATAATTCAAAACAATCTAGCAATAAATCAACTTAAAACACTAACATATTAACTTCCAAAACACCCGAGTAAATATCTCTACCGCCACGACCTCCATAGCCGATGAGTCATCACCAACTCTCTCTTACAGACGCGCATTTACCATTGTAAATCGCACATGTGCATCTCTCTTAGACTACACACGAGACGGTCTATACAGACCACGACCTCCGCTTGTACTACACGCCCACCGCACACCCACGGACTACTTGAGTTGCCCCAAGAGACACCGACTTCCAACGGGCTACGGCTACGTATTAGTTACTAGTACGGTCGACTTTCTACGGCCGGTAGAGTTCTTACTCGCATTCACATTAACAATTAAACTAATTTATTATCATCAGACATTTCATTAAACTCCACTTCGACTACGACTGGTACATGTCCCTCTGGCATCTTACGTAAACGATCACTAACAGTTCAACGAAACTCATCAGACAAATTAGTTTTCTAAATCGAATTGGTAATCGTGGATTACATAGTAAAACAGTGACGTATGCAATACTCTATAATTTCAGATGCTTCCATCCAGCACCTTGTGACAACCTCCATCCGGTCATCACAAAACAATCACGTGGTTGGGTGACCTCCATCCGGTACCCTTCCACAACACAACGCATCCACGGATGACCTCCATCCGGTACCCATACACAACACAGCTCATCCACGGGTTACCTCCATCCGGTAACCTTCCACAACACAACTCATCCACGGGTTACCTCCATCCGGTATTCATACACAATACTCATCGTCGTCTCTATGCGACGAATCAACAGCGATAGTTTACATCTCTTAGCCAACGCACGCCACTCACAAACGTGGCCGCAATGCGACGGGAAATCTAGCCCGATTTACGCGTACGACTACGAAGGCCCAGAAGATGTAAACAACCTGAGCGACTTACGTACTACTGCATTACAAAAAAATAGGAGAGAAAAAACAGTTACAAAGAATAAGTTTTGTTGAACTACCTAATTAAAACTAGTTGAAGGTATATCGTCAATCTGAACCATAACTAAAATCTGCACGATACTATAAACACTCCTATCACCAATACCAGTAATTTTAAGTGTTACTAATTCGATTGCCATGAATTCTTCACAATATTAATTACTTTATAAGGGAGCACTCGACTCCAGTATCAAAACAAAATGAAAACGACTCACCAAAATGCTGCAAAATACTAGCAAGGGTAGCAATGGTGCAGACGTCCACATGTCGCTCACTAACAATACCAGCAGATGAGCCATCAGGCTTGCCACCGTTGCATCTTCTTCAGCTACTATCTTGAGAGTAGTGACCATCTGCTTCACAATTGAAGAACGTGACAGCAGCGTTCAGGTTACTGTTCTTCATATTAGGAACGCTTGGTTCTTCTTATGAAGGCTTCAAGTGATTCTTCTTGTATTTTGTTGGGATCGAATTCGGGCAGATGCACATGTGACTCAACGACGGCCCAGCCATGACGTAGACGAGGGCGAGAAAGTTTTGATTTTGTTACTGCAATAAGATTCTCCATATCCATGACATCTGTGTGTCCACTTGGTAGGTTACATCCCAACTTCTGATGTCGGAAAGTCATGCGGGGCCGGCGGAAAGTTAGGTTGGTCATCATGTGCAATCTGACTAGTGGTCGAGATATTCCTTCGAAATAAGATCGCATATAGATCACAAATCAGTTATTTAGTTGAATTACTTAATTATCTAATCGGAGTACATTGATAATAACTCGATGCAAACGGATTGCGATACGAAACGCGGAGAGTTCTGCGCTTGCGTTCGCTCAATATGGCCGCACAACGTAAAGTGCCATCTTCGAGCAAGCATAGACCACTCCCAAGCGATGACAGCCGTCAATGTCATAACTTGACGTTTCGCAAAGCACCATAGATCTCGACAGATGACAGCTGCAGCTGACAGATGGCGTTTCGCACAATCGAAGCGCCTTCTCGCCGACATACTAATACTTCTATAAATAACAAACAAACTTCGAGTCTAGAAGAAAATAGATTCACAATCACAATAGATTAGTAGCTATATAAGGTAAAGATTGGTGATAAAATTAGGTAAGGATTCGCTAAAAGTATTGAAACTTTTTTATTTCATATCGATACATTTGAATGTTTTCTTTTTGTTTTTTTTTCTATATCATAAACATTTTACGTCATTTATATTTGTTGACAGGGCTCGCACTTCACAGCCTTTCGACCTACAGATGGATGAGACATTAGTACGAAAAAGAATGTACTATTTTATTTTTTTATATATGCATGTAGTATATCTGTCCACCAAATGGATGGCACTCGATAATTAGATATCAGATCCCGATGATTTTTTTAAATTAGTTTTTAACTTGGAGAACAGCATATATCATCAAAATCAACTTTGTAAGTTTGAATTATTATATTATTAAAGTTCAAGAAATGAGAAAAACATGTAAGTTGCTCTTTTCTTTTAAATTGCTGGCGTTTTCCTTATTAATTGGATTTTTTCAAAAGCTTAGTAAATGTTAATTTCTGTATTTCTTTTTGGCAGTTCTTATCAACAAATGCGGCAAAGTATTCTGTTATCTGTAAATTACTATAACGTACTCGATACCTAGAGGCATCGATATTTTACGTATCTTTGTAACACTACTTTTACATGACAGCTGATGACGTCACAGGCTAGTAATCAGAATCGTTATTTGTTGTGACGACCACCAATTATAGGACGTTTTCGTCGTTGAATAAATTCCTAAAAATATTGCATTTTCTTTACGTTATGTTACTAAATCTAAACATGTTTTTTCTGCAGATGATAAGAAATAAACTTTAATACAATATTATCTATCAGGATGACCACAAAATGCAACTTATTTTCGATAGTGTCAAATACCCTATTGGCGCAAATCATTTAGCAGATCATAGCTAGTAAAAAAGTTGTCAAAAAATACTTTGTGATTTGCGGGATCTATTGTCATTTTATTTAGCAACATTTTAACAACTCTCGTTCCCAGCGGCTCAGTGCTAGAAATCGCAGATTTACCACAGTAAATATCGAAGCTGTAACATTATCCTGAAGCACTGGTTGCTACCCAATTTTTGTAACCAAAACGCACCGGCTTTCCTCTAATAAACTGTTTTGCTGAGTGATGACTGTAATACCTGATCATGGATTCATTTATGGAAATATTTTCGTGGAAAGTATTCCATTGGTTGAATTTCCTCATAAGTATATCCGTAAGTTTACGTACTTTGAACATTTTATCAGTTGTATTTGGAGCGTCATTGTTATCTACAAGGTGTAAATTTCTTTTTATTTCTCTAAATCTGTTACTATACATAGCATTTGACACTGTAGATACCCCGATATCCTCATCTAACGACCAATACATCCGTTCTCTAGGTAGTTTATGATAACCAGATAAAATTAGTATTCCAAAGAAAATCTTTAGCTCTTCAGCACGGATTGTAAAGTTGTGTCGATTATTTTGACATGCGTATAAGTTACTAAAGTCAGCAATCATGGCAAAAACTTCGTCATCAAAAAACAATTCAAATATTTGAACGGCTGTAAGCCCACTTGCTGCTTCTTTCATGCGACTTTCATTTAGTACACGGGTGTCGGATTCTGTGTAAGACTTTGTATAATTTGGCATACACTTACGCCAAACTGGATTGTTTGGTATTGAAGAGGAAGGTGTAGATTGGCTAGGTGTAGACGGATGATCATCTGTTTGGGATACGACAGATGAAAATCGGGTTCTTTTAGCAGCTAAAGGCTCTTCATCGCTGCTATTCTCTGAATCCGAGAGAACACCGAAATTGCAGACAATATTTCCGGGGACATCGTTTGGCATGGAAGATGGAACATCGTAGTCAAAACCCTCTTCTTCATCAGTGACAATACTGGATTCGGGTGGAATTATAGCTAAGTCATACTCCAAACCGTCACTGCCTTCTTCTATGGAGTTTACAGCCTCTTCTAATCCTTTATTAGCGGTATATATACGCCTGCGACTCATTTTAGAACTCTGAAAATAAAAAGACAAACGCGCATACATACATACAAACATACACATTAATTTCACTCTCCCCTCCCATTGGAAAGAGAGAGCGAAACTTTGGGGCGAGTAGACCCAGACAGCCCCACAAAATCTGAAATCATTATCACTGGCCGAAGCTCGCGTGCTACCAGATCCGAGAACTGCTCGTCTTTGACTAGCACCGCTCTCTTCTCGTTTTCCCAGTCCCTGTGCCTCTACTCCTACCTATGACTTCTACTACACACACTTATACGCAAACACTTGAGAGACATTTCCCACTTGAGCTGTCATTCTCGGAACACAAAACTCCAAGACGACTCACATCGGAATCATCGGAACATGAAAATCCGAATCCAACAACCGAGCCCCCTCCGCTGGAATTTTAGACATAGGGACCAATGGATCGGTAAACACCGAATCCATTCTACCCCATACCCGGGGTAGCACCGGCCTGTAATTATAGAGAATCCCCATTACCCGCGGGCGGTAGATCAACTATAGAAACTTTGGCACACGAGGAGGTACTCCAGCATAGCACTCCATCAAACACTAACCTTTTTTTTTTAACGGTCCCCCCGGTGAAGCGAGTATGCGTTACGCATACTCGCTTCACTCAGCTCCACGAGTTATGTGGGACTGCTCCTGTCGCCCCACCCCCAGAGGGGGCTAGGCAAAAAGCAGGAGTATACCCACTAAAACCCACCAATGTCCCTCTTGACCCAGACGACGCACGATAACGGCCCCAAACGGGCCATATCCCGCGCGATCGCCCAGGTTTCGGCCTACCCCTTTTACGGGGCGGGTCCCACTATGGGTTGGGGAAAAAGCTCAGGAATATACGAGTCTAATCCCCCAGACAGGACAAGGGGCGTGCAATGCCTGGTGAGCGCGCAAACCCACCAGACTGCCCCCTATCAAGAGTGAGAAATGCGCAACTGAGCATTTCCCTCCCTAACCCGTCTCATAGAGGGATTCATCTAGGCTGAAATCTGATAAATCCCTCACCCCGAGAGCCCCGGTTACCATCGATGTCCAGCCCAACAAAGTCAGGCCGGTCATCGGTTCACCGTTTCTTAGTCGCGACTCCGATAGCAGCCCCGCCCGGGCCTGGTTACCTCACACACCGAACGGTATGTGCGGCAGCCCGGCCCCGACGACCCTGCTACCGGAATGCGAGATGGAAAATTCCCTCTCCTGCTTGTATAGGACGACTCCCCAGTCTCCCTCACTATCGACCGTCCAAGTCCCCTAGCCGACCTAGGCCAGCAAAGGAACAAGGCAGGAAGGTAACCTTCACGGATTCGAGACCTCGAGTACAGGAGCACTTATGCACTCCTGCCACCCCAGGCCCGTCGTCCGGTCCGCACGGGAATTTGGCTACCACCAGGAATCAGAAGCATTCAGCCAGGAATCTGAATCATTCGCCGTACCCGGCACCGGCTAAAGGGAGAGCAGGGGGAGTAAGTGTAATTGTATATGTATCAAACACTTAGCTAACCTAACCCATATGTTATAATAGACCTATACAAGTTTCTGTTACTATACTTATCACAAAGTTCTTGAGCTTACATAAAAAAATATTTGTGCTTTGCTGTCAATTTAAAGAATATATACTTTATTTATGTAAGTTGTATTTATTATATGAAAAGGGAACTGATGTCGTGGCCAGATATAAGAATGGATCAATTCAGGAGGCGGTGGGTTTTTAAGTCCGCCTCCGTTGCAGCAGAGAGCAGATTATTCGATTTTTTTGTTATGTTTGTTTTATAGTTTGAAATCGCCTACAAAAAGTTAGTAAGTTCTATCTTCAAATAAAAGGTGTTTAGACACCATACGTCAAAGAAAAAGGGTTGCCAGTTTACCCTTTAGTTAATACAGATATTGGGGTTTTAAGTCCGCCTCTTGTTATGTAAGGTTTACAGTATAAAATTGCCTAGAAAAAGTTAGTAAGTTCTATCTTCAAATGAAAGATCTTTAAGTATTCAAAGAACCATACATCAAAAAAGGGTTGTCAGTTTACACGCAATATAAAAAGAAATATTCAGACGAAAAACGCAAGCAAAACTCTTTCGAGATGCAACCAAGATATCTTACCACGCTTCGGCATGAATGGGCTGGCTCGACCGGAGTGATACCACGGCTTCACAGAAAACCGACGTGTAGCAACGCTTGCGTTGTGTTTCGTCGTGTGAGTGAGGGTACCGGAGGCTCAATCCCTCCCTATTTCCTTCCCTCTAGCCCTCAACCCTTCCCTCCCTAAGATCATATTGGTCCCTTATAGGCCGGCAGCGCGCTTGTAGCCCCTCTGGTGTTGCAGGTGTCCATGGCGACGGTAATCACTTACCATCAGGTGATCCGTCTGCTCCTCTGCCCCCTATCCCATAAAAAAAAAAATATAATATCTGGGTCACCAATGTCTCTGAAATGTTTACTTGTAAATGCCAGAAGCATTATATCACCTGAAAATTGGATGAACTGCGATGTATCATACAATCTTTTACCTCTATTATTCACTTCATAATACTTTCTGAAACATTGATTAAATCAGAGAATTAAGCAAAACAGCTACAACTACCAGGTTACACACATTATTATAATTACAGAACTTCTGGCAGGGGAGGTGGAGTATCCATTTTTAGTCATAATAACCTAAAACACAATCTCATTGAAGAAAAACAAATTCATTCAAACCATTACATCTGGGTCTGGATATAACAATTAGATATCATGCAGTTTAAATCTACAATTAAAAAAATACTTATTGAAAAAGCTTATTATAAGGTATCCGATTATATAACAGATAAGAACGCTTGGACTTGAGATGATCCAGCAACTGGATAGGTGATTACTTCTAAACTCATTATCTTGTTTCCATTATTATTAAATGATTATGTTATTATTATAAGACCATAGTTTTTTTTTTTATAATGTATTGATCTGGTAATGACATGGTTTTTGTAAATGTCATTACTCTTATTAGAGCTGGTGAGTTTCTTGCTCGTTCTTCTTATCAGCCAAAAGACGTCCTGAACGAGTGGTAGGGAAAAAATGTTGGACGATTCAAAAGTACTTTTAAGAAGTCTATTTGAATAAAGATTATTTTGACTTTGACTTTGACTTTGACTTTGACTTTGACACCTAGAAAAATTTAATGTTGATATTGGTGGCATATACCGACCGGGAGGTCGGGGCTAAAGAGTTTTTTGAAATTCTTTCATTACAACTAAACAAAAGAAAAAGAACTCTGGTTCGGAGACTTCAATTTTGATTTGCCACAGCCTGATCGATTAACTAGGGAATACCAAGATATTTTACACGAGATTGGCTATACCATTCTCAATTAAATTCATCCGGATTATTGCACTCGTGAAACACACTCTACGAAGACTTTTATTAATCAAATTTTTTTCTAATTTAAAAGATAATGATTTCTCCTTAGCTATTATCGATTCTGCAATGTCAGATCACAAACATATTTATTTAGAAATAAAAAAATACGAACCCAAAACCCACTTGGAGAAGAAAAATGTAGGGATAGATTATAAAAAACTTCTACAAAATGTTAAAGAAAATTTTAGTGAATTTGTTAATAATTGTGATTTTAATATAATTGATAATAAATTAAGAGAGAGTATAAATAAGAGTACAACAGATAAAACTAAAATACTCAATGCGCCAAAGCAAGAGTGGATAGAACAGATTATTATAGAAGGCATAAATAAAAGAAATTTACTGTGGAGAAAATTAAAGAAGAGCCCTGAGGATAAAAAGTTGGAACAAGAGTTTAAGATGGAAAGAAATAAAGCAGCTTATCATATACAAAGATGTAAAAAGAAGTATTATTATAAAACCTTTTCAGACTGTAATAACAATCCTAGAAAAGTTTGGAATTTAATTAATTAACTTATAAACAACAAAAGCAACAAATCTCAAAAACTACCAAAGCTACAAACTACGACGGGTAAAATAACAGATGCACAGGAAGTATGTAATTATTTTAACGACTTATTTGACAGGTGCTAGCGAGCAAAATTATAAATTGTGTTTATCATTTGATATCTCTAGAAAAATGTAATGGTGAAGGACTCATAGAATGGCAGCCTGCTACTACCGAGGAAGTGAGCAAAACATTGATAGCCTAAATTCTGACAGTAGTACTGGTATTGATGGTATAAATACTAAATCATTAAAATGTTTTAAGAATATTATACTTAATGAACTCACTGCATGTATAAATAATTGTTTGCGAATAGGATATTTTCCCGATACTGTTAAAATAGCAAAAGTATCACCAATTTATAAAGCAGGTTGTAAAAATGATCCAGGGAACTATCGTCCTATTTCTGTACTGCCAGTGATGTCAAAAATATTCGAGAGGGTACTCTATAACAGACTGGATAGCTATCTCACTTCAATAAATTTTTTGCACCCTAAGCAATATAGCTTTAGGCCAAAGTCAAATACTCTTTCGGCAACAATTGATCTTGTCACAAAAATAAAAATTAATATTGATCAAAGAAAAGTAGCTCTAGGAATTTTCATAGATTTAAAAAAAGCGTTCGACACAGATAGCCATCATCTATTGCTTAACAAACTAAAAAATATCGGAATAACAGAAATTGTTTTGAAAACCTTCGAATCTTACCTTGACAATCGATTTCAAATAGTAAAAAGTGGCCAGTATCAAAGTAATATGGCACCAATTTCTTGCGGAATTCCTTGCGGGTTTCATATTAGGGCCCCTTTTGTTCTTAATTTATATAAACAATATACAAAGTCGTGCTCTGGTTGGTGATATTACACTATATGCAGATGATACCAGCTTATTTTATTTTGGAAATTGTATAAAGGGAGTTGTTAAGGATGAACAAAATGACTTAAATATCTGAAATGAATGGCTCCAATATAATTTACTGACAATAAATACCTCTAATATCATTCTCTACACTATTCATTTCTCATTTTTATTTAGTTTCGTTCTTAAGTAATTCCTTAGTCTCATGTGATCAAAGATTCCTATTTCACAAAAATAATCAATAATTCAATTGTAAAAACATACAAAATTAACTCAAAATTTAAGATGTTGCCAAACCGCTTCGTTTCTTAAACGCTGGCGCCGTGCCGTATGAAAAAATATTAAAACTTAAAAACTCTTGTGGTTGCCGACAAAGACGAGACGAAAATCAAAGACGCGCTCCTTGTTAGCTATCTGTTTTACTGTCATACAAACAATATTAGATCATGGATATCAGTCGTAAGGTTGAATTTCGTTATTACTGTTCTGACACTGACTATAGAAACTTGGCAACATCGTAAAAATAAAAGTAACATTTATTCTTTAAATATGTATGAGTTTGTTGAACTGGAAGGATAGCTCTTCCAAACAAAATAATATGTTAGGGAACTCAGTTGATTTTAAACCATTTTTGGTTAAAAGTATAATTAATTATAAGAATCACCTACCAAATAAGTTGATGAAAAGAGATCAAATTCAATTTATTACGTTCATTAATTTAATTCTTTAGGTAAGCAATAACTTGAATTACTACTTGTTAATTTAATGATTTTTTTGAATATTGAAAATATATGGTTTGAATTTTAAGATTCATTATAATATTTTTATTTTTGTATTTTACTGTTAAATTAATTGATATTTATAATCTAATTGATCTTTGAACATTTTAATATATTAAGCCCTACATTTGTGTTATTTTCAGATTCACCTGCTAAAAAAGCAATGAAAATTTATTAAAATAACGAAATAAAATTAATGTGAAAATATAAAAATAGTGTGAACTTATTTTTGTTTTTAAATTAGGTTCTAATAGCAGGAGAGGCATCTAATAGAATAGTAAAGTAAAGTAGTAGTAACGAGCTTAACTTATTGACTAATTAATTATTTTAATTGGATAACATTGTTTCAGCGACAGCAAAAACATTTTACTAATAAAATGTGCAACTAAATAAAACTAATTTTGCCGGATAAAATTCGCTTATATGTGCAATGTTCATTTCATATATTTTATTTTATTTTATACTCTAATTTTTCGTTAACTCAGTTATGATTGTCTGTGATTGTTTTTATAGGTACGAGTATATAACGTCTACAAAAATACACGCCCTTAAATACGTTCAAAAGTAAAATATTGATTGAAGTTTTATTTTAATAAATAATTTTGTTACAGCGACCTACTGTGCGCCTCTGGGTCAATCGTTTTGAAGAAGGACACGTGGACGCCCGATCATGACAACCCGAACATTCAAATCAAATCAAAATTAGTTACAAGCACTTGTGAAAGTCGAGAGCTACGCCATCGATTCGTAATACTACGGCGGGAGACCTTGTACCGAGAAGAACCGGCAAGAAACTCGGCAAGGGCTGCTTTTTTCTCCCTGTTTTATTTCATACAGAGCGTCAAGATTGAAAAATGACTTCATTTAAATTTGAAGTGACTTTCCATTACAATATTACACAATATTGGTGTAGCCAAAGAAGCTTGTTAAGCCTGTTCAGCTCAATACAACATAACTTCAAGGTTTTCGGTTTTTGGATCAAATTGCATTCAGACCTTTAAGTTAGTTATTAAATTTATTATGATTATTTATTTAAAAAAGGGTCCTCCTTGTTGCGTTATTCTTGTAAAAATAATCCAGTATTGCAGAACAAACAGATATGTACCGATTTTCATGAAAAAAAAAATGGATTTAAATCTAAACCTTTACAAGTTATGTCGTATTGTTACGTTTTTATTGATAATTTCTAATATAAAGGCATGGAACATTTTTATAAAGACATGTTACTGTCGTAGAAATCTCTTTATTTTTGTATTCTGTTTTACAAAATGAGAGATATTTTAGTGAAGTTATTGTGTAACTTTCGCTGAAATACAAGTAATAATCAAAGTCAAAGTCAAAATAATCTTTATTCAAATAGACTTCTTAAAAATACTTTTGAATCATCCAACATTTTTTTCCCTACCACTCGTTCAGGATGTTTTGGCTGATAAGAAGAACGAGCAAGAAACCAGCTCTAATAAGAGTAATGACATTTACAAAAACCATGTCATTACCAGATCAATACATTATAAACAGAGATAGAAAAAAAACTATGGTCTTATAATGATAAAATAATCATTTAATAATAATGAAAACAAGATAATGGGTTACGAAGTAATCACCTATCCAGTTGCTGGATCACCTCAAGTCCAAGCGTTCTTATCTGTTATATAATCGGATACTTTATAATAACCTTTTTTAATAAGTATTTTTTCTATAGTAGATTTAAACCGCATGATATCTAATTGTTGTATTTTACTTGGGACCTTATTGTAGAAGCGCACACAACGACCCTTCAATGAGTTATTAACTTTTTGCAGTCTAGTGACAGGCACCGTTAATTTATTTTTATTTCTTGTATTAAAATTGTGTATATCACTTTTTATAGAAGACAAACAAATATTTTTACGAACGTACTTTAAGTTCTCGTATATGTATTGAGAAGCAACAGTCATAATGTCTATTTCCTTAAATTTCTCCCTTAAAGAGTCCCTAATCCTAAGATTATAAATTGATCTAATTGATCTTTTCTGAAGAACAAAAATTGTTTGTATGTCGGCAGCACTTCCCCACAATAGGATTCCGTACGACATTACACTATGAAAGTAACTGAAGTATACTAATCTGGTAGTATCTATGTCAGTTAACCTACGTATTTTCATTACGGCATATGCTGCAGAGCTAAGTCTACTCGACAATTTATCAATATATGGGCCCCACTGTAGTTTAAAATCTAATTTTATTCCTTAAAATACCGTGGTATCCACAATTTATATCTACTTTTTTAACATTAGGTAGTACAAATATGAGGCATTTTGTTTTTCCTTCATTAAGAAGAAGATTATTTACATTAAACCAATGTACTACTTTAGCGATAGAATTGTTCACATCGTCATTTAGAGGTAACCCTCTTTTAATTTGAAACAAAAGTGAAGTGTCATCCACAAAGAAAACTATTTCGTGATCATTCCTTACGAAATAAGGCAAGTCATTTATATAAATCAAAAACAAGAAAGGACCAAGTATTGAGCTCTGCGGAACACCCATCTTAACTTTCGACTCAGGGGATCTTTTGCCATTGGTATCAACCCTCTGTATTCTGTCAGTCAAGTACGAGACAATAAAATCCAATGAGTTATCTCTAAATCCATAAAAATGAAGTTTAGTAATCAATGTTTCATGAAAAACATAATGAAATGCCTTAGATAGGTCACAGAAAACACCTAAGGCATCATGTGAATCCTCCCAGGCATTAAAAATTTCTAGTATTAACTCGACACCGGCTTCGGTTGTTGAGCGACCCCTTGTATTGTAAAACCAAATTGTAGTCGATTCATAAGCTTATTCATGTAAAAGTATGTATGTATTTTATCCAGCATGATTTTTTCAAAAATCTTACTAAATGTAGGTAGCACGGATATAGGTCTAAAGTTAGTTGGGTCAGATGTGCTACTCGATTTATGTAAAGGAATAATTTTGCTATATTTCATGAGCTCAGGAAAAATACCACAATCAGTACATTCATTTAATATATAAGCTAGGATTGGAGCTATTGTCTCAATTACCGATTTAGAAACTTCAATGGAATTATCCCATAAATCAGCGGTTTTCTTTTCTTTAGCTGATTAAAAGATTTTATTATATCGTTAAAATCAATGTGTTGAAAGTGAAATTGGCTATTATAATTATTTAAACTTGTCTTTAAAATAGATTCAGTGACAGTGGAAGAGGAATTCAAAGATTGTGTAATTAAGACTGGAATTTCAGTAAATAAATTTTCAATATTTTTATCATTTATAATGCAACATTGTAAGCTATTCGTTGTAAAAATGTATTATTTTTTATCAAGAAAGTGTTAATTTGAGATAACCAACATTAGTACCGAACATTTTATACTTTTATTATCAACTGTAACAGAACATCTCAAATTAACCAACTAAAATAATTGTTTATTTCAGCAACAACGTTACAATCCTTTGTAAACCATAGCATGCGATTACTATTTTTACTACAATAATGAGCCACATACAAATGTCCCGTTATAGCTGCGAAAATAAATCACCAAAAAAACAAAAAGCTGTAGTTACCATTTCAACAAAACCGTGACACCATGAGCTGTTACATTTTTGCCGCAACCAGGCAGCACTTTCCTCCTCAAGCGAGCGGCGACAACTGACATGAACCGATCTTGCATTGAACTTAGGAGCGGAAAGAGATAGCGCTAAACCGATAGTCGCCATCCTTTTCCTTCATTACTCGGTCATTTTCGGCGCTAGAAATATCGCGTTTTAGCAGCAAGTAGAGCGCGATGCGCCGAATTCTACTGTATTATCATTCAATAACGATACATATTTGCGTTAACACGTTCTTGTCGCAAATGAGCGATATGAATTGGGAGGCCACTGTTAATATCCCAATTTCTTTAAATTTATCTCTAAGTGATGTTCTTGAACCCAATTGATAAATGGCCCTTACTGCTCTTTTTTGTAATATAAATATAGACTCTATATCTGCAGCCATACCCCACATCAGAATGCCATATGACATAACGCTATGGAAATAACTAAAGTATACTGTCCTAGCGGTATCTACATCTGTAAGTTGCCTATTTTTTTATTGCAAAGGCAGCTGAACTTAGATTTCCTGCCAATAATGAAATGGGAGGATGCCATTGCAATTTAGAATCCAGCGTTACAACTTAGTTGAATCAACCAACTCGAGCTTTTCATCATTAAGTTTAATTTCTGTAAGTTCAGCTTTTACATAAGGTAACATAAACTTTATACATTTCGTTTTTTTAGCATTAAACTGGAGATTATTTACAGTAAACTAGGTCATAATCTGTGAAAGAGCATTGTTTACATCGTCAAAATTATTTTTACATCTATCAATATTAAATATTAAAGAAGTTTCATCTGCAAACAATACTATATCGCATAAACTTTCGGCAAAAAATGGCAAACCATTTCTGTAAGTTAGAAACAGAAAGGGACCCAGAATAGATCGCTGGGGAACTCCTATTTCTACTTGTGATATAGATGATCTCACACCGTTAATATCGATAGTTTGGGTTCTGCAACTGAGGTACGACAATATTAGTTATAGGGCGGAGTCTTTGATACCATAGTAATTTAGCTTCATAACTAGTGTTCGATGCTCAACGCAATCCAATGCTTTGGATAAGTCACAAAATACTCCAAGAGCATTCTGTGACGCCTCCCAAGCTCTGAATATATGTTTAAGAAGTGCTATACCAGCATCAGCAGTAGAGCGACCTTTTGTGAACCATATTGTTTAGTATGCAGTAATTTATTTAAATTAAAATAAGACAATAACTGTTCAAGAATTATTTTTTCAAAGATTTTACTTAACGTCGGTAATATTGATATAGGTCTATAATTACTATGGTCTTCCCTATTTCCGGATTTAAAAAGAGGTATAACTTTGTTTAACTTCATAAGATTTGGAAAAATTCCTTCATCTATACAAAGATTAAATATATCAGCCAAGTAAGGGGCTATAACATGAACTATACTTCTATTATATCTATCTATCTATTCTATATCTATTCTATTCTATAATATATAAAGCTTAATTACCACTCACTGACTGACTCACTGACTCACTCCATGCTTTTTTCAGGCAGAAGGAGGTGGTAAATGACGTTTTCATGTATGGAGAGTGACAATATATTTTTTAAATGAGTTGAAATGGCATTGCTGTGCAGCCAAAAAACAAAATGGCGGCGAGATAATTTTTTTAATTTCTAAAGTATTCACTCTACGATTACGATATTTAAAATGGTTGTAGATTTGGCTAAAGAAATAAGGCTGAAAAAGGGTTTGATTAAAAAAACAAAATGGCGGCCGAGATATTTCACCTGGAAATTTGGCATTTTTCGACCTCTGTTCGGGCCATCGTCAATTGTTTTGTGGTGGGTTCGGAGGGGGGATTTTTACTCCTTAAGCTCGGAAGTATAGTCGATTTTCACGTACGGGGAGTTTTCATTTGCGCGGCAACATGGCGGCGACGGTGGCGGCCATTTTGTTTCGGCATTGAAAAATCGCCATTTTCCTGTGAGATTTTCTCCAAGATGGCGGCGTCGGATGGATTCGTGTACTATGGGCCGGTTATGGGGCTCGGTAGGATCTTTCTACTTCACTACCGATTTCTTCCATTTTCGAAAACGTGTTTTTCGACATGCCCTCATAACCCGAATTGTTTGGGAACCTGGGTGGCCAGTGGAGAAAATCTGTGAATGAGGTGTCACGCCAAATATAGTCGTGACTATGGGAAAATTATGAAACTCGGGAAAATCAATATGGTGGCGCCGGCAGCGGCCATTTTGTGATTTTTTCACTTTTTCGAAAAATTCAAACGCACTTTTAGCACACGTGGCAACATCGGAGCTCTTCGCCTTGTATAGACTGGTCGTGAGTCTTTGCCGGCTTTTTCCTATGAGGTGAAAATTTTCCCCGATTTTAGGGTAATTTCGGAGATTTACCCCAAAAAGATGAAAAGTAGAAGGAGCCGTTTCGGGATTTCAAAAATGCCTTTCCTCGACGGAGGATACTCCCAGAAATGATATTTGGCTATTTTCGTCGTCGACACCTGGCAACCCTGGTGTATTTATTTATTTATTATTTACTCTTTATTGCATTAAATAAAAATAATACAAATGGCGGACTTAATGCCAAGGGCATTCTCTACCAGTCAACCTGAGCGAATGTTGGATTTGCATGTTAGGCGATAAAGATTGATATATCCAGTAAAAAAAAAATACAAAATAAAAAATATTGAATAATTACATAAATTATAACACTATAACACTATCTAAAAGATAACAACTTTTCTTGACTTCTCAATCTGACATGTCGATGTTTGTTTTACTGTATATGTATATATTTATTTATGTATATATGTATTTATGTGTTTGTATATAGGGTATTGTCTTAATATATATATGTAAGTATATGTGTCTAAATATGTGTATGATTGTTAATTATATTCAGAATTCTCTATCATTGTCACTGCCTTACAAATTTTCTGCTTATCCTCTCCGGTTGACTGGTAGAGAATGCCTATGGCATTAAGTCCGCCGTTTGCAGTAATATGGCAATAAAGATTAAATAAATAAATAAAAAAATAAATAAATACTAATTACACATACATACACATAAATAACATACAGAATGCGAACGATACAATTACAGTCCGAGATAGTGCTCACGCACCAATTTCCTGAATATCACCTTACTCTGAGCATTTTTAATGCGAAACGGAAGAGCATTCCAAAGGCGAATAGCTGTGAGGGTAAAGGAATTAGAAATAAATGAAGTATGATGAAAGGGGGTTTGAAGAATTAGGTTGCTACTAGAGCGAAGATTACGCTCATGACCGGAACCAAGATAACGAAACCTAGATTTCAAATATCCTGGGGTACATGGATCGAATAAAATATTATAAAGCATACACAGAATTCGTAGGTCTCTGCGTTGAAAGATAGTCAGCCAACCGAGTTGCCTCCTGAAATCAGAGATATGGTCGTATTTACGAAGGCCATATATAAAACGAATAGCATTATTGAGCAGACGATCCAATTTGTTGAGAAGATATTGATTGGTGTCAGAATAGCAGACGTCAGCGTAGTCGAGGATAGGTAAAATGAGTGTCTGTACCAGTGCGATTTTAGTGCTGAATGGGAGAAAAAATTTGAGTCTATAAAGAGATCTAAGCGTGTTGACTACTTTTCGGCACACTTCACCAATCTGCACCTCCCAGCTAAGAGTACAATCGATGTGCACGCCCAGATTTTTTACACTGGCCTGAAACGGAATAATTTCACCGTTATATCGTATGGGCGCAATGCAATTTCTATCAATAGCTGATTGCTGGCGTGAACTACCAATAACTATACTTTGGCACTTAGATGTATTAACGGTCACACCGTAACAGTTGGACCACTCCAAAATAGTAATGAGATCCTGATTAAGGCTCAAAATAGCATCGTTGATGTTGCTTTTGTCTGCTTGAGCATATATTTGAAGATCGTCTGCATAGAGATGATAAGATGAGCGAAGACGAGAAGTAAGACAGTTAATAAATAATGTGAACAGAAGTGGAGATAATATGCCGCCCTGTGGAACGCCGGCAGATAAGTCACGCCAATCAGAAGTGCTATGATTGGTCCGGACAGCCTGCCGGCGCCCCCGAAGATATGACGAAAACCATGCCTGAGCTGTGGAAGAAAGACCGGTTTGCGAAAGGATAGCAAGAAGGATATCATGGTTAACCGAGTTGAAGGCATTAGAGAAATCGATCAAAACCATAACAGTGAGTTGCGATTGCTCCATACCATTACGGATATCTTCCAAGATATTAAGAAGAGCTGTAGTTGTACTATGTCCAGGTCGAAACCCGGACTGGAAAGGACTCAAAATCTGCAGTCGAGCTACATAAGATGAGAGTTGACTATGGACAGCAGCTTCCAGAATCTTGGAGAGGAAAGGTAGTATGGAAATAGGACGAAAGTGATTTGGAGTAGAAGGATTAGAAACTTTAGGTAAAGGAATAGTGAAAGCTTTTTGCCAAATGGAGGGAAGTTTGCCAGAGGAAAGTGAGTGGTTAAGAATAAAGGTAAGAACCGGGAGAATACATTCTAGGATGAGAACGATCATTGTTCTACCAATGTCATCACTACCCACGGCGTAGGATTTGATGGACCAAATTACCTTACGGACAGTCTCCTCAGACAAAGGGCTGAAAAAAAACGGTTCAGAACTAGAGGGTGCCGTGGACGTTATGGAAGAAACGGTGGATTTAATAATGGAATTAGAAATCGGGGTTACAGATGAGAAATGTTTGTTTAGTTCTTCCGACGAGCATGAATAACCACACTGAGGAGCCGTCTTACCAAAGCCCAACGAACGAAGAAACTTCCAAGCATCGGCAATATTGGAATTTAAAATGTTGTTATGAATATATTGGCGTTTTGCTGCTCTTACCATCCCATTGCAACGATTTCTAGCAGTTTTAAAAGCGTTCCAATTGAAGTCAGTACGACATCTTTTAAAAACACGAAACAACTTGTTACGCCTTCTCATGGCCATACGTACACCATGGGTGATCCATGGCGCAGGTGGCCGTCTCAGTTTGACGTACTTTTTAGGCGAGTGTTTATCAAAAAGCTGTAACACACAATCATTAAATTGACCTACCATATTATCAACACAAGTGGCTTCACTAATAGGCGTCCAATCAACGGCACAAGCGTCATCTCTAAGTTTACCAATATCAAGCCTTGTGAAATTGCGCATCTGTACTAAGAGGGGTTTGGGTTTAGGAAGTTTTGCTTTATAAGCCACAAATATGAGATCGTGCCTAGAGAAGCCAGGCGCAGGCAATTGACCGTGTATAGAGACATTTTCTGCAGAAGATATGTAAATATGATCGATCCACGAGTCCGAGGTGGTGAGATTATGATGAGTGGGGTCAAGAGGAAGAATCGTGAGGTTCACCGACTCTACTAAGGATCGTAACTTGCGAGAAGAAACAGAGTCTCTTAAAAGGTCAGTATTAAAGTCTCCCATGATAATGTGATGAGTATAGTCAGTAGCAACTGAATTGAGAAGAGAATCTAAATCATTAAGAAAGTCAATAGAAGGTGGACAGTATATTACTCCCAGGACAACCTTGACACCCAAAATGTCGACTTCAAGGAAAAGATACTCCATATAGCCAGAACGAGAGGAGGAGGAACTTAAGAGTTTGTAGGAAAGAGAACTTGACAGATAAATAGCTACCCCTCCACCGCTCCTATCCATACGGTCATTTCGAATAAGACTGTAGCCTTGGGAGCTCATAGGACATAGAAGTTAGACACGGCTTAAGCCAACTTTCTGACACCAGCACGGCATGAACCGTATTGCTAGAAAAGGTATGAAGTAAGTCGGAGTAATGCCTAGGAATACTCTGTGCGTTAATGTGACAAGTATTAAATGTGTCATGACACTGACCAAATTCACGCGTTAGAGAAATGCACAGATCCAATGAGTCATCGAGGGAATGGTAAGATGAATTTTCACTAGCAGAGACGCAACTTTCCACATCCGACATTCTGTATAATAATAAATTTAATATATAAAAATATGTAGACGTAACAATAAATAAACTATAAAACAATATCACTACCAATCAACAATATTCATTACACCGCAATCCACACATCCTGCAAGCAGACTGTTCACACATAACTATACATATAAATTTCAAACACAATTAATGGCTGTACAGATAATATGCCTTTGCTTGTACAAAAGAATAGATACAACGAAGCTGTCAAATCACTGAACTGTCATTGTCATTGCATTTGATAAAAGTTGTAAAATTAACAAACAAACTGAAATATTAATGTTACCATGAAAAGTTATGAAAGTACCTGCATAGTGCTCGTAAAAATGAAGAAAAGTACAAAAAGTGTATTACAGAAAAGAAGTTTAAAGTTACCGAACTACCATCAACATTTTTAAGATGGATTGTATTGGAATTATCATTGCTATGTTAAGAATCGACAAAACAATACAATATAGTATGAATGCAATGAAACTAAACAATAGGAAGTTATACTATTGTGGCAAATACTTCAAAGTGTACATACAAATACTCGGGATTAAATAATACTTAGCTATTAATTCAAGAGCAGTTAGAAGACAGTTTGAGACTTAAGTTTTCTTATTCACTCTTCTTGATCGAGATTGCACTAGTTTGAGATTAGAGGCTTGAGTTGTTGTTGATGTACTAGTCGGTGGTTTTGGAAACTGCTTCTTGATCTTATCCAGCTCATCACTTGATGTAAGCCGTACCCTGTTGCCATCTGGAGTTAAGATGTATATACTGCCATTTAAAGTCCAAACCTTAGTCATGCCAAAATGATCCCTTGCTGATTTGAATATGACTTGACGATTCTTCGTTAAAAACTCATGCAAAACCATAGAAGAGCCTTTCAATTTTGTCTTGTTCTTCCAAACTGTTGATCTGCATGTTTGGTTTGAAAATTGGACAACAATGGGACGTACATGACCCTCACTATAACGACCCAACCTGTAACATCTTTTTATTATGTCGTTAATATCTGAGAGTCCAAGATGTCTCTGGAAGAGGGAAATAGTTGTTGCAAACAAGTCTTCATCAGATCTCTCGGCGACTCCACTCAAAAGAAGCGACTTCTGACGATGCCTCATTTCAGTCTCATCAAGAGACCTAAGGATCTCACTGATTTGCTGACGCAGTAGAGAGAAGGTGGTGTAAACAAGATCCTTGAAACTTCTGAATTCACCCTCAATCTGAGAGATTCTATCCATATCTTGCTTGGGAGAAACTGACTTTAGTTGAGATTCCATTTCATTCATCTTCTTCAGTAGCATTGACTCCAGACACTTTTGAGTTTCCATCACTGCCGCAACATTAGCCATGATGTAAGATAGTGGTAAACAGAAGAGACAGCTATGTACTATAGTGAGTACAAATGTAGTGCCAGGAATGTGTTGGATTGGTGTCTAAATACACATCCAGAAAAGTTGCCCACACTTTATGATATGAAATGTAAGTTGTTCCTTTATTTAAATAACTTTTTATTAGAAAAAAACTATTGTTCTTAATTTTAAGCAAAATTAAATCAGGAGAAGAACTTTTGCGTTTTTTTGCCTACTGCCCAAAAAATGTGGCGATTTGAAAAATTTCGCCCATTTTTTACTTTGTAGACTCTAGCGCGGTCAGTTTTGCCACTAGGAAAATGGTAAAAAGTGCATCCGATGCGCTATCGAGTTGGCCACACCGGTACGGAGCCGGATTTTTAAAATTCAAGATGGCGGTCAAACCAGCGGCCATTTTATCCGAAAAATTGGGTAGCGTCACCACGTCGAGCCGATTTTGACTCACTCGCCGACATTTGTCAGAGTACTTCCGAGGAAATAATTTTTAGGCAAGTAGCTGAGGTGTTGCCAGGTGAAAAAAATCTTGAAAATTTTTGATACTTTATGAGATTTTTGAGGAAACACTTTTTGTCGAATTTTGAATTTTCAAGATACCTGATGGAAAAAATAGAACGATCGACTGGCAACACTGAGAGCAAACAACGTTTGAAATTCAACCTCGATTTTAACCGACTTGGCAACCCCGCAGGTATTTGGCGTGTATAGAGCGTTTGTGTATCACTATAGACTCTTTCATATGGTGGAAAAAAATTACCCGATTTTAGGGTATTTTTTGAGATTTACCTCAAAAACTGTAACTGACAAAGGAACAATTTTAGAACTTGAAAATTGGTATCCATCGAATAAGGGCACTTCCCGAAATCACACTTGGCCATTTTCATCGCTAACACCTGGCAACCCTAGCAGTTATGGCGGTTAGAAGATTTAATGCTCACTATTCACGTTTTGGACTCTAGCGCAGTCACTATCGCGGCTAGGAAAATAGCTAGGAAAATAGTAAAAACTGCGTTGGATGCGCCAATAGGTGGGCTACATAGGTCTTGATTTTGAAATTTCAAAATTCAAGATGGCGGCTTAAAAATCGACCATTTTATCTAGAAAATTGATCATTTTTCACGACTTTCATTTTATAGAGCTGATTTTAGCGTTTTCGGTAACATTTTTCTGAATACTTTTAACCAAAAATATGTTTTCAGCTGAAATGTTGCCAGATGAAAAAAAAATCTATAATTTTTTTATATCGAGATTTTTGAGAAACTTTCATGTATGTCATTTATGAAAAATATTAAAACATTTTTTACAATGATTTTACTGTTAAACAAATTTTTCACTGTTACAATTATAACATAATTGTTGGAATAATTTGAGTGATCAACTAGCAACACTGATAGTAGTCACAATATGTATTTTAGAATGATTCTGACCGAGCTGGCGACTCGGGAGCTTTATAGCGCGTTTGTGTATCTTTACTCAATCTTTACGTAGTGAGAAAAAAAATCCAATATTTTCGCCAGAAAAATAAAGCGAGCGAGACATTGTCATTTGGTTAGATTAGAACAGTGAATATAACAAAAAGCGAGCAAAGCGAGCCATAATAAATGGAGACCTGGTCAATCGGTTTAGGGATAAAGAGCGAGCGAAGCGAGCCCTATTGCGAGATCATTAAAAGAGACAAAAAGCGAGTGAAGCGAGCCATAAAGAGTGACTAATTAGAGAGATTTGATTAATTGGTAAGGTAAGAACTGTGACTAAAATAAAATGCGAGCGAAGCGAGCCATATAGAAGAACACCATCAATAGAAATCTGATCAATCAGTTAGATTAGAACTGTTAATAAAACAAAAAGCGAGCGAAGCGAGCCATAATAAATGGAGACCTGGTTAATTGCTTAAAGTACTGTGACCAAAATAAAGAGCGAGCGAAGCGAGCCATAATGCTAGACCATTAAGAGAGACCTGATCAATCGGTTATGTTAGCACTGTGACTCAAATAAAAAGCGAGCGAAGCGAGCCATAAAGAGTAACCATTAAGAGAGATTTGGTTAATTGGTAAGGTTAGAACTGTGACTAAAATAAAATGCGAGCGAAGCGAGCCATAAAGGACACCATCAATAGAGGCCTGGTCAATCAGTTAGATTAGAACTGTCAATAAAACAAAAAGCGAGCGAAGCGAGCCATAATAAATGGAGACCTGGTCAATTGCTTAAAGTACTGCGACCAAAATAAAAAGCGAGCGAAGCGAGCCATAATGCTAGACCATTAAGAGAGACCTGATCAATCGATTATGTTAGCAACGTATCTAAAACAAAAAGCGAGCGAAGCGAGCCATGAGGAGCAACTGTTAAGAGAGATTTGGTTAATTGGTAAGGTTAGAACCATGACTAAAATAAAAAGCGAGCGAAGCGAGTCATAAAGGACACCATCAATAGAGACCTGGTCAATCGGTTAGATTAGAAGTGCGAAAAAAAACAAAAAGAAAAAGCGAGCGAAGCAAGCGCGTTCATTAGGAAAAACGCAATGCGTGGTGGCGCACTAATTTTATTAAATAAAAAGTTAAAATTTAAAGAACGTAGAGATATAGTGAGCCTATCGGTTGAGGAAATAATAGAGATTGCCTGTATAGAGCTGGACCAGCTGATTGTATTGAGCGTATATAGACCTCCTTCAAGTTTAGTTTCTCATTATGATCTTTTTGAAACTGTTATGGATGAAGCATTAAAAAAGGTATATAGCAAAGGCAAACGATTAGTGATTGGGGGTGATTTTAACGTTGATTTATTAGGAAACTCCAATTCATGTACAAGACTTGTAAATCTATTTATGTCCTATAATCTTGCGCACATGTTTAAGGAGCCTACTAGAGTAACTGCTACTTCGTCCACATGTATTGACAACATTTTTACAGATCTAGTACCACTTTCAAGACAGATAATTAAACAACTACCGTCAGATCATTTTGGACAACTAGTTAGCTTTCCGCATAAATGTACGTTTGTGGCTAGGAGAGACATTACAGTTGTGTCAAAAAGTATGAGTCGCTTGGAACGTTTTAAAAATCAATTAGATAGTAAATTGTATCATTTGAAACATAATAGTAACCCCAATGATTTGTACAAAGATTTCTTTGATGTTTATTGTACAGAATTCAATAAGATTTTTGTCCCAAAAAAAATAAGTATTAGTAATCCTATAACTTTTAGTGTGTGGGCTACACCAGGAATCTACAAAAGCAGAAAAAGGCTCTAGGAACTATATGATGAACGTAATTATAACACAAGTGAGGACTTCAAAGAATATGTACGAAATTACTCTAAGTTATTTAAAAAAGTGTGTCGTTTAGACAAATGTAATTATTTAAATGCAAAAATTGAAAATAGTAAAGACAAAGTTAAAATGACGTGGAATATCATAAATAGTGAAACTGGAAGAGAAAAATCCCGGAATATAAATTTTAATTTAAACATTGATAATAAAAAGGTAACATCAGATCTTGAAGTTGCTACAGTATTTGAAAATTTATTTACTGAAATTCCAGTCTTAATTACACAATCTTTGAATTCCTCTTCCACTGTTGCTGAATCTATTTTAAAGGCAAGTTTAAATAATTCTAATAGCCAATTTAAGTTTCAACACATTGATTTTAAAGATATAATAAAATCTTTTAATCAGCTAAAGAAAACGAAAACTGCTGATTTATGGGGTAATTCCATTGAAGTTTCTAAATCGGTAATTGAGACAATAGCTCCAATCTTAGCTTATATATTTAATGAATGTACTGATTGTGGTATTTTTCCTGAGCTCATGAAATATAGTAAAATTATTCCTTTACATAAATCGGGTAGCACATCTGACCCTACTAACTTTAGACCTATATCCGTGCTACCTACGTTTAGTAAGATTTTTGAAAAAATCATGCTGGATCAAATACAAACGTACTTTTACAAGAATAAGCTTATGAATCGACAACAATTTGGTTTTACAAGGGGTCGCTCGACAACCGAAGCCGGTGTCGAGTTAATAAAAGAAATTTTTAATGCCTGGGAGGATTCACATGATGCGTTAGGTGTTTTCTGTGACCTATCTAAGGCATTTGATTGTGTTTTTCATGAAACATTGATTAGGAAACTGCATTTTTATGGATTTAGAGATAACTCATTGGATTTTATTGTCTCATACTTGACTGACAGAGTACAGAGGGTTGATATCAATGGCAAAAGATCCCCTGGATCGAAAATTAAGATGGGCGTTCCGCAGGGCTCAATACTTGGTCCTTTCTTGTTTTTGATTTACATAAATGACTTGCCTTATTTCGTAAGGGATGATCACGAAATAGTTTTGTTTGCGGATGACACTTCACTCTTGTTTAAAATTAAAAGAGGGTTACCTCTAAATGACGATGTGAACAATTCTATCGCTAAAGTAGTACATTGGTTTAATGTAAATAATCTTCTCCTTAATGAAGGAAAAACAAAATGCTTAAAATTTGTACTACCTAATGTTAAAAAAGTAGATATAAATGTTAATGTAAAAGATAAGAACATGGGCCTTGTGGATACCACAGTATTTTTAGGAATAACATTAGATTCTAAACTACAGTGGGGCCCACATATTGATAGATTGTCGAGTAGACTTAGCTCTGCAGCATATGCCGTAATGAAGATACGTAGGTTAACTGACATAGATACTGCCAGATTAGTATACTTCAGTTACTTTCATAGTGTTATGTCGTACGGTATCCTATTGTGGGGAAATGCTGCCGACATACAAACAATTTTTGTGCTTCAGAAAAGAGCAATTCGATCAATTTATAATCTTAGGATTAGGGACTCTTTAAGGGAGAAATTTAAGGAAATAGACATTATGACTGTTGCTTCTCAATACATATACGAGAACTTAATGTACGTTCGTAAAAATATTAGTTTGTTTTCTATAAAAAGTGATGTACACAATTTTAATACAAGAAATAAAAATAAATTAACGGTGCCTGTCACTAGACTGCAAAAAGTTAATAACTCTTTCAGGGGTCTTTGTGTGCGCTTCTACAATAAGGTCCCAAGCAAAATACAACAATTAGATATCATGCAGTTTAAATCTACTATTAAAAAAATACTTATTAAAAAAGCTTATTATAAGGTATCCGATTATATAACAGATAAGAACGCTTGGACTTGAGATGATCCAGCAACTGGATAGGTGATTACTTCTAAACTCATTATCTTGTTTCCATTATTATTAAATGATTATGTTATTATTATAAGACCATATTTTTTTTTTTATCTCTGTTTATAATGTATTGATCTGGTAATGACATGGTTTTTGTAAATGTCATTACTCATATTAGAGCTGGTGAGTTTCTTGCTCGTTCTTCTTATCAGCCAAAAGACGTCCTGAACGAGTGGTAGGGAAAAAATGTTGGACGATTCAAAAGTACTTTTAAGAAGTCTATTTGAATAAAGATTATTTTGACTTTGACTTTGACAAGCCATAAAGGACACCATCAATAGCGACCTAGTCAATCGGTTAGATTAGAACTGCCAATAAAACAAAAAGCGAGCGAAGCGAGCCACAATAAATGGAGACCTGGTCAGTCGGTTAAGGAACTGTGACCAATTGTGCTTATAAGTATGCTATTAAGGTCTGAGGCTGAAATTTCAAAATTCAAGTTGGCGGCTAAGACAGCGACCATTTTATCTAGAAAATTTATCATTTTTCACGGTTTTTACTTTATAGAGCTGATTTTGGCGTTATTGATAACATTTTTCAGATTACTTACAGAAAAAACATGTATTCAGTTGAAGTGTTGCCGGATGATAAAAAACAGTTTTTTTTTTTGATACTGTGATTTTTAGGAAATTTACTATTGAATAAGAATAAAAGACTACAAGGCGATGTATACAACATTTATTTTAAGTTTTCTTACATTTTTCAACTGAATATTTCTTTTTACATTGCGTGTAAACTGGCAACTGGCACTGGCAACTTTTTTTTATATATATGATGTATTTGTATTTGTGTAATTAAAGATCTTTAATTTGAAGATAGAACTTACTAACTTTTTCTAGGCAATTTTATACTTTAAACCCAACATAACAAGAGGCGGTCTTAAAACTCCAATATCTGTATTAACTAAATATTAACTTACTTTTGAATAAGAATAAGAGAATAAATGACTACAAGCCGATCTCTTCCAAATTTTATTTTAGTTTCGCTTGCGTTTTTCAAATGAATGTTTCTTTTTCTATTTAGTGTAAATCAGCAACCCTTTTTCTTTGACGTATGGAGCTATGTGTACTTAAAAATAATTCATTTGAAGATAGAACTCACTAACTTTTTCTAGGCAATTTCAAACTGTAAACATAACAAGAGGCACACCTAAAATCCCACCGCTCCGATTCCACAAGCGACTCGTTTATGCTCAAGAACTTTACAATAAGTAAAGCAACAAAAACTTGTATAGGTTTATTATGACATATGAGTTAGGTTAGGTTAGTGTATGAAGGGGTGCGAAGTCTGGCAACCTCCTCGTGGTGCACCCTGGTCAACGTGGCCGCTCGAAGTATCTTTGAGCCGCCGCGGCTAATGTCAGACGACGTGAGGGCGACGGAGTTTACTCCGTCCACGCGAGATTACTCGCGAGTGTGGGCTCCGGGCCGGCGCCCCGACGGTAAGTCGGGTAGCGGCGGCGCGGTTCGGGCTGGACGGGCGCCCTGCGTATCGTGGGAAGCGGCCGTGCCAGCGAGGGCGGTGGGCTCGTCGACTCATGGTGGGTGTGAGCGACGAGTGTCGTTTCGACACCTTCGGGAGGGTCGTCGTTGGTCCTTTTCAGGGCCGTCGTGTGGAGCCTAGGGGGGCGGTAAGATCCAATTTTCGGGTCGCGTTCTGGGGCGTTTCCCTTTTAGGGAGTCTTGAGGGTAACTCGAGCAGCGGCCGTGCCAACGAGGGCGGTGGGCTTGTCGTTTCGTGGTTAGCATGAGCGTCAGGCGTCCTTGTCAGGGCAACCACCGGCCGCCCCGTACCTCTGCATTGAGCGGAAACAGGGGGGCTTACCTTCGCTGGTTGGTTCTGTGTGGGGATAACCACGATAAAAAGTCACCAAGCCTAAGTTAGCCGTGGACGAGAGAATGGATGGCAACTGGTAGTGTTGTCTTTACACGGCCTCTGGAGGTGGGGACCGGCCGCCCCCCACCTTCACAACCCTAGGCTTGCCCGGGTATTCTAGCCTCTGCCCGGGTGGACTTTGTAGTTGCTTTGCACTCGTGGGAATAATATGGAGTACAATAACAAATCTAAAAACATAAAAGATGTTACGTGCGGGCCTAGCTCAGGCGGAGATGAGCGTAGTGAGACGAAGGCGAGCGGCATTCGCAGCTTGGACGATATAAAACAAAAGCCGATACTAAAGGTTGTTGAGGAGTTGACTTCGGAGCTAGCGGAATGTGAGAAAGCTTTCAAGGAGTTGACTAATAATGTAGTGGTAGTCGAGGAGAGTGGGAAGAATGGTCTCGATCAACTGAAAGAGGGAAAAGACCTTCAGAATTTGCATAAGTTTGGACTCGATTTGCTGGAGAATCACACTCTGGACCTTAAGGATATGAAAGTGGACTTTGAGATTGCAGCCGTGCATTTCAGGAATGGCTTGGCTGTCATAGACTGGTTGATGGATAAGGCCTCCCTCCTATTGGGGGAGAGAGAGTCACTGAGGCGGGAGGTAGAATCGCTTAGGCGAGAAGTGGAGGAGCATAAGGCTTCGCTAGTTGCCTTGAAGGGAGGAGCTGCTTGCGAAGCTGGGACGCAAACCCCGGCACTTTTGTCGGATGCGCCCAGAGGCGTTGTGACTGGATTGGCGGAGAGGGAACCCCGACTGGAGCCCACGACTCCCTGTGAGTCGGTAGAGGAGAAGACAAGTTGGGCACAGGTAGTCGGGAGGAGAGGAAAGAAGAAGAGAAGGAAGCTTGATGGAGAGGGCAAGACGGGTGATAAGGTGAAGACGGACACTTTGCAACTGGCACAGAAATCGCCTCTTATCCAGGGGAGGAGTGATCCGGTGGAGACGACCACGGTGCAGAAGGCACTCAAGCCGCCTCCCACCCACATGAAGAGAGGCAGAAGAAAAGAGAGGGAGAAAACAGCCGCTGTAATGCTTTCCATCACCCCAGAAACAGAGGCCAAGGGGGTGACATATCGAAACATTATGGCAAGGGCTAGGAAGGAGGTTACCCTATCGGAGTTGGGTATCTCGGGAGTAGTGATGGGGGTGGTAGCTACTGGGGCCAAACTGATCAAGGTATCAGGTGAGGGAAGTGAGGCCCGTGCTTATTTGCTGGCCACAAAACTAAAGAAGATCTTCGGTGATAAGGTCAGAGTGTCAAGACCGATCAGACGGATTGGTCTACGAATAACGGAACTTGACGACTCGATCGACTCTGTTGAATTGAGGGCGGCGATTGCCAGAGAGGGAGGATGTCCGGCGGACCAAATTATTATGGGGCCAATATTGGAGGGAGTGGATGGGCTTAATCTGGCACTGGTTAGGTGTCCGGTAGATGTGGCAAATTCACTCATTAAAGAGGGGAAGCTGAGAGTGGGCTGGTCAATGGCCAAGGTTCAGAAGACGGAGCCGATGCCCATGCGCTGCTTTAAGTGCATGGGCTTAGGGCATATCCGCAAGATGTGTCCTTCGAGGGTAGACAGGTCGGATACCTGTTTTCGATGTGGTCAGAGTGGGCATAAGGCGGCCAATTGCCGCGGGAAGGTTGCACTGCGCAGTGTGTGTTGCTGCGTCCCTCCCCGCTGGGCATGTGATGGGGAGCAGGAGGTGCTCCCCTCCACAAGAGAGGATACGGTCAGTTCCTGTGCCTACAGGCACTCGTGCGGAACCGGTTGATGACTCCTCCGATGGAATGGACACACAATAGTGTGTCTGTGTGTGTCTCGTTGGAGGGGGGACAACCGGAGCGGCTAACAGTTCGACTGGTTCCCTGGCAGGGTTACGACTGCAGGGTGCGCCTGTGTCACTGTTAGTAAGAGGAGTCTGAGGAGTCGGCCTGCGTTCTGCAGGCGAGGGGATCTCCTCTGCGGCCCCGGTTTGGGTGCCCGGCACGGACCGGGCGGTACCACTCTGGGGCCGCGCTGAGAGGAGCGGCGGAGCCGGCTGATGAGGCCTGATAGCGCCCTTTTCAGGGCTGTGGTCGGGCCGTACTCCGGTGGCAGCTGCGACCGTACGGGGGGAAGGACTCACGATAAGGGCTATGCCTGTGTGGGTCTTTCCAATAGATGGGAAAGAGACTAGCTGGCATTGCACGTCTCCGCCCTGTCTGGGGGGGTACGTCTCGAGTGTCTCTGAGATGTGCCGCCCAACCCGCGAGGGACCTGCCCTTTTCAGGGCGGGCCGAAATGGGGGCGAACCGCGCGGTGCATGGTCTCCGGCCGATCCCGTGCATCGCCTTCCATGCGAAGGACATCGCTGAGTTTTAGTGGGTAAACTCCTGTTTCAAAAAAAAAAAAGGCTATCGCTTTTGTTGATGGTAGCATTTGGTTTATAATGTTTAAAAGATGATCGTGACCATTTTAATTTCAATTTTGATTTCGATGGACATGACAATTCGGGATCTTTATAGCGTGTATATATGGACCATTTGTGTAGGTATCTTTACACACACTTTCACATAGGTAAGTATGGAGAAAAGAAAATCCAATTTTTGACACGATATTAAGTACTTAAAATATATTTTTCTATACTTTTAGATTATTGAGGTAACATGTTCTTTTGATATTCAAAATGAAAGTGTTCTACATAGGTATGACTTTGAAATTTGACATTTATTTATTTGGTGTATTATTTAAGGTAACACTGGGGGAAATATCTACTCGATCCTTTTTTATACTAAATATAAACTTACTATTGAATAAGAATAAGAGACTATAATTTATTTAGAGTTTTGCTTGCGTTTTTTGACTGAATATATCTTTTTCTGTTAAGCATAAACTGGCAACCCTTTTTCTTTGATGTATGGTGCTTAAACACCTTTCATTCGAAAATAAAACTTACTAACTTTTTGTAGGCGATTTCAAACTATAAATCAAACTTAACAAAAAAAATTCGAAAAACACAAATTCCGCAACGAAGCTGGACTTAAAACCTAACCGCCTCATGAAAAGATCCATTCTAATATCTAGCCACGACATCGGTTCCCTTTTCATATAATAAATAATATAATGTAATAATGCAAATACAATAAATACTATTTCTTGACATTTAATTGATTAATTAATGATAGTAACACTGATGGAAATATACATATGTTCGATTGTTATTTAATACTATATACAGTATAATTTACTAATAAATAAGAATAAGAGAATAAATGAGAAAACTTATTTTAAGTATCTATACAAAATTTATTTTAAGTTTTGCTTGCATTTTTCGACTGAATATTTCTTTTTCTATTAAGTGTCAACTGGCAACCCCTTTTCTTTGATGTATGGTGCTTTGTGTCCTTTAACACCTTTTATTTGAAGATAGAACTTACTGACCTTTTCTAGGCAATTTCAAACTGAAAACCCGACATAACAATAGGCGGACTTAAAACCCCACCGCCCCGATTCCACCAGCTACTCGTTACCTCCCCGGGCTGCTCGCAGCCCGGGGCAACCAAGCGAAAGCTAGTTTAATAATAAAAAGAGATATGCCCCATAAATCACATGTTTTTTTTTTATTTTCAGACAATTAAAAGTTTTAATAATATCTAAGAAACTATTTAAATTTAAACTCGCTGTCTACCTTAGGCTCGTATTTTTCTTAAATAGCCTTTGCGGCAGTTGGTGAAGAATTTAAACCAGATGTTGTTTCAATTGGTATGTTTAAAAAATACTCATCACATATATTAGTAATTTTATCATGAGATTTGATGGTCGTGTTATTAAAATTAAGTGTCAGATTATCTTCACATATTCTTCGCTCCTTACCGGTTTCACGGTTTATTATATTCCAAGTTGTTTTGACTTTATTATTGGAACTCTTTATTTTCTCTTTAATAAAATTTCACTTCGCCGCAAAACACACCCTTTTAAATTCTTTCGAAAAATTCTTCACGTAATCAATAAATTTTGATTATGGTTATATTTTCTTAAAGCCTATAATTCATAAAGTTTGTTTCTACTTTCATAAATACCTGTTGTAACCTCACACAGAACTGTAACTTCTGTGTAGCTTTTACGGTCTTACACGGAAAAGCCTTTTCGAATTCATTTTTTATAAGGCAGAATAAATTACTATAAAGATCATCAGGACCATCATTTGGCCATACCATCTCAATTAATTTCTCATCTATGTTATTTTTTAAATTATCTAGGCGTATTTTAGTAATTGGTCTACACTTAATAATTTTTGGCTCATTAGTGATATTAATCCTATATGTGATCTTTAGTCCGTAACGGTCAGATGTAATATTGTTGAATACAAGTTTATTAATCGGATCATAATCAGAATATAATTCCTATTTAATACCTATATTACTCAGACCAAATAAAAAGTATTGACGGAGTTTTGCCTAACAGAAAAGTGAAGCCGACAAAATTACGCCTCGGCGTATTCGTACACAGTTTCACGCACACATACATAACGAAACTACGCCTTCCTTATCAGTCTAACTATAGACAGTGTGCGGAACGTTCCATTATAAAAAAAAAAACAAAAATTTCTTACTAACTGCCGAATTGTGTAGTAAAAGGTTGTAAAAACCAATCCTCAAAAAATAAAAAGCAGGATGGAATCACATTTCACACATAAGTATTGGAGAAAACTTAAATTTTCAGTAATTTAAAAATAAAATTTAAGTAATTGCTTGGAACCCAAAACCTCAGCCAAATATTACCATCGTTAAACGTTACTATTTACCCCGAAATTAAGTAACCTTCATTTTATAACGCGTTATTTCTAACAAAACACAAATTACGTTATGTATTTGTTTCTTGTTGTATGGAAATGATATTGAATAAATTTTGCATTCAAAATGCTACATAGAGATCCAGATCACAGATATTGAAGTGTTAGAATAAGGTAGTAAAAAATAAAAAACGGGTTTAATTTTTTACTTCTTTATTTTTACAAAACGGGTTTGCATTAATTTTTAGATTTCCAAACCGACATCAAAAAGTGAAAGAGAAGTGGATTTCAGTCATTCGTAATAGTCGAAATGAACCTTCATGGAATCCAACTTCGTGCAGCATAGTTTGTTCGACTCATTTTAAGTCAAATATATGTATTATACTATTAAAGGGTTACGTCGAATAAAGCAAAACTCATATCCAAACTTTTCAAACTTTCTATATATTAAAATTTTAGTTAACATAATGGAAGTTTTCAAACTTAACTTAAAAATTAATTAAATAATCTCTTCAATGTATGGCCTCCAATAATAATTACCTATTCTTAAAGATTTTAGAATATCTATGCTGATATTGACAAACGAATTTACATTATATTATTAAATAGCATAGCGTTAACGTTAACGTCATAACGTTAAGTTATTGGGGTGTTTTTAATGACTATGGTCACACTGGCACACACACTACAATTGCTAAAAATCGGCTCCACTTTGTTATTCAGCGAACTCCGTCTTTACTTTTTATTTACTCGCACATACACTTAGTTGCTCGCACATACACAAAGGCCACTCGTCAAGCGTTAAGGCCAAAGTGTATAGTACCAAATTACAGAAATATGTATGGAAAATTTATGCTAAAGTATAAGTACCCGCCCTTTTGAATCACATCCCAAATAATATAAAAATTACATTAAACTCAAAAAACATTAAAACTAAAATTAAACAATATTTCATTGAAAAACTGATAACGACTATATAACTTTTCAAATATAAATTAATAACTACTAATGCATGCGTAATTGTGTAGGGAAAGTAATGTTTCGGTTACCTAAACTTATTTATTTATAACAAATATAGCACGTACTTTCATGTATTTATATTTACATCTTATATGATGATAATAATAACCACGTTGTTTGCAGCTATGTCGTTGTCACTAATATGCTCCTATTGGTCTAGGATATATATTTGTCTGATTTTCTACAAATATTATGATATTGTGACAATTAAACATCCTATATACAGGGAGCAACAAAATGACCGACACAACCGAACGTTTCAAGTTAGGTTACATGCAAACGTTCATTTTATTTGACAAATATTTTAAAATAGAGGGGGTGTAAAAATGGAGTAAAAATTTTAAATTTCTAAGTGTTGAGAGCCCTATAACGCGCATGCGCAATATCGATTGTGCGTAGATAACAACGGACCGCGAAATACATTAATTTAATTTCCCTTTCTCTCGGACCGCGAAAGCGTGTGGACGTGTATTCTGTATCAGTTTTTGTTTCCAATTTTAAATAAAAGTCAATATTTTATGAAATAAACATCAATTTTATTCACCGGAGCTACCAGGCGCATAGTCCAACAAAGGAGGTGTCTACGCAACTGTGAGTAGCATTCACACCGATACCTACTCTCATTCCTATCTTGTCTGCGACTACGCATCCTTAGTGGTCAGGTTCGGCCCTCCCGTTGCACTTATTACTCCTCCTGCGCATCTTAATTGGAGTTCGTTGGACCCGCCCCTTAGGTTACAATGCTTCGATTACCCAATGACACAAAGTGTGGCTCCGATAGCAACATATCTTTAACTACAGCACTTGAAGATTCAACTCAGACTTCATTCATTAATATCAGAGCTAAGCGTCGATATGATGATGTTCTAAAAGACGAATTAAGTCTGTTTAAAGCGGAAATAAGGAGTATGTTCGGCGCATTTACAACACATCACAATGAGAAATTAAATACCACCCAAACCTCCTTAGAAGATATACAGAAAATTAATGCAGGCATTCAAAAATCGATGGAATTCTTTAATATTGAATATGAAAACCTACAAACAAAAATGAAATCCTTAGAGGACGAGTGCAAGAGAAACCGAGCACTTATCGATTCCCTCCAGGAAAGAATAGAGGTCTTAGAACGTGACAATCGATCTACGAAAATTGAAATCCGTAATGTGCCACTGAAGGATAACGAAAAAAAAGTGATCTTATGATGTATATCTCAAAGCTGTTTCAGTTTTTGAGTCTGGATATAAATCCGTCTGATGTCCACGATATTTATAGACTACCTGGCAAAAGAGAACAGAAAAAGGCAATAATTGTTGATCTACCCAACACAGCGACAAAAACTAAATTACTGTCCGCTCTCAAGTTATATAATAAAACACACAAAACCTCGAAACTAAGTGCAAATCATATTGGGCACTTCAGTTCAAGCGAACCTGTTTTTGTTGCCGAACATCTCACTCAACAGGTCTCCCGCTTGTTCTACCTAGTACGAAATCTGAAGAAAAATGGTAAAATTAAACACTGCTGGACGTCTGACGGTCGTATCCTAATACGTAAGACAGAAACAGCAGCCGCTGTGCAAATCAAGTCTGAACATCAATTGGATGAATTTAACCAAGATAACTGACTAGTCGTAGTTTTTTATTTTCTTTTGTATATTTTTGCATGTCAAAACTTTATTTTTGGGTTAATACCTACATTGTCTAATAAAGGGTATCGCACATATAACATTATAACCAACATTAATACATTTAAATTAGATTGCATAAAAACCTCAGTAATTTACACATACAAAAAATCAAACTATGTACACTTAAAACAACTTATATTTGTTCTCTATAAAACACACTATATACATTTTAGAAAAGTAATAATTAACCAATCAGAGCATGCACATTCGGTTAAACCAATATTACCACTAGAAAAACGATTATCTGTGAAACTTTGTAATCTATATAAAATTCTCCCCTTCTAACATTAGTAATAACATAGATGAATTTTCAATTTCTGTGCCAAACACCTGCTCGCCTGAAAACTGTGTGACATATATAGATAACCATAAAACAAATCTTAAAATATTAACACAAAATATTCGTTCAATCAATACAAATATATTAGAATTACAAACACTGCTTCACAGATTTCCGATTGAAATAGATATTATAATATTAACAGAAGCTTGGCTCCCTTGTTCATCAAATCAAATTATACCTACACTAAATAACTATAACAGCCACCACACCCAACATCACATAAACCAAAGCGACGGTGTAGTAACATACATAAAAACTAATATAAAATACACAATTGATGAACTAAAATTGCAACATGCTTCCTGTCTATTGGTTAAGTTAAATGGTGACACGGCTCTTCTTTGTATTTACCGTTCACCTTCTAACGACTCAATTGAACTATTTTTGCAATCCTTGTCGGACATATTACGAACTTTAACAGCCTTCAAAAATATAATACTTATGGGTGACTTAAACATTAATATAATTCCATCAACCACTGATACTCGTGCCGAGGAATACCTCAACACTTTAGCCTGTAATGGACTTTTATCTGCTCATACACTCCCTACACGTGGTCCTAATTGTCTAGACCATGTCTTATTAAAAACATGTTTACCATCCACTACCCTCGTTATAAACTCCACCGTGACAGATCATTCAGCAGTCTTATTCTGTCTTTATAATAACCAATCACGCAACCATTGTACACCTACTATTCGTAAAACAAACTTTGATGGATTGGACCGGTTAATTGAAAGTCTCGATCTTACTTCTATTTATAACACTAACGATCCAAATGATGCTATTGACTTACTCATTAAAACCCTAACCACGGCTTTAGAAACACACACCAAATTTGTACGCCCATCACAACAAAAAAGAATCCTTAAGCCCTGGATAACTCCTGGTGTGTTGCGATGCATACGCAATCGTGATGCTTTGAACAGCAAACTTAAAAAAAATCCTAATGACAGTAATATAAAACTAACATATACAAGATATCGCAAATTTTGCACAAAATTACTAAAAAATCTCAAAAGACAATATGAAAAAAATCAGTTTCTTGAAGCAGGTACCGACTCCAAAAAAATCTGGAATACTATTAAGAAGGTAACTCATACCTTACCATCTAAGTTACATTCAGCTGATCTACTCCAATCAAGTGCCACACCAATTGAATCTGTTAATGGAGCTAATTCGTACTTCGCAACAATTGGGGAAAAGTTAGCAAATAAAATCAGTAAAAATAAAAAAAAATCGACCATTACATCTAAATTTACTACACCCATACATTCACAATCTTTCGTTCTACTCGAAACCGATCAAAATGAAGTGCATAATACAATTATGTCTTTAAAATCGGACACAACAGTCGGATGGGACAACATATCCTCTAATATACTTAAAAGATATGCTATTGTACTCTCAGCTCCATTAACACATATCTTTAACAACTGTTTCCGCTTTGGTATTTTCCCCAGTGCTTTTAAAAGAGCCATCATACATCCTATTTATAAGAGTGGGGATAAGGATTCTCCAGGTAATTATAGACCAATTGCAATTCTTACTTCTTTATCAAAGGTACTTGAAAAGATATTAAATAAAAGATTCATCTATTACCTAGAGATTAATAAACTCATATCACCCAATCAATTTGGATTTAGACGTAATATTTCAACATCCGACGCCGTACTCGAACTTCTAAACAATATTGTAACAAATTTAAATGTCCGTAAAAAAGTTGTCTCCATTTTCTTAGATTTAGCAAAGGCCTTTGATACCATTCCCATCCCCACCCTTTTACAAAAACTTCACAGAATCGGTGTACGTGGTACTCAACATAAATTATTTAGTAGCTATTTACTAGAACGATTTCAAATGGTAAAAATAAATGATACTTACAGTGATTACCTCCCTGTAAACTACGGTATTCCACAAGGTAGTATCTTAGGTCCTACCCTATTTCTTGTTTTTATTAACGACCTCTGCAACTTAAAAACACAAAATGGTAAAGTTACCTCTTTTGCGGATGATACCGTACTCACATTCGCTGCTGAAAACTGGTCTGATGCATTCAGCTTTGCCCAAAATGGATTCAATGTCATAAATTCATGGCTAGTGAGCAATGCTCTTACCTTGAACGCATCAAAAACCAACTTTATTACTTTCTCCATCCGAAGCGATACCCTACCCAAAACAACCCCAACATTAACAGCTCACACTTGCTCAACTCAGAATGCCTATAATTGTTCCTGTCCACACATCCAATCTATCCCAGTTACTAAATATCTTGGTGTCTATATTGACCAAAACTTAAATTTTAAACATCACATTAATGCTGTTACTAGTAGAGTTCGCAAATTAATATATATATTTAGAAAACTTCGCTACATTGCTTCACACTCCATTCTCAAAACTACATATTATGCATTATGTCAAAGTATTATCACTTATTGCATTACTGTTTGGGGTGGAGCACCTAAAACTAACCTTTTACAATTGGAACGAGCGCAGTGTGCTGTATTAAAGTTAGTAACTTTCGCCCCATACGCTTCCCAACCAATGATCTTTATTTAGCTTGCAAAGTATTAACCGTAAGACAATTATTCATAATGAATACTATTCTATACGTACACACTAGAACACCTTTTATTTATTCTAATAAGAGAAGGAATTTTCATGTTTGTCAAACACCTAAGATAAATTTTACATTTACAAAAAAATTTATTATATTTCTCGGTCCACACTTATATAATAAAATCAATAAAATTATACAACATCACAATCTATCATATTCATGCTGTAAGAAATTAATCTACAGCTGGTTACTCGGAAGGTCATATGAAGAAACGGAAAAACTTCTAACAGTAATATCCTGACATAATATTACACACACATACACAACATTTGCGCTCTTTCACTCACACACAAACACAAACATACACTCAAACACACACACACACACACACACACACAAAATACCTGATTTTAAGTGAACAATGTTGGTTAATAATTAAATTTGTAACTATCAGTAATTATTATAAGTAACCTTACATTTATCGTAACTTAGTGCAATCTGGTGCTCATACTAAAGGGAATATAGGGAAAGGAACTGAATCCCTAAATACAGATTATTTGTATAATCTATTAGGGTCAGTTGTGATTTATACCGTCTATAATAATTGCCTTATATAACTAATTACCTTAAGACCTGCATACCATCTGTTCAAATGTATGTTTTTTTGTATTATTTTGGCATGAATTAAGAATTATTATTATTATTATTATTAATTTAATTATTTACCGATATCTAAATGTTAGTCGATGCAGAAAATATCCAATTCTTCTTTGAAGACAGCTAAGCACGCTCTTTTGCATGCCAGTGCATGCATGCGCAAAACACATCACATTTCACACAAAACTAAACGCAATCTTCACTAAACTAACCTTAACACTCAAGACGAACACTGTAGTATCTTATTAATAAAAATTTAATTGAAAATGCACTAGAACAAAACAAAAATCAACAAAAAGTCGCTTCGAAGCGGTAAGGTGGCAGTGATGCAATAACGTGCCTCACGCGCAAATGTCCGGCGGTGACTGAAACAAAGGCGCCGACGCCGATAGAACAAAAAAGCCGCGCGCACGGTGAGTGAATGGAGTGAAGGAGGCCGGTTCGCTTTGCCTTTGATAACTAGGGACGAATTCAGTTTATCTATTTTTGGAATTCGTATTTTGTTACCACGCAATTGTTTTTGAATTTTCATTTTAAATACATTTTAAATAAGTAACCAAACCCTTACTTAGTGTTGTTATGTTAATGGATGATGTATTAGTTTAACTACTTTAATAAATGATCGTGTTATTTGATTCATTTAGTTACATTTTTTGGAAACTCTGACTATAAGAAATAATGTAGTAACGTAATGTAAATAAGTTAACATTAGAATAATCTTTTTACAATAATAGTTTAGTAATAGTCAGTTTGAAATTGTTAAAGAACAGTTATCTAACATTACTTAGTTTACGTTTGCGATTTTAGTTTTTTGATGATCAGTTGATAGCAGTTTGATAAAACTAGGACTATTTGACTTGTGAAATTAAAAAAAACGTAGGTCATTGACAATAATCAGTAGAGATTTTCTACTTTTTTCAAATCAGAAACCCGCTGTTAGTCTGTTAATCGATTTAAGCATTTTGACTGCCTTGCTTAGTGATTGTCTGGTAGAATTTGCATGAAAGCAGTCTTATAAATCATAAACTAGTTTATTTCGTTTTTAGAAATGAAGAAATCAATGACCGATTAAAAAATTGTTCTTTAGTATGTCCCAAAAACTGCTGACTCAGGGTTGAAAACACTCATTTTTTTCCAAAAACTGTAATTTAATATCTCCGAAACTATTTGACCTAGACATATATTTTTTTTTACATCATATTAAAGACAAATAGTACCTACTCTCCAGGAACCTCGGGAGTGTCGGTCGTTCTGTTCCACCGAGTATGCTTCATGTGGGACTCTACATGCAAGTTGTTAAACGTGCAAAAAACGGTTTGAGTGCGAATCGGCGGTACATGGAAAAACTTTTGTAAGTTTATGTTGTACCGTTCTGATATATTAAATTATTGTATTCGTTTTGTTGAATAAAAATAAAAAATAAAAATTTGGTCTGAGCCTATATTATATCAATTATTAAAAATCAAAAAGTAGATTAATCTTATTTCAGGAAGAGTGGCATTTCTATTTTTTTATACAACTTTAACAACTACAAATTTACAGTATTTAGGTTAGTTGTAGTAAAGATAGTAGTTAATGTTGTAAATATGATAACATCTAAATACTGGAACGAAAACGAAAGAAAATTATCACTAATTAATTACTTATTGTGTTAAACAAATATTTCTTTGTTGGTGTTTTCAAATTGTTTGTATTATGAAATTGATATTTATATTATCAGGAAAACAGCTAAAATCAATATATTTAAATTTTTATCATGTAACTATAAAAAGCACTTAAAATACATTAAAAAAAAAATTATGTCGGGTATTTTATAACTATTTTGTAATAACTATTTAGAGTAAATGACAAATTTTTTACGTTAAATTATGTTTTATTTGAACACCTGCTAACTAGAAATGTAATTAACGTTGATATACTGATTTAGAATCACCATGAAAGAGGGAAATGATTTGTATTTTATGAAAGTTGGTCCTGTTAGGTATCATATTTTTATCCAACTTCAAAAAAGAAGAACTGTCCTTTTTTGCTTGTTTTTTACCTCATATCTTTTGACTGGTGGACCGATTTTGAAGATAATAATTTGAAAGCTAATGTTTGCCGTGTGGTCCAGATTTGGCAATGGCATCTATGACAAAACCATGTAAGTCTTCAATTTGCATTAAGTATGCGTGATGTGAATGCATGAAATAAAAACTAAAAAGAAATGGAACCGCCTTCAACCAGGCTGAGGTTTTCTGTAGTTTATTAAATATTAACCGCCCGACTTTAATGTTTCTTAAAAGAATTAGCCGCTTTTAAGATAAGTTTTACTTTTAACTTTTTTGAATTTGATGTCGGTTCAATTTTTTTTAAAGTTTTTATTTTATTGTTTTTATATCTTTTTTTTCGAAGATATAAAAACAATAAAATAAATTGCTAAGTTAAAGTTTTTATATTAAAAAAAATATTTGTTTGACAATTAGATAAAATTAAACAAATGAAATTAATAACTTTCGGTTACAGAATGTAAAAGGATTATACCGCGTGTTACAAAAAAACCCGTTACCCCGAAAATGGCATTGAGTATACATAAAACTGAGATAATGGACGCTGTCCTTTATATCGTAGCCATTGTATTTATTGAAAAAAACAATATCGAAGTTTAGCAAAATTTTCGATACCATTTATCGAAGCACACCGACATTATGATCAGCTGTTTCAGTTCATTGACTTCTAAATCAAAGACTATTATTTTGCCAGACTGGTTATATCTACTGGTATTTAGTGTCTACGTCACAGTACAGCGAAATAATTTATCTAGTTATGTGTACATACGCAAATATTCGGACATGCAAAATATTACACGAAAACATTATTTTAAAACTATTTCCAAAATTCGTTTTTATTCAGATTAGAGCTCCCTTTCCAATATACCTTGCCATATTACTATGCCCGTGCTACGCACATATCAGGCACGGAAACAAACAATAAACAGTACGCTATAGTCACTGCACTGGATTAAATACTTTCGCCTGAAATGCTCGTACAATATCTCTTTACGAACTGTAGACGGCCCATCCAAAATAATAATCTTTATAATTAATGCTACGACACGTCACTCAATAATGTACTCATAAAATCAATTTCATCTAATCTAAACAAATAGAGAAGCAGAGGAAGAAGAAATATCGCGACCTCTAGATAAGTAGAATATTCGTTATTGCACGAACAATTTTTTTTCATAATTAGGTAGTTTCATTTTTATGAAAATAATTACAATATTATGAAAGTAGGCGACGTATATCACTGAGTGTCTTCCAGGTAACTTTGTCTATCTGTAGCTGCTTCATCTTTGAACCAGAATTTTTACACATCGTGTCTTTAAATCATGATAACCTGGTACTCGTACCTACAATCTTCTGTTACGAAAGTAAACCTAATATGACGTCAGCGCAGATACAATCGGGGAATAAATTGAAACATTAATCAATATTCGTGTACATATTTCAATTGTGTTTATGGTCAATTTATTTCTTTTCTAATATTTTTACAATAAAAAGATCAGACTTAAAATGGAATATGAACCTTAATCGGGAATATGATCATTCCCGATTATGGTTTCAACCACTTACTCTTACTACATGTAAATTGTTTCAAGTAAAATGGATTGCTACCTTAGAGTTAATGATATGCACTACACTTAGGTATCTTAAAAGCGTCTGAAAAGAAAAAACGTCGACAAAGAGCCGCTTTCTGAATTGAGAAAAGTACAAAATCTCAACTGAATATTCTCAATAACTGAAGTTTTTTTATATTTCACTAGTCAAAAGTCCTAGTTTTATCAAGCTGCTAACAAATAATTATAAAAAAAACCGGCCACGTGAGAGTTGGACTCGCGCAGGAAGGGTTGTATCCGGTGCTAAGAAATAACTTCATTAGCTTAACTCTTAAAAATATTTTTTATTGTTTAGGTATTTAAATACGTAAGACAAATCAAATACATAATCGGTAAAATCGAGCCTAAAACAAATTCACTTATTCCCCCGAGTGTACAATGACGTAAGATAGAGATAGAGAGGGAGGGAAAGAGAGAGAGAGAAAGAAACGAAACATTATCGTTCGTGTTTGTGTGATGTCGCGCGCGAGTGACTACTTGACGCTAGATACGGTAGTAGTAAACATTTGGTACGGATTTTAATTTATTATCTATTTTATTACTGTGGGCTATTCAACTGAATTTTAGAATCAGAGTATAGGATTCACTATTTTAATGCTGTAAGAAATGAAAATGAATGAGACGTTTTATTATGTACTGTTTACCTATTTCCTTAAATAGAAAAAGCCCTAAAACGACCGACACAGCTAACAAACAAATGGTCATTTATTTGAAAAATAGTTCAAAATAGAAAAGGTGTATAAAATGAATTAAAATTTTAAACAGGTATGTCAATTGTATGCAGATTACTACGGCCCACGAAATACATTAATTTATTTATTTAACGATGTCTTATGATAGTCGATGCTACTTCCTCTCTACAGACTGAGCCAAGCATACTCGTTTGCAGGTGCAGCGTGAAAGTATATCACATTTCTCACTTAAACTAGTCTTTACCAAACATTAACAACGTTTAAATTTGTAAATACTAAAAATACAACCATGTACTATCTTATCAACAACAATAAAAATTTACAAAATCTTTGTCAATTAACAATTCCTAATACGTAACGTTCATAATACGTAACGTATTATGTACTTACGTACGTATGTAAAAAAATTAGTTGCAACAATGTCCTGCGACGATTTTTTTAATTTGTACAATAAAATGTTGATCACCTCGGTACTAGGCAACTAGAAGTTTAGGCTCAAACTTTAACATTGCCGCCTGTCTAGGGTTGTCATCTATCCGTCTTTAGCGGGACATGTTTGACTTTTTAGATTGTGTGCAGCTAAATGTTAATGTCACATGTCCGGCGGTATAGTTTTCATAGGTTTTTGGTATACCTGTGCCGAAGCTATATCAAATAAACTATGAATACACACAAATTTGAAAAACGTCAAATACCCAAATACCCAAAAAGACGCAGTGTTGCACGGGCATTTGCGAAATTTGAATACAAATCGTTAGTTTGTTTGCATCGTATAGTCTCCGAAATTACTTTATAAAAAAACCTTTTTCAAAATAGGTTGTGCAGTTTTGATGTTACGATCAAGCCTTATTTTATGAATTCACGTTTTGGCTGTGATAAAAGCGTTAAAATTATGATGTAGTTATCTTATCTTTAATTACCGCTTATTTGTATGTTACGTCTTACTACAAAATCAATTGAAAGTTAGTGATTTTTGCTTAACGCACCCTCTGAATAACTAGGCAGTAACCCTCGCGAAGCCGTGAACTAATATTACTGTCTACTACGGTAATATTGTTTTACGGCTTCGCGAGAGATTTGACTTAGTCCGGCTTTAAGGACAAAATTTCCGATCTAATAAGAGAAGATGACAACCCTATCCCGCTACTTCTCAGATTTAATTGCGGAACTATAGGTACCTTTCTGTGCGCCTTTGACATGCCGCACACTATGCAGCGGCTTATAATAAAGGACTCAAATTGGCGGCTTTCTCTTTTTATCACTTTTTCTTTATTCAGTTGTTCATACGTCGTCGATGTGATCACGTTTCGAAAATGTCCGTGTTCTCTAATTCCGAGTTCTATGAAAAGTGCTTTTATCAGTGTTGTATTGATATAAATTGAGACTATTTTGAAAAGATGTAATTATACTGAAACGTCAGTGAACCAGAGGTTGGCCGCGATCTTTAGTTTTTTCTTGTGGAATAAAATTAAGTGCCTAATAAAGTGTAGGTGAGTGAACCTCACAAGTAATGCTTAAACAGTGAATAAGGAAGTGAAAAGGTAAAGTACAAATAGTAATTCGCAAATATTTATTTTTAAATACGCCAAAATCGTTTGTGAATTATGTCGCATATCATTTTTTTTATTATCGTAATATCAATCAGATTTGTCGGACCATTAAAGTATGAACTAAAAGTTAGACTCGTATATCAGTGTTTAAATAAATTTTGCCTATCTATCATAAATAGGTACTACTTAAAATGGTGTTTGATCTGTAATTCAGAAACAGCTGAGTCGGAAACGATGCTATGAAATGATGTGCGCGTTGATAATAATATGTATTATAATTTTTTTTACTGAAATTAGACTACCGGCTGAACAGCGTCGGTTACCATACCATTTTGCCAATGATTTGATTCCTATTTAATTTCTTTTCATTTTATTTTCGATCGAAATAGGTTAAGTATTTACTGTGTAAACTGGCAAACGCAGACATGTTTTTAAGTATATTTTCTCTCTCATTCTTAGTGTGTATGTGTGGGTGTGTACTAGGAGAATAGAAGAAAAAAATTAGAAAACATAGGAGATAGGTAGTGTGCCATTACTCCTGGTAAGGTCATTAATCTAAAATAGTGATGTGACATAGCACACTCGATGTATTTATTAATTATTAAAAATTAGCCTTTTTACTGAAAGTTAAAAGTTAATGCAAAGGTTTTGAAAATTTGGCAGAGTACTGTTTATATGATATACTTCAACACCCTTCAGCTATAACGGGTATTTTTGTAACACCCGGTATAAATTTTTGTTTTAAATATGAGATCATTATTTATCACACTAATAAATATTATAAATGTGAAAGTTTGTTTGTTTGGATGTTTGTCCGTCGATTACGCTGAAACAACTGAACCCTTTTTTTTTTTAACGTGGGGGAAATGCGTTACGCATACCCACCGGCTATGGGGGAACCGATGGGTTATGTCGGACTCTCCATAATGGCCTACCGACTAAAACCACCCACGACGCTCCTGCATCCCCGACAATCGGCGTCGCCATGGTACCGATTAACACCCACAGCTAGCCGGGCCGATTGTCCGCCTTCTTCAGGCGAACCCTCCTCTGGGAGACCACCCAATTCCCTCATGGGTGATTTTTTACAGAGGTTGTCTTCCTCTCGGCTCCTATTCTAGCGAACAGCAGCCCTCGACTCCACACCATGTGTGGAGTTACGAGTTGCCTCGCTGGCACGGCCGCTTCCCACGATACGAAGGGCGCCCGTCCAGCCCGGACCGCGCCGCCGCTACCCGACATAAGGTCAGGACGCCGACGCGGAACCCATCCTCACGAGACTCCCTCAAAGAGGGAAACCCCCAAACGCGACCCAGAAGGGTCTTACCACCCCCCTATGCGCGTTCGACCTCACGACGACTCGCTGGCACGGCCGCTTTCCACGATACGCAGAGCGCCCGTCCAGCCCACACTCGCGAGTATTCCCTCGCCGTGGACGGAGTAAACTCCGTCGCCCTCACGTCGTCTGACATTAGCCGCGGCGGCTCAAAGATACTTCGAGCGGCCACGTTGCCCAGGGTGCACCACGAGGAGATTGCCAGACTTCGCACCCCAAACAACTGAACCCTAGCCTAGCCCGGATATTCGGCTCTGTCCGGGTGGTCTGTACCTCCGTTTTACTCGTGGGACTATAGTGGGATTGAATTATTTAAAATATTTATACGTTCTGGTTGGTGGGCTGAGCTCGGCCGGAAGTGAGCGTGGTGTTGCAGAGGATGATTCTTCGAACAGAGGAGATGGGCCTGGCACGGGCGGAAGTGCGCAGGGTGATGACAAAGGCCCTTCTCAGGGCCAAAGCCCGGTGAGCTCCTTATTGAGCAAGCTGGGTTTTGCTAAAGATCCTCCTAAGGGTCAGCGCAATATTGGTCGTGGTGGTAGTGGCAGAGGAAGAAACCCCCTGCCTAAAGTCGGCAAGGTTTCCGGGGGTGTTTCGGAGGATATGAGAAGTGAGGACTCGCACTCTAGAGACCCTTCTCACTCTAGAGACCCCTCCGTAGAGACGGAGAGACCGACGGTGGATGTGACGGACAAGAGCAGACGTGGTTCTTCTGCTACTGTGGATAGTGTATCGGGAATAAGGGAGCATCGCTCTCGCTCTCGCTCTCGTTCTCCAATTGAAGCTGCTGCGGGAGTTACCACGCGCTCGCGTGCAAGGGCGTTGTCAACTGCGGAATCATCGCCGTTACCGAAGTCGGCGACCGCACCAACCAAATCGGAGTTGACAATATCAGACAGTAGGGAGGCTGGCATTTCCCCCTCACTGTCGATGATGGATCTGACGGAGCGAACTTGTGACGGGAACACTCCCATTTCCTCCCTGGACAAATCGCTGAGTGGCTCAGTCCGCTCGCTTGACGGTAACAAGGGCCCAGTTCACTCCAAAAACCCCAACCTGGGCTTACTGGGGAATTCTGCTGCATTGCCCAACAAAGGTGCTTCGGTAACATCTCTGAATGCAGAGGCACAGGTGGTGCTAACGCCTATTGACCTTACTTCGACGCTTAGAAGCTCGAACCTGTCATTAGGTAAGAGGACGCGTTCCAGCTCGGAATCGAGTGAGGGAAGTGGTGGTAACAACACTAACCTTACGGATCACACTCACAAAAGGCTGGCAGTGGAAGCGCCCTCCGCATATCCGGTACCTATTTCAGACAATTGCGACTCACTGCACAGCTCGGACGTGGAGAGGACTGGCTCCTTCTTTCGACGACCCTCTCCCTCCCCTCAGCGCACGAAAAAGACCCTGTCTGAACATCATGTCGGGATTTCTGCGGCCAGGAGGAGGAATTGCAAGGATTCTAAAGCTGACTATGATAGCAGCGATGCCAATCTGAGCGATGACGAATAACTCCCTTTGTCAGAAAGAAGACCTCATATGCCGGTAGGATCCTCGATCATGGACGTACACAGCAGGGCCATGGAACTGCTGGATGGTATAGTTGAGGAGTGTGCCAAATCGAGAAACCTCGAGGGCACAACTAGGAACCCTAGTAGCATTTTTGGTACGGCAATTCGTTGGGCCTTTGTTTGCTGTTCGATTGGTCAACGGTGGGTAATAGCACCCCTGATTGCACTGCTGCCCACAAAGCTAAAGTACCGTGGCCCACCGTTACAATTGGACAAAGGGCCAACTGAAGTTTTTCCTTCGTTGGTCCTAGTCACCTTTTACAACGTAATGTCAACTGCGAATTTTACCACAATTTTCTCACATAGGGCCAACAAACATTCTATAACGTTGGGCTGACCGTTCATAGTAGGGCAACCGTGGTATTTTATTGTAGGCCTAAGTTATCTTTTACTATATAAGGCCAACTGCAGTGCTCCTCATATAGGGCTAACTAAGATTTACTCATAAGAGGGCCAACATATTTTGGAAAGTAAGGCCTACATACACCATCATTGTAGGGCTTACAAACTGACTTTACAGTATATCATCGAATTCATGAAAACATATAAATATTAGCACTATTAAAAAGTATCAAATGGCCAACCAAAATATTGTAATAAAACATATAATTAAAAAACGTATTTATCACAACACTATATTTGGAGACTTACATTTATATGTTTTGACCAATGTTTACGAGGGTCAAACTGAAAGTTCTTAGAAAATCAAAAACTGATTACATTAGCCAGTTATTAGTTTTATTATATCTTTTCAAAATATTGTCCATTCACGTCAATACACCGCTGCATGCCATGGAACCACTGGGAAAAGCACTTTGCCCACTCGTCCTTAGGGGTCTCTTCAATGGTATCGCGATACGCAGCCACCGCTTCTTCAGCATTCATAAACCGCTTTCCTTTAAGTTTTTCTTTAATTTTTGGAAATAAATAAAAATCACAAGGCGCGAGGTCGGGGCTATACGGAATCTGTTGATAGGTCACTCTTTTGTCAGTCTCTATCATACGCCGCACAACACAGATGTTATCTTCAGTCGTCGCCGTAGAAGGCCGTCCCTCACGTAAATCATCAGTGAGATTAGTGCGACCACGTTTAAACTCATTAAACCAGTTGTAAACAGTCGCACGAGATGGGGCTTCATCGTGAAAGGCCAATCGTAGTCTATCATAACTTTCTTGTTGACTTAAATGACATCGAAAGTCATAAAAAATCATTGCACGAAAATTTTCTCGTGTTAAATTCATGATGACGTGACACAGACAATTTTCAATTTGCCGCCAAATCGTAAAACAAATGACAAATGAATGAAATATATACTCAGTAATATTGGCAAAGAGTTATATTTTCAAATTTTAGAATTATTTTTTTATTATATTGTTTATAAGTGGCCAGTTCTAAGAACTTTCAGTTTGACCCTCGTATAAATACTCATGAACCCGATGACATACCTACTTGTTATGCACTCGCGTTATAACGGAAACGCCATAATCGAGGTATCTACCTAGATTACCTAAAATAAGTAATAAATTGCGACAGCGCCGTCACGAGGCGCTGACTCGACAACATGTGTGGCATCGGATCGCAACCTGCGGCTAACGCAAGACTTTTTATTCACTTTGATTCTTACATCGAACATTGTCAATATAGTTTTTAATTATAATAAAATTAATTGTAATTTTTCTTATCTTTAATAAATATCTTTGGAGAAAATCATTTTTTTTGCATCCTACGCTGCCGTCGTCCTTAATTTACTATTCAGTCAGTTTGTAAATCCCACAATAATATAAGTGTCTGTAGGTCTTACTTTGTAAAACAATGTTGGCGCTATAACGAGTACATCTTCAGTTTGGCCCAGTGTCCTTGCCCTTTATGAGGAACACTGCAGCACGCCTCGTAGTCTTGGTACAATTGTTAATTTAACCATATTTTATTACTTTTATATGGCTGAAAAACCATGAATTGGCGTGAAACAAAAAAAAACAACAATGTTAAAAATTTTGAAAAAATTACAATCAGTAGGTTTTAAAAACATATTGTAGCTGTGTAAGAGCATCGCAAATTGTATGGAATTGACTCACTCCCCACGCTCTTAAAATAAAAACTAGCATTTCTCATTGTGAAAGTCAAGCTTAATAGTGCAAATTCATACTCACATAAGTTACACAGATAAATGAATGGTCATTATTATCAAAATTAGGCAGCAATAAACATTTCTTGCTTAAATCGTTTGAATTGACAATAACATTTTTTTTACCACTGACCATGTATATTCCCAATTTGCTACTTTCAATGGGTTCTTTGTAAAAATCAGTTTTGTTTAAAAAACTACTACAGTGCAAAGTATAAAAATCAGATTTTGCTTTTATTTCAATAGATTTAACCACAATAATATCTGCACTGAAAGTAACAAAACAAGAATCTCTTAAACAAGTACTTACAGCACGATTAAATACAAAAATTATTTTTATCCGTCCATCACGAATAGCCTTATTATTTTTCTTACTTATATTCACATTATTATCAAATTTCTCGTCAGCTGCTTTTTCACCCAGCCGTTTAGCAATTTGCTCTAGTGGCATATTATGCGAACGAAGTAACCTCTTTATTTTAGACATGAAGTTTCCAAAAGCAAATGCTGAAAAGGAATCTAGTTCTCCAAAGTTATATACATCATCTGCTAGATGGAGAAGGTTATTTATTTATTTCGAATTTCGTACAAATGCGGTTATTATAAGATGTAAGTATAAGGTAAGTACAGCACATTTACCATTTCTGGCATACAAAATATAGTTAAATTTATATAATTATTTAAAAATAAAATAAAAAATCATGCGAATTCATTAAAATTAAAGACAATTAATACAAAATAGATAAGCAGTCAATTATTAAAAATACAATACATTACTCATATTTAATAAAAATCAGCTAGTTGCACAAATGTCCATTTAGATATTCATCAATTTAAAGGGACATTACCCATACAAATTTGACATTCATTAGAGCTTAAAGGTGTCATTAAACCTTAATGGACGTTTGTGCAACTGACCGAATGTCAAGCAATTCATTAAAATTAAAATTGAATATAAAATAAAAGTATTATTTAATTTTTTTTAAGATAATCAGAGACCGAATAAAAACATTTATCGACTAACCACTGAAACAATTTAAGTTTAAACTGTCTTAAAGGCAGTTCGGCAATTTCTTTGGGTAGATTATAAATTCTAACTACCATAGCATAGCCATTCCTGCTATATATTTCCTTTCTGCTTATTTATTAGTTTAAAACATACAAAACTAATTTTTCTTATGGAACAATTCAGGATGTAATTTAGCAAATTTACAAGCTTCAAAAATATATATACAAGGAAGAGTCAATAGATTTAATTCTTTAAATAAAGGCCTGCAACTAGTTCTGGGTGAAACATCCTTCATTGCTCGAATGCACTGTTTCTGCGCTATAAGTGCTCTGTTTATTCCTACTGAATTGCCCCATAGCAAAACTCCGTATCTTAAGTTAGACGCTACATAGCCGTGATAAGCTTTCAAAGAAGTTTGTAAGTTTGTTAATTTTGTCAGTCTCCAAAGTGCGTATCTAAAGCGATTTATTTTTCCACAAACGTGTTCAATATGGTATTTCCAGGAAGTTTTTATCGATTTTTACGCCCAAGAAAGTAACCTCATCTGATTCAGTCAATTGTAAATTATTGTATGTCAAATCTAAATTATTTTTTTTTGCATTTTTATTAAAAAATTGAATATATTTTGTTTTACTTATGTTAAATCTTAATTTATTTGCTTCCAGTCAATTCATTATATTAGAGATGCATGCATTTATTTTACTGTTGTAATCTAAATCATTTCTTCTTGAAATAATGATTGACAAATCATCCGCGAATAAGTAACATTTATATTTACAGCATAAAGGAAGGTCATTGATGTAAAGAATGAACAGTAAGGGACCCAAAATACTGCCTTGTGGAACACCCACTTCTTTAGGCTTTGATACGTCTGATCTATAAAAGACTTGCTGCATATTGAAGTCAAGTGCAGGTATTTCCACATACTGAGTGCGGTTGCATAAATAACTTGAAAGCCACTTAAGAACTGTTCCACGGAAGCCATATTTTTCACACTTATTAAGTAGAATACTATGGGACACAAAATCAAACGCTCTTGTCATGTCAAAGAATATAGCTGTGGTATTGTCTTTTCGATTTAGATTTTCTAATACATTATTCACCAGTTTAAATGCTGTTAGTGTAGTGGATTTCCCTTTTTGGAAACCATTCTTTTCAGTGCATAAAATATTATGTTTTTCTATGAAATTTCTAATTCTACTGTGCATGATTTTTTCAAATATTTTTGACAAGATGAGAATTAAAGCTATTGGCCTATAATTTATTGGATTATTTTTATCCCCTTTTTTATATAAAGGTTTTATGACAGTTCTTTTAAGATTTTCAGGAAAGATACCTTGAGAAAGAGAAAGATTTACAATATATCTTAATAATGGTGCCAAAACACGAGAGCAATACTTAATGACTTGTGTAGAGATGTTGTCATAACCAGTAGAAGAAGTATCTTTAAGAGACCTAATTATCCGCCGTATTTCATCGTTATCTGTTGGAAGTAAAAAAATGTTTTTGTCGTTTTGTTTTATGTCATGTCTATATGTTTTATTTTTTGTCTCAATATTTGTCATGTCATTAAAATAGCGATTAAATAAATTAACAATGTAAACAGGATTATTAGTTTCAATGTCGTTATATATGATTTTAAATTCATTATTATTCAATTTGGATTCTGATGTGTAAATTTTTTATAATTTTCCACGAAGCTGAACAAATATATTTAGCCTCATTGATGAAACCTACATTTGAAATCCTTTGAGCAGTAAGGATACATTTTTTTTAAATTTTATTGTACCTATTATATTAAATTTTATGCGACGGACATTTTGTTTTGTAAAATTTAAATCTTAAATTACGCTTTATTTTCGATGATATTTTTAACCCTTTCGATATCCATTTACATTGCTTTGATTTATTATTTAGTTTATTTAATTTAAGAGGGAAGCATAAATCGAAATACAGTGTAAGATTTTTATGGAAGTTATCAAAAGCCCTATTATCATTTTGTTCATTATAAACATCAAACCACGAAAAACTGTTTATGCAGTCTGTAAATTTTTCCATATTTTCTATATTATAGTCTCTTTTCCGTATGAAATATGATTTTATTGGAACTTCTTTATGTGTAGTCGGAAGATGTAACAATTGGCCAGTTTCGTGATCTGATAGACCTAATGGTAAAATTTCTCCAGTGGCATCCTTAACGTTACTTATTATTTGATCAAGACACGCCTTTCGTCTTGTCGGCTTTGTAATATGAATTTCAAATTTGTAATTCTGAATTATTCGCCTGTATTTTTCCAATGCAGGCGATTCTTTTAACAGATCAATATTAAAATCACCTGTAATTACTACTTTCTTTTTTACTTTTGTTTTCAGTTTATTTAATACTAATTCAAGCCTATCTAAAAAAACAAAGGGATCACTGGTTGGTATTCTGTACATGCATAGAATAACACAATTATGTTTCAGAATCTCTATGCCACAATATTTAAATCTAAAGTCTGTACTTATTTCTTTTAAAAATGGTAACTTTTTAAATTGTAATTTTTCCCTACAAAGTATATATACACCTCCTCGACTTTCATTCGATCGCGAATACCAATCCGCAATGATTAAGCCACCTATCTTTAAATTTGGTTCGTTTCCCAATGAAATAAATGTTTCAGAAAAAAACAAAACGTCAATCCTTAACATCTTATCATTTAAAGAATTTAGGGTAATTTGTATTATGTCTTGTTTACCTAATACACCCGCAATATTTTGGTGTAATATTAATAAGTAAGTATCTTTCTTATTATAGAAAAAACTTATTATGGTTCTGATTATTTTTGCTTACTGGAAAATAGTCCTTTTCTTTAAACTTGAAGCAGAATTTGTTATGGAAGCAGAACAAGAACTGGTGCTTTCTATCCCAATATATTTATGCTTATTCAGGCCTTTATCGCTTATAAATTTCGAATAATTACATATTTTTATGAGTGATTGATTTCGAATAATTACACATTTTTTGTTAATTTACTTAATTCGTGTAACATAAGGTTCAATCCTCTACTATTGACTTTTCCAGTAAATGATGAAAACATTCCAAAATCAAGATTTCGGTTGCTATCGTATAATATGCCATAGTAATTTTTTTGCATGTCTGTATAAAGCAAGTTATTGAAATTTTCCACGCGACAATTATACAGGAATATTTTTTTTCCAGTGCAAAAATTTTTTTGGTGATTCAGTATCAGTGATAGAACACTTTTCCATAATTAGTTAAAAAATTTTTTTTTAATATTTTTATCCCTATTGAAACGGTAGAATATGGACACATTTTTTAAAATAAAGCTTTAAAATAAATCTTGGGGACGGATGAGGCATTGTTCACACCACACGTGAGAGACTGTTTCTTATGGCAAGAAGTCAGACGCCGGGATGTAGAGGAGGCACAAAGTCTAGAAGACTTAACAATAAAAAATAATAACGCTTTTGGTGAAGTGAAAAGTGACACTAGTGTTTTAAATAATTTAAATGACAATTTAATTAAATGTGCACGTTTATGTCTGGACAGACGTGGACTTCATTTTGAACAAATATTAAAATACACGGTAAGTAATTAGTTAGGTATTTGTTTTGATTCAACATTATTGTAAATACGTAGTTGATTCCAATTTTTTTAAATACCCCTTAACGCAGAAGTACCTATGTAACTTCGGCATAACGTCAATATTTTTTTCTAGATAACGAATTTGTTTCTCTTTTATTTTTTTGCATTTTGATGGCCTTAACCATAAAAGTATGAAGGGAAAATTGGAATTACTCTTAGAAATCACCTCAGATCATAGCATAAAATCTAGTTCGAGTCTAATAAAATGAGCGGTCAGTGACCCGTACCTACGAGTACATACCTACGGCGTCGAGCGAGCGCCTGTATAAAACACTACCACATGTGTATGTCGGTACGCCAATAATAATGTTTTATGTATGTTAAAGTTTCTCTAATACATTTCTAATATAGCTTACTAATGGAACATTGCTTTGTGAAACTTTAAAATCTGCATCACCTAAAAGAATAATACAGCAATCCGCTTTTGTGAAGTTCTTCAATTTCGCCTCAATGTTATGGAGTAATTCCAGGACAGTTGCCCCTGGTTTACTATAGTGACAGTACTTAAAATATTGACGAAACTTTTGACAATGAAATGTCGTGTTTATTTTTTCTTATTTTTTTTTGTACTAGAACATATAGTCAGTAGCTGTTTTATTTTATAGTCTTTTTCATATATTTCCTTTTTCATCTTGTTATTTTCTAAATGTAGATTTTCAATCTCTGAATGAGCTGTTTCAAGTTGTGAGTTTAAGTTCGAAATCGATTCCTTCAATAATATGTTTTCGTCATAGTCTCTTGTGGAAAGATCTGGAAGGCTTCTAGCGGCGGTTTGAGAATCCAATGACAAAAATGAGTTGTCATGATCAGATAGCGTTTTAGAGCCAAGGTTTGTTGAGGAATCCGAAGCAATCTCTGAATCATTTCGTTTTAAGCATTTATTTTTGTTTTGTTTCTTTCTTTTAGTTATGTTAGTTTGTGACGTCAAATTGACCACTTCGTTAGATATCTTGTCTGGTTTCTGTTGTATAATTGGTGTACTTGTTGAGCTTTTTTGAGATAGAATTGTTTTTTTCTGTATACACTTATCACATCTCCATTTTTGTCTCGCATCTACTGTCATTAAATAATAAATCTTTTCAGAAACGTTTCCACAGTATAAGTCAAATACTTTTTTACAAATGGTGCATTTTAGGTACTCTTTCTTTGCATTGACGACCTCCGTAGCCGAGTGGTTCGCACGCCGGTTTCAAGGTGTCGCCATCTCTGAGGTCCCGGGTTCGATTCCCGGTCGGGTCAATGTAGAAAATAAACTTTTCTATATTGACTCGGGTCTGGGTGTTGTGGTACCTTCGTTGTCTCAGATACTCCATAATACGGGGGCTTTAGCTACTCATCTTGGAATCTGAGCAATGTATGTGATGTTGTTAAATATTTATTTATATATTTATTTATCTTTCTTGCAAGTTGTACAGTAATTCGTATTTGTGTTTTTTTTACATTTATCTTAACAACCGATGCATGTGACATTCTGGTATGTATAATGTAGTAATGTTCTGTTAAAGATGATATTAAAATCTAAATTTATTTTCCTTCTTAAAAAACAAATAAATCGACGATTACTACAATTTATGTGTCCTAGCGAGATTCGAACCTGGTGTGCTTAATATCATATGCGCTTAATATCACATGCGACGTACACAACACCGCGCTACGCAGTTAACGTCAAAGGTACTAAATTTTTGATATGTATGGAAAGTACAATACGACTAAAGTTACTTCTATTCTGTTTTACCGACAAAATAAATGACTTGGCTCACTTGCTCTGCTTATACAAATTGTTACCGCTGATGGGTAGATGTCGCTGCTTTGTTCTTCTTGATGTAAGTAAAACAGTGCCAAAATTTAAAAATTAAGATAAGATAAGATAAAAACACTTTATTGTACAACACACAACAGAAATAAATAAAGAGAAACTTACAAACATTAAAACATTTGCACAATAGGCGGCCTTATCGCTTAACAGCGATTTCTTCCAGGCAACCTATACTGGAAGAAGCAATGATAACAATAATGTAGGTAGGCTGTGCGCGTTACAAATAAATTTAATAATATTAATAGAAATATAAATATGATAATAAAGTTACATAAAATAAACAAACATACGATGCTTAAGATAATAAGAAGGCAACATATCAAATAGATTTCTGTTCATCTGACAAAAAGAACTTCGCAGCTAGAGATTTGAAAGACTCCAGCGTTTGGGCACGTCTAACATTCTCAGGTAAGGAATTCCATAAATGGATAGCTCGCAGGGTAAAAGATTGGCTGTAAAATTGAGAAAAGTTAGGCGGTATGTAAAGGCGGAGATTGTCAGATGAACGAAGGGGAAGATTGTGAGTAGAGGAAAGAAACTTAAAATGCTCCTTGAGATATCTGGGTGACAATGGATTGAACAGCACAGAAAAGAGAAGGGATAATATGTGTAGGTCTCTGCGTCGGCGAATGGTAAGCCAATTCAACCTTTGACGATAGTGAGAGACATGGTCATATTTACGCAGTCCGAATATGAACCTTATGGCGAAATTTTGGAGACGTTCTAGCTTATTAAGAAGCTCAACTGTAAGGTCTGGATAGCACACATCTGCATAATCAAGTATAGGTAGAAGTAGGGATTGTGCAAGAGTAATTTTGGTGGCAGTTGGTAAGAAGTTACGTAAGCGCCGCAGCGCCCCAGCTGAAGCAAACATTCGTCTACTGATTTCTGCAACTTGTGGTCTCCAGGATAAAGATTTGTCAAATAAAAGTCCTAGATTTTTCACCGTATCTGTAAATGGAATCACTGTCCCGTCCAAAGTAATTTTCGACAACTGCCCGAAATCAATCCTGGACACAAAGTAAGGGCTGCCAATTATTATACACTGAGTCTTCTTAGGATTAACATTCAAACCAAATGACGAACTCCAGTTCACTATACGATCTAAATCACTATTGATCTTGCGGATAGCATCATTCAAGTTATCAAATCTCTCTTGCGTATAAATTTGAAGATCATCAGCATACAAGTGGTAGGTGGAAGTTAGATTATGAGTAATAGAATTAATAAAAATGGCGAATAATAAGGGAGAAAGCACGCCGCCCTGAGGAACACCAGCAGATGTAAAGCTCCACTCAGAGAAAGAGTCTCCTATACGTACACGTTGCCGGCGTCCGTGTAGATAACTACGAAACCAGTCAATAACAGTTGGAGATATGTTAAGGGAACTCATCAAGCTCAACAGTATGTCAAAATCAACATTATTAAAAGCATTACTAAAATCAAGTAATGTTAATATTGTAAGCTTGCGCTTCTCCATACCAGAGCGAATGTCATCGCCGATTTTAACTAAGGCACTCGCTGTACTGTGACCGGGACGAAAACCGGATTGGAAAGGATTTAATAGGTTATTTTTATTTAGAAAGACGCTTAATTGTCTATTAATTAGACGCTCTAGGACCTTGGACAGGAAAGGAAGTATGGAAATAGGTCGGAAATCAGACATCGTAACTGGATTGGATTTTTTAGGGAGAGGAATTATCTGAGCTTCCTTCCATATGCTTGGAAAAGTACTAGAAGCAATGGATTTGTTGAGGATTATTGTTATAATAGGCGTTAGGATGTCAAGCAAAGGAAGAATCATGTTACGGCCAATATTGTCGTTACCAAGTGCTTTAGAATCTATGGCACGAATGGTTCCCTCAACATCACAACTGGAGAATTGACTAAACACAAATGGAGTAAAGGCAGGAGTTGGCAGTGAAGAAAGGTATAGCAAAGTTTCCTCTTTGACTTTAGCGTCAAGGGGAGAAGCAGCAGAAAAATGACTGTTTAAGCAGTTAATATCCAAATCTTGATTTAAATTAACATTACGAGCCTTGCCAACTCCTAGAGACCTAAGAAATTTCCAAACTTTAGCGGGATCACCGCTTTCCACAGATTTATGAATATGGCGTCGCTGTGCATCCCTACACACTGTATTGCAGCGATTTCTTATTCTATGATATTTGTCACGATTCATATCAGTTGGGTTAGACTTGTATTTAGCCTTAGCATGATTCTTTTTGTTCATCAAAGATTTGATTTCTTCAGTTAACCAAGGCGCCGGCAGGTGTTTCATTTTAATAGGTCGCAAAGGTGCATGACGATCATACAACTGGGTTAATGAATCGTTAAATAAATCAACTTGTTCCTCAACAGTCGAAGCGCTTTCGATGATAGACCAATCAATTGATAGGGCATCAGCACGCAGACGATTCATATCAATGCCACCAAAATTACGTTGCAGAAGAGTTTTAGGCTTGTCTTTGGGAGGTCGAATTTTATAAGAGAGATATATTAAATCGTGATATGAAAATGCATCAGCAGTGAATTGACCATGTTTGGCCACATGGTCAAGGGAGGAAACGATAATTAAATCGAGAAGCGATGGAGCACAATTTGGAAAGAAGTGGGTAGCATTTAAAGGAAGTATATGCATATTGCAAGCATTAACGAGGGACTTTAAACTATTAGAACGGAAATCGTCTTTTAGAAGGCATGTATTAAAGTCACCCATAATGATAGAATGGCTGTAGGAAGGAATGAGATCTTCTAAAAGTTTCTCGAAAGAAGAAAAATAATTTACTCTTAAAGATGGACTGTAGAAAACGCCCAGCAGAATTTTGGTGTGAGAAAGAGTAATCTCTAGAAAAAGGTGTTCTGCAGTATCTGGCGGAGGGGGTTGAGGAGATCTGCTGATAACAGTAAAAGGAATATGGTTTCGTAAATAAATGGCCACGCCCCCATGGGAAGTATTAGTACGATCGTTGCGAATGAGTTGAAAACCAGGAAGTGAGTAAGCTGTAGAGGGAAGAGAAGGATGAAGAAATGATTCCGAAACAAGTACGGCATGAATATTTTTATCAGAAAAAGTTACTAGAAAATCGGGATAGTGAGCAGGAATGCTCTGTGCGTTAATATGTGCTATATTAAAATTTTTGGGTACATCTGATGTTATAGATTGGAGACAATTGTTTAAAGATGGCATACTGCAAAAACTATCATTACTGTTCAATCCATCAGAGGAGGAACAAAGAGATAAAAAGTCTTGAGTATTTTCATTAGCAGAATTAACCATAATGTATGCTATAGTTAGATACTATAACTTATATATATATAAATATAATATATATACAACGTGTCCTAAAATTCAACGATAAGCGAGCGCCAAGAGGTAGACCTGCTCATGTGTACTTATGGAAAAATAAGAAAAAAATTATATCTTATTAATCTTTTTTATTATAAAATAAAATTCGAAAATTTTCGAAAGAGTTGTAGCGAATAGTAGTGCTACTTAGGTATCCGATACCAAAAAAAGATTGAACATAATTGAGAAGTTGTGGTCGTGGTAGTTGAAAATATCATAAAAGGTGTAAATTTTCGAAGATTTTCGAATTTAATTTTATAATAAAAAAGATAAGATATAATTTTTTTCTTATTTTTCCATAAGTACACATGAGCAAGGGTACCTCTTGGCGCCCGCTTATCGTTGAATTTTGGGACACGTTGTATAAAGAGCAAAATTACATAAAATAAAAATCAATAAATAAAATTTTGCGCATTAGTACAACCCACCAGCAATAAAACATAACAGAAACTACTATACCAAATTTTAACAATTGCACAAAACAAAAACAATAAAATTGTAGAAAGAAACCTTTCACACTAAAATACTAAGTAAAATTACACAATTAAATAAAAACAGGAACAGCATAACAAAAGCGTAAAACGGAACACACTATGAGCGGTGGCACAAAGGTTATAGCTCGAGGCAGCAACCTATAGACAAAACAAAAGAAAACAAAAATGACATGTCAAGTTGACAGTTGTCACTAATACTTTATAAGTTTTGTAAATTAGCATTAGAAATAAATTAAATTAGCTACCTCCAAAGCATAAAAGTGAGTTATAAAAGGAAATAACAACTAAATTACCCTCCAAGCAAAATTGTGAAGCAGTAGCCAAAACAAAATCCAATTAACAATATAAGTGCGTAAAGTAAAAATGTAGCAATACAAAATCTGCATATGTTTCTTTCCTTTAGCTAAAATCTGCCATGCAATAATAAAATATTAATTAAACTGACGCAAGAAATTCAATATTATAATAATAGAAATTCAATACATTTAGCAAATAATAACATTGTGCCACCAAGAAGTTAAGAGATAAGTTACATACTATTTTCTGGCAGCAATGCGTCTTCTGTTCTTATCGTGCAGTTTAGTTACTGGAGCTACAGTAGTAGAGGGCAAAGAAGCTGACATTTTATCCAAGTCACTTAAGCAATTCACAAGCTGGCGTTTATCATTGGAACCCAACACAAAGATGTTACCTTCTCGTGTCCAACACCTGGTGATACCATATCGCTTTCGCGCCTCGAGAAACAATCCATGCCGCTCACTAGTCAGGAACTCTGACAATGTAATGCCGCTACCCTTGAATGATGTTTTCGCATACCAAATTTTATCTCGCAATGCCACATCACGGAACTTAACCAAAATGGGTCTTGGCTTGTCATCCCCAAATCGTCCTATTCTTTGTATACGACTGATATCATGGCCTGAGAGTGGAATCTGCTTGAGATGTTGACATGTCACACCCAGTAACACATCGCCACTGCTTCATCCTTGCGCTCAGCCACACCGTGTACCAATAGCATACGACGACGACTGCGGATCTCACGACGCTCATGCTCTCGTGTGAGAGCCTCCACCTGCTTCTGCAGGGTGTCAAGAGCAGTCACAACAAAAGCCCGGAAACAGACAAAGTCAGCAGCCAGCGAAGATACATTATCTGTAGTAGGTGGTGTAGCCCTGCGAAGATCTGCCTGGAATTCAGCCATCCTATTGTTAAATTGTGCAGCCATTTCCTCTATAGTTTTTTTCACTGACTCCATAGTGTGAGGTTGAAATATAGTGCAGTGTTTTATGAGCGGAATTTTATTTATGCTGGTAGAATAATGTTCTATACCACCATATAAAGTAATTGAGGTATGTAAATATTAATTATTACAATTTAATTAAATTAAAAACTGAGAGTCACAAAAATTGCGTCTTTTTGGCACAACTACCCCCGGTGTTCCCGGTGTGTAATTGATAAATTATAGGATTATATTTTTTATTAACTGTTTTAATAGTTTGTCCAAACCTTTTTTGTGTAGTCAGAACTTCTAATACCTGTTTTCTTGATTCTTTTCCTTAATAGTGCACCCATAAATCCTTAAATTTGCAAGAAGTAACTTTCACTATTTTCTTCAAATAGGCATTGATTTAAAGCAGATATTCTTAGATAACGTTATCACTGGATTATTAGCACTCACTTAACATTTTCTCACGTATGTATATGAAACTATGCATTAATTATAATTTTAATAACAAAAATAATAATCAGCTGATGTTGACACCGGCACACTAGCGCCGCTAATACCTTTTTATTGGTAAGTTATGATAGTTATGTACATTGTACACGAGAAATTCACCACAGTAAAAAAACAGGTATGTTTTTAACAAAACAATGCAATAAATCATTAGCGTAATTTCGCCATACATTATTTTGATCAATATTATTACAACACAATATGTATATTGCACAATGAAACGTCAAAATATGTTTATACAAACTACTCGATAATATATTTTTTTAAACAATGGGACCAAAATATAAAAGAAAAGCTCTAAATTCCGTTGCTTTCCAATACTTGAATAAACTTAAAGACCTAGGCCGTCTCGAAAATTCGGTGGGATAATGTGCACATATAATTTTTAACCGTTCTGGTATTTCGGATATTTTAGAAGCATTCAATTTACATTTTTTTGGTCCATTGCATTTCCAACTTCGTATAATTTTTTTCATAACGCCTAAACAAACTAAATGCATAAAGTCTAATGTGACTTTCGTCATGGGAAACTAAACATTAAAAATATCACATAAAAAAGTATTTTTTGGATTCGGATGTGTTTTGTTAACAGATTTCACTGTGTTTCCATATCAATAAATGTTATTGAAGTACTATTACTAATAGTATCGATTAATCGATAAGTTTTAACTTTAATAAAAATAAAAGTAATTAAAGTATTTATATATTATTACATATACATTAGGTAATCTTTTGCAATATCATGTATCATATATATTAAAAACATAAGAAATAATCCTTTTCGGTTAGATATATAAGTTAATTTATACAAACCATCGATTACTTTTTAAACGATTAATAATTTTTATAGGGCAGCACCATTTCACTTTTGTCAACAAAGACATTTGAGTGATAATGATAATTCTTACGTTTTGATTTTGTTGTTATTTTCGACCAATTTATTTATTAACCTCTCGAAATGATGACCCGGCTATACCTATGGACACCAAACCAAGCACAAGTAGAGGACATCGTCGGCAGCTTTGTATAAATTGTGAAAGATCTATATTACGTACTAGATCACATCTGCAAAAAATATCCGTCAAAGAAACACATTAGTAATATAATTATTAATTGGATATCCCCACGACAGGTAGGATTATAGTTATTTTTATTTATTTTGATTATTTTACCATAATTAAGCTTCCTTTATGACAAGTAAAACATTAATATATCGCTGCCATATCGTTTAAGTAACCTTTTGTTGACAAATAATTTAATATTATATTATACTCTTTAGGTGTATGGCAGATCCATATCGCGTCTGTCATATTATAGCAGCAATATCGGTTCCAGAATATTATAGCAGCAAGCAGATATAATATTCTGGAACCTATATAGATCATTACCGGATTATAAAAGAGCACCTGATTCTCAAGTATATTGTTTTGTTCCTGGTTGCGACTCACCACAGCGACTGACCATTCCCACATGGTATCAGGTAAAATTGTTTATTATTTTTGCCTTATTATTGTAAAAATAGTGAAACTAGTTTGTGAGCTTTGTGCCTCTTATCCTTACTTATATAAACTAGAAAAATTTGATTGTTAGTTGAGCTTGTTAACAAACTTCGAAACTACAAGACTGATGTAAAAAAATCCTTTTACTTAAGGGAAGCTACATCTTTCATCAGGATGATATAGGCTACTATTTACATGTGCGAAGGCGTGGGAATACTGTACCTGTAGTTCAACATTTAATGTTAATTTCTTTTTTAATAGTAATGTACAAATGTACTGGATAGGTGTTTTAAAATAGTTCTTTCTGTTAATAGACGCAGATGTAAATGTGAGTCTACAGCCACTCCAAGGCGAAAAGTTATTCTCGAGGGTGAGCACAAATTAGGAGAATAGTTGTGTTTGACTGCAAGCACACGTCATGAGAGGCCATGGAAGATTTAACGATAAGGACATCATGTGACCAACTTATATAAATGTAGCTGCTTTTTTGACCACCCGAATGCCAGCCTCCAGCTGAAGACAAACTGTATGAGCAGTGTAACTTATTTATTAAGTGATCATGTAAAGTCTATTCTTATAAATAAGTGTATTTAGAAGCACTGTCTTTTGCTTGTAGAATTGTATTGTCAAATTAAAGATAAATATGTGTAAATCTACAATTTTTTTTTTATTTAACCATCTCAGCTTCTTATTTCTAACCTAAAAAAAATTATTATGATGATAATGTAATTAAAGTATTTTACAAAATATAAGTTTTTCTTTACACCATTTATGGAATACCACACATGCTTATATATATATATACAATATTAAGCTTTCCCGTGAAAATATTATAAAAGTTACTTTCCTTAAGATATGAAATATTGAAAAATAATGTTTTTTATAACTGTAGATAATGTCCACTCAAAGCCAAAGTGCCCATACAACCTGAACAATTCCTTTTGACATTTATTTCCATTCTAAATTATAGTATAGGTAGTAATTACGAAATTTTGATACACTGATTTATTTATTTAATGGTCAATAATTGATTGGGCTAATGATGTACAACCATGATTATGAATAGGCCTGTTGTAAAATCGTGCGAACACGGTAGAGTTGCCCCTCCAGCCCGCAGTATTACGGATCGCACTGACGGCTTTTTAATACCTGTAAACAGAGCATCAGATTTTCTTAAGGGTGTTTGTCTCATTAATATAACATAGTGTTTTGCTGGACACACATTTGGCCTACTATTGAAAAATGGTAGATAAAGTATTGGTTTCTCACGACCTGGTTTTGAAGTCTTAATAACTCAAGTATGCGATGAAAAAGTTTTTTTGAGAATTTAAATGATAACTTGCACATGTTGACATATATACTGGGTGGAACAGAACGACCGACACTCCCGAGGTTCCTGGAGAGTACTATTTGTTTTTAATATAATGTAAAAAAAATATATATAAGTCTAGGTCAAATAGTTTCGGAGATATTAAATTACAAAGTTTTTGAAAACAAATGAGTGTTTTCAACCCTGAGTCAGCTGTTTTTGGGACGTACTAAGGAAAAGTTTTAAATCGGTCATTGACTTCTTCATTTCTAAAAACGAAATAAACTAGTTTGTGATTTAAAAGACTGCTTTCATGCAAATTCTACCAATCAATCAATAAACAAGTCAGTCAAAATGCTTAAATCGATTTACAGACTAACAGCCGGTTTATGATTTGAAAAAAGTAGAAAATTTCTACTGCTTATTCTCAATAACCTAAGTTTTTTTTTAATTTCACAAGTCAAATAGTCTTAGTTTTATCAAACTGCTATCAACTGATCATCAAAAAACTAAAATCGGAAACGAAAACTAAGTGATGTTAGTTTGAGACGTTTAACTTTAAATACTCAATTAAGAAACCGAGTGTAAAATTTCCTAAATTATTGTAGAGAGATCAATCTAACATTAACTTACGTTATTTTAAAAAAGCAGTTCTCCATAAGAATTGTTTGAATGGGGTAATACTCCTTTAACAACGGGATCGTTAATTAAACTCGATAAACTCACAAATCTTCCAGCGATTCATCATTAACACAAATGAACTTTGTTTTAAAAACATTGAGGAATTTGTTATTAAAATAGCATTTATAAAGAACTTTAAAAAACGAGTGATATCAAAAGACGAATAAAAAAAAATATGAACCGAGTTTGTCCCTCAATATCAAAGCCCCGCCCACCCGCCAGCCGCCAGGCGGTTTCATTATTCTGTTGGTTTTGTCCGGTCGATCAGTTACCGCCGACCTTTTGCGCTGGAGTGTTGTTGCGCATCGCCGCCGACGCACCGCTGCGAAGCGTATTTTTTTGTCGATTTTTGTTTTGTTCTAGTGCATTTTTAATTGAATTGTTGTTAATAAGATACTAGAGTGTTCGTCTTGAGTGTTATGTTTAGTTTAGTGAAGATTGTGTGAAATGTGATGTGTTTTGCGCGTGCATACACTGGCATGCAAAAGAGCGTGCTTAGCTGTCTTCAGAGAAGAATTGAACATTTTCAGCATCGACTATCATTAAGATATCGGTAAATAATTAAATTAAATAAATGTATTTCGCGGTCCGTTGTAATCTGCGCACAATCGATATTGCGCATGCGCGTTAAAGGGCTGTCAACACTTAGAAATTTAAAATTTTTACTCAATTTTTACACCTTCTCTATTTTTAAATATTTGTCAAATAAAATGAACGTTTGCATGTAACCTAACTTGAAACTTTCGGCTGTGTCGGTCATTTTGTTCCTCCCTATATAATGTAAATATAAACTTTTTTTTAATGTAACACGTAAATTTTTTTTTTATTGGAATATTATACTTATAATGTATTTTTCATACACAGTACAAATGATCCTCGACCGTTCAGACAGCAAGAACTTAATTATTTGGTACAGGATCTTGGATTACCCAAAGATGCTGCAGAATTACTGGGTTCACGCATAAATGAGAACAATTTATTGGATGCGGAGACGACATTTTAGTGATATCGAAAAAGAGAACTAGTTTTTTTACAGTATTTCAAGATATCTTCTTTCTTTTTTTGGTATTTTGCTGTGTTATTAGCGGTTTAATATAAAATTTTTACATAGAATACAAAGCAGAAGAGTGACGATTTTTTATAGATTCTTCAAAAAGAAGAGTTTAAAAGCTGTTCTCTTACATATTGGCAATAAATTTATATCAAAACCTGTAGCTCACTCAGTTCATCTTAAAGAAAGTTATGCAAACTTGAAAACTGTTTTTGAGTACATAAAATACCCCGAATACAAATGGTTCATTTGGGGAGACTTAAAAATCATATGTATGCTTCTGTATGTATGCCGTCAACAGTAAGGGTACACAAAATTCCCGTATTATATTTGTGAATGGGATAGTAGAGCAAGAAACTTACATTGGGAAATATCTGATTGGCGTATTAGACCGAAATTGGAGGTTGGAGTAAAAAAGTCATTAACCCGGCTTTTATAGACCCCAAGAAAGTATTGCTTTCACCACTTCACATCAAACATGGTCTAATGAAACAGTTTAAGGCATTACCTACAAGATGACAATACTTTCAAGTACTTAAGCTCATGTTTCCCTACCTTATCTGAGGCTTAGTTGAAAGAAGAAATATTCACGGGACCTGACATCATAAAACTGTTAAAAGACATAGAATTTGAAAAAAAATATGACAACTTTAGAACAAAATGCTTCTAATGGCTTTAAAAAAGTGGTTTCAAAATTTTTAGGCAATAAAAAAGATCCTAATCATAAAAGTATTGTCACAGAAATGTTAAACGCCTATAAAAACTTGGGTTGGTTATGAGTTTGAAAGTCCATTTTTTGAAATCTCATATTGATTTGTTCCCAAAAAATTAAGGCGACTACAGTCAATCAAGATATAAAAGAGATGAAAAGAAGATATCAAGGCTGTTGGTACGTTAATATGATGGCGGACTATTGTTGGATGTTATGTAGAGATGAAGTAAAAACTCATAAACAAAAAACCAACAAAACGCAGTTTCCTTTTAAAGCAAACACGTTATTGATTGTTTTTTTTTATTTGTATTTTATTTTACTCTTTTTTATTTCTTTCAAACTCAATAAAGCTTATAAAATTGAAAAAAAAAAAACATTAACTTTCATTATTTTTAAAAATTTTGACTTGTAGTTATTTATATGCTTATACTCGTACTACATATACAAATAAATCTGAGAAGTGTGACGTGATATATACCAAATAAATGCTGTTTTATATTATTTGTAACGTAATTATAACAAATAAGAACAGTTTATGAAAAAAACTTTTCAAAAAAATAATTTCGCAGACCTGTGTAATTTGTGGTATTTCAATAACAACCTGACTGTGTATGTTTTTGATTTCGATTTTTGACAACGGTTGCATTCTATGTGCTGTAGTTAATGCCAGTAAGGTTAATGTCTTTTTAGTCAATTGCTCTAACATTAGGTCCTCATTTGGGAACCATTGGCTTATCTGATCTAAAACGCAATTCGTATCCCATGTAAAGTTATACTTTGGAAGGGGTGGTTGAAGACGAAACACACCCTTAAGAATCTCTGAACTCTGTCATCTTTACCTATGTGTGATCCTAATAAAAAAGATAAGGCAGATCTGCATGAATTCAATGTACCGAATTGACCACCATCGTTAAACAACACAGTAAGGAAGTAAATAACGGTAGGGACTGAAGCTGTAAATAAGTCAATGGAATTATTATTGCAAAAGGTCCACCATATTTTTTTTTTTTTTTTAAGAATACGTCATATTGACTGAGTGCATTAAGGATAATGATGCTAACATTATATCCAAGGAGGAAGTTGGTAAGCTCCTTCTTGATAACGCGTTCCTGGTAAGGTTGCTGCCACCAGGGTAATCGATTCGTGAATCCTTCGGGAATGTATTCAGTAGCGACGTCGTCCCTGTGTTTGAGACGGTGGCGGGCGGCGGTGGTGGCGGCGGCAGCGGTTGCGGACGCGGCCACTGCCTTGGGGAGGTAATCTGCGCGGAAATGCAGGCTCACGACTCCTCTGCGATGGGCCTGGTTGCCTGTACGCCGGCCCGGGAGCTTTCCGGTTTAACTGATTCTGATTAGATATTTTTTGCCGTTTACTTATATTTTTTGTAGAAGGGTCAGCCTTTAATTCGATTCCAGACTTGTTTATTGATTTTACTATCATAAGAGTTTCAGTCAATGTTTCGCCGAATAAAAATGAATCGATCTTTTTTAATGAAAACATTATAAAGTTTCTTCTAGTAACTGAATCGCTATGTTGAATATCGCACAGTAAACGACTGCGGTCCATTAGCTAAAGCAGTTATTCTTTATCCTTTTCCTTAGAGTTAAGATGAGCAATAATTATTTCTCCAAGACAAGCAATAGCACTGGCCATTTGCGTTTGTTTACCCTCTATGCCTTTGTCCCTCTTAAAGAGTATTTTCAAGTATGCCAGCCTTGATTTCAGGGTTAAGTTTTGGAGCACTAATAAGAGAGCAATTAGCAGCAATTGGGTACTTCGCTATCAGCTCCTTACGGATAACCTTATTAAGCCCCTCTATGGTAATATGAGTTAGTTGACAAGCGAGTTATGTCGGATATCATTACCGAGCTTCTCTAAGTGCGAATCCAGGTGTCCAGATCATTTTCGTTATGGACCCCTTCTTGGGGCCGTAACTCTGACTCGACAGGTGGTTCGTTAACGGTCGTCGCGTCGACACAGTCATCCTCAGTGTATAGTATAAGTTTTGAATGTCACTGATACCAATCATGGATTGTGGATCATCGTCATAATGAGGTTGTTCTAATAAACAATCACTCGGCACCATAGGTGGGGTGGCAGAAAGATAAGAAAATCGTTTGAGATTTTCATTCATATTATAACTATGACGATCATAGTCATCCATAAAAGTATGCGACGAATCAACCCCAACGGCAGTTCAGGTGCATACTTTTTGTTTTAACGTAAATACGTTATAGTCTGATAGGTACGATATGTACAATAGCAGTTTTAGATAACGATAGTTATCTTGTCAAAGTTAGGTAGATCCCCAATGGATTGAACGCTAACTGATTTACTGAATGCGTTGAATAAGCCCCAATGACTTTTCTGATTGCATTCCGTACCCATAAATTCGGGCACAAGTCACTAACTGAACTTTCCTTATCACATATTTTTTGTTCTAATTTACGCATTTTCTTTTGAGGATGTTTTAACTCTTATTCACATGTTCTAACTTTCATACGTTTCGGCATTTTAACGATCTGTTATACACGTTATTGGGAATACGACCGGAGCAGTCGGGCACTATAAAGCGAATGAAGATGGCAGGGAACGGTATCGACTAAGAAGATGAGAACTACCCTCGAAATAAAAAAAAAAAAAAAAAAAAAGCAAATGCAAAGAAATCTCAACTATAGTGCCGGAGTAGTGACACATATGCGATACTACTAGTAATATAATCTAATCAAATAAATACTAATCTCGAGAACGAGGCGCGAAGTATAATATAAATAAGCATAATATTGGCCAAAATGAATTTGTGGTGCTGGAATGCACAGGTAAACCATCAACATCTAGTGTTACAGATATTAATGAAGCATTATTAATAATAGTCTGTGGAAATTTTCTTTTCATTACTGGATAATTTTTTGTAATTAAGTCTGCTGATGCTTGTACTATCAACTGTGACTCAAGACCAAAGTATACATAGGCGCCTCCAGCACACTGTACAACATTAAAAGTTTTTGGGGTTTGTAAAAGGGTTCTAGCATCAGCTGGTAAATATTTATGATATAATCGTAATTCTTTTAACAAATCATTGAGGGCAGAGTGTGTAATATTGTGCTTTTTAGACCAGGAAACCAGAAATGCAATAATATTACTTTTTATTTCATTGTTTCTTGAAACAATATAAACAAGACTATTTATTGGAAGAGCACCTAGTTGAAACATAATCTATAAAAGGAATTATTGTATTATATTGCGATAGAACGCTATTAGATCCGGTGGACTTGTTTGGTCAAATCTAGAAGTATGTGACATTTTAAAAGTGCTATTTATCTCAGTTTTAATTTCTGTTACCAATAATGCAATATTCCGTTTTCTGGTCCTTTTAGAAAATCCTCTTATTGCTTTCTGTTGTGGATTAGGTTTCTGACGGAGCTCTTGTAGTTCTTCTCTTTTCTCTTCCTCCATCGCGATCTTTAGTAAATCTGAACCAACCACTTATTATATTCTGAATTTCAGCATCAGTTGCTAACTCTGCAATCTTATGATGATGTACAGCATCTGTGATAATTTCCAATAGGTGAGTTGCATATCACATACTACAAATACCGACCGACTAATGAACAATTATATTAATATTAATGTATAGCAATAATGAATTGTAATTTTATAATCAACACAAATAATCAATTAGTAAAAATGTTGTTAATTTAATTACCTTTTATTATCTTTACTATATGAAGATCCTTTAGGGAAGTCTTTTTATTTTTCCCTGTCCAGTTACAATTGATAGCAAGGTTTTTGTGAACACTTTTTCGAGTATCCTTTAACTATGGCTGGAGGTTTATTGCTGCCAATAAAACTCAAATGATTAACCTGCAAATGTTAACAGATTACTAAAATATCGCATCTGCTAGGTTTTACTATCTGCCATATTGCCATAGGTATTTTTAACTATTAAGCTCAATTTAGTAAAAAATTAAACAGACCTCTTATATCTGTCACTACCCATATCTTGAAAACTACTAAACCGAATTTGAAGAAACTTGGACTGTTCCCCAAGTTGAACAATACCTAACATATATCAAAAAGAATCATCTCAATACGACATAGTTTCCAAGAAATCCGTGGACAAACATACATACACTTACGAAATTAAGCACACATGCTTAGAGCCTAAATGGATCATCATACTCAAATATTATCCAATTCCAACAATATTATGTACATGTCGAATTGATAACCTCCTTTTTTGAAGTCGGTTAAAAATTGTAATGGTAAAAAGTGGTCCCTATCCGGAAATACCACTACAAGATATAAAACTATTGCACTTCGTTTAACCTAAGCTCTGATATTACAAGGCAATAATTTTTAACCGACTTAAAAAAGGAGGTTATCAATACGATACATATGTGTGTAATATTGTTGGAATTGGATAATATTTGAGTATGATGATCCATTTAGGCTTCCATGCACCTGTGCTTAATTTCGCGTGTGTCTGTATGCATGTTTATCCAGAGATTTCTTGGAAACTATTAAGTTGTTCAATACAACTTCATACATGATTCTTTTTTCATATAAAGGCAAGTGAAAAACATGCTATGTCACATTTTTATGTTTTTTGAACTGGCAATGCCATTGTGAAGTATAAATTTGGTAGAACGAAACGCCAAAACACACTTTGCAGTAACATGCATAGTCACGGAGTAATATGCATAGTAAAATATTGATACAGTGCAATAACAAGTAATGTAACTCGTACAGGAGAAAAATAAGCATTGTCCATCGTTGTTAGTTTGACATTTTTTAAATGACGTCTTGTTTTTTGAGGTTATTTTGTTCGTACTGTTGTGTTGTGTGGCGTGTATTTAATACTATATTTTTATTGAAAATGTCGTCAGATGAAGAAAACGAGGTCAATCTGAAGCAACCTACAAAAAAACGTAAACTTTACGGTCGGTTGTCGGATGTTAATAAGAAGATTAGTCTTCAAAGTCATGAAACTGGTCCAAGTTGTAATTGCAAAAGATACAAGTGTTTTGAAGCTGTGAATGCGGAACAGAGGGCTAGAATTTTGAAGGATTTCAACCTGTTGCCATCTAGGGATGAACAAAAGCTTTATTTAAGTGGTCTAATAAGTGTTTTGGAAATTCAAAGAAGACGACCTAGAAAAGAAGAACCTGAAGCTAAGTTACATACAGCAAATTACGCTTACAGAGTAGAGTTGTAGACGAAAACCAGCAGCTTGATGTGCCAGTGTGTGCCTCTGCAACAAGACAAAGAATATGTACAATAAAAAAATCGTTACTCACAACAGTGACATGAGAGGAAAGCATTGCAACCGTCCTTAAAAAACTGAGTCCAATGCTTAAATCTAAGGTCATGGATCACATAAGGTCATTTCGTGGAAGAAAAAGTCATTACAGCTTACATGACAGCTCAAGAATTTATCTACCAGAGGAGTTGAATGTCAAGAAAATGTATGATATGTTTGAAGACAAAAATCAACTATCCTACGAAACATATCGATCTATATTCGTTAATCATTTTAACATAGGATTTGGATATCCAAGAAGTGATACCTGCAGTACTTGTGATGAATTTCTGGCTAAGGCAAAAGCTCTCACAGTAAATCTAAAGAAAGCTTCCGAGCTTGAAAAAGGTGACATTGAAAAAGAAATAAAAAAGTTAGAAATTGAGAATAAGTTACATAAATTGAAGGCTACTGTTACTACTCTATAAACGAAAAAGAGAAACTAGAATTCAATGTCAGTCATCTTCTCGAAAGGAAGCTATTGCAATGGACTTTCAAAAAAATTTAAGGATGCCGAACATTACTACAAATGACGTTTATTATAAAAGACAATTAACCATAAATCTTTTAAACATCCATGAACTATCTACATCCAAATCATATTTTTCTGCTTCCCAGAAACTGTAGCAAAAAAAGGATCTGACGAAGTGTGTTCATTTCTCCGTCACTATATATTTAACATGCTTGATAAAAATACCCTAGAACTAGTGATATTTTGTGATTCCTGCGGTGGGCAAAATAAGAATTATACTGTGTTTCGTTTCATACACTATATTGTACACTGCAAAATGCTTGGATGTGATTAAAATCATATTTCCCATTAGTGGGCACTCATATTTAGAGTGTGACAGAAACATGGGTTGCATAAACCAAAAATCACCTTGTGAAACGCCTGATGAGTGGGTAAAAGTGATTCGTGAAGCTAGACAGAAGCCATGCCCCTTCCGTGTAATTAAAGTTGATCAACCTCTTGTCAGAAAATGGACAACCTTTCTATCCCCAATGAATAAGAAGACATGTCCTTTTTTAACTCAACCCATAAGAGAAATCAGGGTTGAAAAGGATCATCCAAGATTGATTTTTCACAGAGAACATTACAATTCCTCTTGGACGTCATCTATTCTCATGGCACCTAAAAAAAAGTTGAAATCCCATAATGACTCTCATAGTGCTGGAGAGTTTTTACTGCCAGTTCAGTTCTCAGTTCATTGTCTTTGTGACATTGCATGTTTTTCCTCTGTGCCCTTCAAGTATTAAAAAAGTTTTCATAATAGTTTTTGACAGTATTATTATCAATGTACAGAGAAGTCAATACTTAGTCAAACTTTATGGTAAATAATAAAAAAAAACATATGAATACTTGCCAACTGTTTATAATTATCATTTGAAATCCAATTTTCTAAATCTTGTAAAGATTGTTAATCATCACATGGTATTTTAATACCATCAGCAACAACATAGCAGGTGATAGAGTTGAAGATTAACCTTGCTAAGATCGATGCAATGTTAAATCCAATGATACTGAAATATAATAACAATAATGTCATTTATATGCATTTAATAAGAATTTAATATAAATATTAATATAGCATATTTGTAAATAACAAATCTTAGGTGCAGCCTAATGTAAAACAAAAAAGACTGAATTAATATTAAAATAATAGTTATCTAGTACATACTCGGTGGAACAGAACGACCGACACTCTCGAGGTTCCTGGAGAGTACTATTTGTCTTAATTATGATATACAAAAATTATATGTCTAGGTCAAATAGTTTCGGAGATATTCAATTATAAAGTTTTTGGAAAAAAATGAGTGTTTTCAACCCTGAGTCAGCTGTTTTTGGGACGTACTAAGGAACAAGTTATTAATCGGTCATTGACTTCTTCATTTCTAAAAACGAAATAAACTAGTTTATGATTTATGAGACCGCTTTCATGCAAGTTCTACCAGACAATCACTAAACAAGGCAGTCGAAATGCTTTAATCGATTAACAGACTAACAGCCGGTTTCTGATTTGAAAAAAGTAGAAAATCTCTACTGATTATTCGCAATAACCTAGGTTTTTTTTTAAATTTCTGTGTTGTGTTATGGTTGTGTTACACGCATTGTTAAAGTACGAACAGGACGCTATTCTTTTTAAGATTCTAATGAACGAGAAAAGATTCTCCAAGTGGTTACAATGTCTTAGTGCTGTGTGTGATACTGAAAATTTGAATCCAGGCAGAAGTGTCATTTATAGCAAACACTTTATACCAAGATTCATTACTCAAAAATTACGACTCTTGGGTGACGCATATCCGTCATTGTTTAATGATGATGGGCTCTCAATCAGCCTACCTTCTTCAAGCAATACTGGTAAGGCTGGTTTAATCTGCTATTACCTTTAGATGATTAAATTAAAATGATATGTAACTTCACCTTATGTTGTGTTTTTGAATACTGCTATTCTTCATTAGATTTTTTTTTTTATTACAGAAATTATATTCACTTGAGAACACAGCTATGCAAGAAAAAGTCATGTTGACCACACATATTAGAAAGTGAAACTGAACAGAGGTTTGTTTTTAATTTATTTTATTTAGATATTAAAGTTCATGCTGCAGTTTTGGTATATTTTAACATAGATTTTTGTTTTAAAAAAGTCTAGTAGATCTCTCTTTCTCACACATATAAAGAATAATTACATTAAGTTACTTAACTCTAGCAGGCACGCTAGAAGTGATTTTGATCAGAGAAAAAATTAATAATATACTTAAATAACATATTTCTAATGTCATCTAAGATTATATCCTGTTTTTTAATCTTACATACATAATCAATATTGATTTCATAGGTGGTGTAATTTTAAAAGAACAAATTGAGACTCCTGTGTCTGCAGCCACTGAGTTTACTCAATGGAGGGGAAAAATGAGATGACTGACTGACTGACCTGTCTGGCGCTGGTTGCTGATGTTGTTTTGAGATTTAGATAACAGCCGTCCTTTCCTTTATCTCTTCTTCCCCAACAATTTCAGCTGATAGCACGCGACCGCGACGCTAGTACGACGTGCGTATCACTACTTTTTTTGATGATGAATTCGAGACAACGCGAAACCGTGTCTACTGATGCCCAAGCAATGAATGTCAATTCAGTCTGGGGTTTTTTTTTATAGGAAAGGTAGGCAGGAAAAATAATGAAAACTTATTACCCTCATATAAAAAATAAAAGAAACCAATACAATGACGCACCACTCAATTAGTTGCTTGCTCTGGAGATTGAAATATGACACAAATTAAATTATCTGGTAAGACCTGTCTCTTTATTTGTGTATCTGTATTTCAATCAAATAGTAGTTCTAATAGAGAAATTCATTGAATAATTTTGATGTTACAGACCCTGTGAAATGTACCCAAACAAAAAGGAAAAGGCTTATTACCAAATAAAGCCAATTGTCACCTTTATACCAGAGAATTTATGAAGAATATAACAAGCTAAAGACGTAGTTGAACTTTCATAAAAAAGTTAAGAACACCTTTTGTACCACAAAGTTTTGTAAAAAGTTATCATTTGAAAAGGTTTTTTTTTATGGGATAGGCGGCAGACGAGCAGACGGATCACCTGATGGTAAGTGATTACCGTCGCCCATTGATACTTGCAACACCAGAGGGGCTACAAGCGCGCTGCCGGCCTTTGAGGGACGAATATGATCATAGGGAGGGGTTGGGCCTCCGGTACCCTCACTCACACGACGAAACACAACGCAAGCGTTGCTTCACGTCGGTTTTCAAGTGAAGTGCAAGGAATCTTATACGGTAAAGTCACTACCGAAGAAAAGATAACTGCTTTATCAATATTAAAGCAGAGTCTAAAATGTTATCGAATTTTAAGCAAAGGACAATGTATAATTTTTGCCCGAGCACCGTTAGCATGCAATTTATAAACATAAATATTAACTCATTTTATGCTATAATAATCAAATGTCAGTATAAAACAGACACTTCAGATTCTCATAAATACTTTAAATAGGTTTAAATTGGATACAACGGTTATCGTTGATGTTATCGTATCCTACTAAAACCCGCCGGCCATTTTAAATAAAAACAAAATAATCACTTAGCATTTTAAGCGCTTCAGCGAAACTGCGGTTTACTGACCGCAGTTTCGCTTTGATTGAAAATGTATATAGCGTTAAAGCGCTTGACAGCGCCTACATTGACTTGCTATTTTTGACATTCATGTTCATGTCAATTGTCAATCATTCGTCGATCTCATTCATTCGTGTTGTTGTTTGTCGCGGCGTCTGAGTGTTTTCGATTTTCCGAGTTTCTTTTGGTGTTTATATAAATAACGACTTTGCTATAACAACGGACTGATTTCCTCTTGAAATATTGACCTCTGGCAGTGATTTACGGACCTACGAAAGATAACTTGGCATTCGTACACGGATTTGATAAGCTAAAATGGATTCGGATTTTGATTGTTTATTTTGTATCAACTGTGGCTCAGCCTCTGGTTGTATAATGTTACAAGACGAACAAATTCTCCACTGCATACAAGAATGGACTGCTCCACGTTTGGTAAGTAAGATCTCTGATTTTGTTGTTGAGAATAACTCTTTTATTGTTTTATCTGCACGGGTGGCGCAGTGATTTAAGCGGTCGCCTTGCCGCTATACTACCGCGCCGAGTGCTGTGGGTTCGGTCCCCACACAGGACAACACTTTCATCTGTAAATTGTCGTTCAGAGTCTGGGTATACTTTGTGTCTGTTGAAGTTTGTAAAGGTTTCCGCGACACGGAATTTATTCCTAGTGCGGGAGATATCTTTTCAAAAAAAGAACGAAACCAGATACTGATAATTAGATCAATGGCTTTAATGGCAATGAGAACATAATTTGAATGTAATATAACTATGTGATCATATCAAGCCTTAGTCAAAACAGTTCTGTCTTAATATTTTAATATCTGAGCCTTGTGTGTCATCGATGTCTTATAAGGTGATTAAAAATATCCATGACTCATTCTATAATTATTTTAAGTATTTTGTTGACATTTAGAAATACACAAAAAAAAAACACGAAGGGGGTCACAACCTTCAGCTTTTATTTGGCCATAAAAAGAGAAATACATAGGTATATTTTTTCAGGTACACGCTGATGATTTTATATGTTCAGTATGCTTCTCAGAAGCTAAAACTTCTACATCTCTTCCAAGCTCTGATAGAATTGGACAGAAATGTGCGCTTTGCAAAGTAACATTGCCTCGTCGAGCACATCAAGTAATTGCACTGAGAACAGACACATTACATCATGTGAATATTAAAAACATCATTTTGGAGAGACTTCTTCCCGTAGAGATATTTAATACTAATCATTGTTATAATTTTTTTTTTAATAAACAATGTCTAAAAATCGTTTTCATTTCTAGGTTCGTGCATCACATTATATTTGCCATCCATGTTGGCAACGAGCTGATCGTGCTGCTAAGCATTATTCACCAGCTTCAACTTCTAGAGCTGGTAGTGTTCATATTTTAAAATGTGTGAATTGTAATATTGATATTACTAGGATGAGAAGACACATTTTAAATGATGATTCTCTTTTAACATTGATACAACAACAAGTTGCACCACAATTGGTGAGTGTTCATTTTTATTTAAAACTGATGTGCCATTACTTGCATTATTTTAATTAAATTAGATTATTCTGTTATGTGCATACATTAAAGAAATGAATCTATTCCAGGTGTCTGCAGCTGACTACATATGTGATGCATGTCACATATTATTTAATAATAATGAGGCATTAACTAGTCAAACAAGAACTGTAGGGCATCAAAAAGTTTGCATTCAATGTGGTCACTCTGTAGCACAGTCTAGATATTTTATTGTACAAACTGAGGAAAATCAGCACATCAGAAACATAGTACAAGATTGGATTCAACCTCGGGAGGTAAGCTTGTTATATGGCATACACATGTATATTCACTTTTTTGCCTGTATATGATCACAATTTAACCATTATTGTTTTCTATTAGATACAACCATCAGATCTCATTTGCTAAACATGCTACAGAAGAGCTGAAGGAGTACATGCAGCTTCAATGGTGAACCCAGTACCACAACAAATTGCAACAATTCATTTACTTAATTATTTACGAGCACCCGACACACACTCTCGCTGCATATTTCCAAGTTGCAACAGTTCCTTATAGCATGTAGTCCCATATGCTTTAAGGGTGAGGTTGTTTAGGGATCATAAATATTATATACCATCAAATAGTCGTATATGTGAGTCACATCTTGGAAGTCAAAGGTGGTCAATTTTATTTGAAGCAGAAAGAAAATATGCAACACTGTTTTACAGCAAGACACATAGAAGAATTTTGTGAATTATTAAAAAATGATAAGACAAGGTTGGATTTTGAAAAAATTGATGATATGGAAGATAATGTAGTTTGGTACTGGCTAGGACGCACAAAAGTTCAATTCAGAGAGGTAGAAGCTGTTTTACCTGAATTTCCAAGGCGTGCCACTGCTCTTGCAGCATATTTGCTAAAACTTAGAACTGGAGATTCTGATGATAGAATTTCTACTTTAATGAATATAAGTAGAAGCACATTATCAAAATTAATTAAAAAAAGCAAGTAATTCCATGGTGGAATACTTTGTGCCACTACATTTAGGATTACAACACATGAACAGAATGGAAGTGGCGGAGAAGAATTTGTATATTCCCAACTCTTTGTTTGGCAATCCTGGAAGCAGTATGAATGAAAGAAAAGCTATCGCTATAATGGATGGAACATACATTTATGTTCAAAAGAGTAGTAATTATAAATATCAGAAGAAAACTTATTCTCTTCATAAATATAGAAATCTTGTCAAACCATTCTTAATTGTATGTTGTGATGGCCATATATTAGACGTACTGGGCCCCTATCCTGCCACAAAATCAGATGCTGACATTATTAAACACGAATTCAGTGATGAGTCATTTCCTTTGCGAGAATATTTTAGAGAAGGTGATATATTACAAAACTTAAATTACTCCGTGCATTATCCTCTATTAGTTGAACAGGGTGAAACTCAAATGAGTACAGTAAATGCCAATGAGTCACGTAAAGTTACTTTATGTCGTTGGGTGGTAGAAGTGGTAAATGGGCGCTTTAAGCGAGATTTTAAGTTGCTGCGACAACAGTATTGTAATAAATATTCAAAGAACTTAATGCATGATTTTGAGGTCGCAGCAGCTTTAATAAACAGATTTCACCCTGTTTTAGTTGATAGAGAAGATGCTAGAGAAATTGTATCTGTAATACAAGAACGAATATTTGAAGAAAATTATTTAGCTGATTTTGTGGAACTTCATAACTTGAACAGGAAAAGGGCACAGTTTCGCAGCATAACTGTAGAAAGAAATAATGTAGATTTTCCACGAATGGAGTATAAAGATTTAATTTTAATTTCCCTAGGAATTTATCAGATAAAACAGGCCCGCTCATACTATGGTGAACATATCAGAGAAGATGGATCCTATATTATTGAAGTGTGCAGGGAGGTTGACGGTGAGTTATTGAGTAATTTGAATATCATCAACAATGAAAATACGTGGCTCCTACGAGGCAAAATAGCTAGCCGCCATATAAGTACTAAAAAGTATTATATTTATTAAGTTTGTCTGTTTTCCCAAAGGTTGACTGGCAGAGAATGCTATTAGCATTAAGTCCGCCTTTTGTACCATCTTTATTGGTCAATAAAGTTTAATAAATAAAAAAATAAATAAATTTATATTTTAATTGATGCTACTCTGAATGTCAGATATGCTATAAAAAAATATTGTTGCAATTGTATTGTTGGGCGCAGAAACATTGGTTGCTGCGCCCATATAATGACTCTAATATGGTACTTAAGTTGGGCAAGGCACCAGACTTCCATCATCAACCCTCCTGCACAGTTTTTGGATGATATTTTAATTGATGATGTAGATGATGCTTCCGACCATAATTAAATTATAAAAGAAACTGTACTAGAATGTTTTATATAACGAATTTTAGAAATAAAGTTCTTTTTCTAAAGTGTTTACTGTTTTATTTGATATCCACAGGAGAATCACTTATTTTAAACATAAGCTATCTAACCAGCTATCTATGCTAGTTATTTATCCCCTTGCCTGTTGATCAAGCTCCTCGAGCGTTCTGTCAATAAATTGACAATTATAGTATAGACTTAATCATCATCAGCATCATCTTAGCCTTATTTCCAACTTTTATACATTGGGATCGAATTTTTAGTATAACCAGACACGGATGAACATCTGTTTTTAAAATGATAAATGTTCTAAGGCTAGACGAATTGGCAGTTTAATTGAAGTTTCTGACCCCCTGAATGGGCATTATAGACAAAAGTTCAGGCACGACATTTCGTACCTCTTCGAGAACAGATAGTCTGGTGATATATAACTCGAGACTACATGCGTGGCAGTCCACCGGTCTTTACTGTTGCTGCACATATAATATAGATAAAATATAATTATACAAATCCGATGCATTTAATTAGTTATGAACCAACAGATAGATTATAAAACTCCCCCTTGTATGTTGATTAATGTCCTAGAGATATCTGTCAAAAATATAACCTCAAAATTGAAAAGATTTTTGTATTATTTACGATTCTCTGAAGTTTCTGTTAATTATACTGAATTGAGTCGAATGCATACGTTATTTAGAACATTAAAAATATTTTTTCGTAAGTAACGGCCTTGGGGCGAACGATGTATGGACGAGGAACAATGTCCTTTTTATTTTATCATCCAAAACCACACTGAATACTATATTGGAAAATTGATCATAGAACCAGGCTTCATGTGATAGGTAAATATATTCCATATAAGGTTTTTCATACTACTTTTATAATTTTTTGTATTACTACCAAATAATATTATGTACCTATTTGAATTTGAATTTACTTTTTCAGGTGGGCAAATGAAACCCCAAAAAAATATGCTCCATTATATTTGATGAGATGTCATTAGAAACAGCACTTTCGTATAATAAAAGCAATAAGGATTAAAGATAACATTAATGGATTTGTAGAACACCAAGAAAAGAAAGTGGATTTTGCAGATCATACTCTTGTATTTATGTTGGCGCTGTTTACAAGTGCCAACAGCTTTTATGTTACTATTTCTACTGTAAACATCAAGAATATTTTAAAGTTAGTAGTAGAAAAAGTTGTTGAATTAGACCTTAACCCCATCGCAATAATATATGACCAAGGCTCAGCTTTCCAATCAGCACTCAAAAATCTAAAAGAAGACACTAAGTGTGATCAAATTTTAAAATGAAATCATAGGTTGGTACAGATAATTACATTTATATGAAAGAAAACTAATAGATTTAATGAAAGCAGTGAAGGTTCTTATTATTATATTGTTATCAATGTTTTAAGAAGTTCTTAAATTTTTGTTTCAGTTGGCATTCTTTGTTTGTATGATTCTACACACTTGATAAAATGTATCAGGAACAATTTTTTAACAAAAGATTTAATATTGGATGTTAAACTTGCAAAATGGCAAGATATTATTTGTCTATGAGACAGACTGTCAACACACTAAAGCCTGGGCTACTTCATAAATTATACCTGATAAAATTAAAAAGATGAAGGTAATGCATTGGTTATTATATTAGTATAACTTAAATTAGTATAAATAAAATAAATAATTTGTATTCAGCTTCTATGTCTTCTATCAGAGCAAGTGTTGATTCAATGACCTGTATTTTTAATAATGTTACCAGTAGTTAATATGGTTTACACTTAAATTACAACAATGATTCTCTAATGAAGATAATTTAAAATATAATATCTCTTTTTGTAGGTAAAAAATTGTGTAAAAATATTGAGCCATTATGTCTGCAGCTTTGTCTTACACTGCAAATTTCTGTGAGTATTAGATGAAATTTACTAACAGTTAATAGTTTTGAATCAAGTTTCATACAATTATTATGAATATTTTAATTTGCAGCAACTTATCTGGATGGTAGGCCAGTCAGAGCAACATTAAGAAATACAGTTGAAGTTGTTTCATTCTTTGACCAATTATTTGATAGTGTCAATGGAGCATCGATAAACAAAAAAAAAATCATACAGGAAAAGAGCTGTGACAGATAAGACACACCATCATTTTTGTGGCAAAGGCAAAAGGAAATTTTAGAAAAACTTAAACATGTGTATAAAAAGGTATGCAAAAATCAGTGCCCTCTTTAAAATAATTGTTTATTACCTTGAAAGGTTTCATAAGGTTGTGCCACTAAAAAAACGTAGCTAGGAATTGCCGAGAATGCAGAAGAAAGCTGTGAAAAATATAATAAGTTATAAAATAAATTTCAATAAATAATATTGTATATATTATTTTTCCAATATTATTTATTGAAATTTTTTTTTGTTTTAATACAACAATAATAATAAGCTAGACTTATCAGTCTGCTTTATTATTATTGTTGTATTAAAACAAAAAATGAAATTAAATTAGAGTAAAAATAATGTGGAAAACAGAAAGATGGCTAGGTACCTACCCAAAAAAGGGCTCTATAGCCAAATGCCTTTGCCGATAGTAGATCTATAATATTTAAAACGAATGAAGCTGTCATGTATCACTGGCTCCCAATCACGTTCTACGAAGAAATTTATTGTTAGGAAGTCGGTCGTCTGATACCTACTAAGTCTGTGGTCACCGCCGGACATTTGCGCGCAGGCGGTTGTAACTTCATACAAATGTAAAATTTTACCTAGAGAGGCAAAATTTTATGATGAAAGACCCAAATAATTTTTCATAATACCATATTTTTAACTAGCAACTAAGATTTAATAGTATGGCAATGAAATGAATCTGCAGTGTTGCCCCATGTTATTACTTTCACACATTTTAGTAGTCTCTGATAGTTGTCTGCAGTGTTGCCCCATGTTATTACTTTCACACATTTTAGTAGTCTCTGATAGTTGTCTTTTACCAAAAAAATCCGTTTATCCAAGTTTTAATATTCAGAAATACATTTTATTAAGACAAGTTAATAATACAGTTGACTTTTATTTTTTTGAGTTGCAATCGTTTGAATTTTTATTTATTGGAAGGCATCATTGTTAAAATTAGTAGTAGTTATTTTTTGTAACTGATATGGTGTCGATAATGGTAATTTGTTTTGTTGTTGTTCCATGCGATTCCGTCACAATTACTTATTTCCTGCATTTTCTTATCATTATAGAAAAAAGGCGGGAATCCTTTGAACGAAGAGGGCGCGTTTTTTAAAACAAATTTTAAGTTTTATTATATTTATTGATAAAGCCTTATATAAACAGTATAAACAAAATAAGTAATACATAAAAGGTAGTACTTCGTAAAAAGTGAGCTAAGAATTATGGGAAAAAGAAAGAAACACAAATTAGACGGAGATCCGGTTCCAACGGAGTCGGACACCTCCGACGAAAATGACTGCGATAAGTATAAGCCTTATAAAATTGAAAATTATAGCAGGCAATACCCCGAAGATGGAGGAAATTTCGAATATCTCGTAATTTATGAAAGTGAAATAGTATCGAAACCTAACGGTGACAGAGATCTTATGGCTCTAGGCGCCGTCCTTAAGCGACATAATAAAGGAATCAAACGCTTTAAAAGAATCAGTCGGTACAAAGTAGCGGCTATATTTGAGCGACCTGGGTTGGCCAATATGGCTCTGAACAATACAAAATGTTTAACAGAGTTACAACTTAAAAGCACTATACCGGCTACATTAACAGAAGTAACTGGTGTCATTCGCGGCGTTCCTACATATATGTCTAATTATAATATATACACCGGCATTTCCAGTTCCAAAGACGTTGTGTCCGTGCGGCGCCTGATGCGACGCGGGCGTGATGATGACGGTAACCCTATGGGGGTTTTGTAAGATTGACTCCAAAAACTAATTCACTTTACTTACATAAAGAGTATATTGTCCACACACGTAAAGCACAATACATGCACAAACAGTCAGAAGAAAGATAGGCAGAAATATTTAAGCGAAGCACAACACAGTAGATATAATTTTATATATAATTATTATGCGTAAAGCTTTGCGAATCTACAATGCGGTAAGCAGATTTTTATTAAGCATAGGCCACGCGCAGTGTTTAGTTCTCGACTGGGGTCCGGTGGCCGGCTTGCGTATGCGCTCGCTACGTAGTGCAAAACCGGTGGAACAGCTTTTGAATTGTGCGTTTCCTCAACACTACGTCAGCGGGCGCATCATGTCATCCGATAAATATTCGGACGAATGTACATAAATATTGTTGTGTTATAGTAATTGTATTTGTAGAATATAGATAAATAGTGTATTATAGATAATTAAGATAATGTTTAAATTAGTGTGATTTATTGCTAAATAGTTGTAAGTTAGTGTAAATAAGTAGGTTTAGTTATTTTATGTAAATATTGTGTAATAAATAAATATAATGAATAATTGTGTAATATGTGTGTGGGTTACCTACAACCCCATCCTGATCCCCACCCAGACCATTGCCATCACCTTTTCCTGTCCTACTCTTCCTGACAGTGTAGATATCAATAGTTGGTTTTTCGAGGTAAGCCAGTATATTCCACCTGTTAGCCAATGCATACGTTGTCTACGATATGGACATATTGGTAAATATTGCAAGAATGCACAGAGGTGCTCAATTTGTGGTGATAATCATCGTTATAAGCAGTGTACCAAACCAATGAAAGATGCCGTCTGTGTTTTCTGTAAAGGAAACCATATTTCAATCTCATCAGAATGCCCCAAAAAAAAGAGGAAATAGAAAAAAACAATGTTAAATTTAATAAAATATTATATGCTGATGTTTTAAACAGTAAACACATCCCTGACTTATCTACTTATAAACAAGAAAAACAAATACAAACTATATTACAGTCAGATAATATACTTAATTTAATTATATCTACTATTCTCAAACTATATATTCAGAAATCATCTTCAGATAACTCATCTCCATTAACATCGGAGACTATTAAATCAGTATTACTTGACACATTTAATTCTAGTAAATATAATACAGCTAGTAATAAATAATGGATCAGCTAAATATTGTACAATGGAATGCTCAGAGTCTACTAAGCCATAAACATGTCTTCACACAGTACTTATATCAAAATGATATACACATTGCTATTATTTCGGAACCCTGGTTACAATGCACAAAAACTATTAACATAAGAGGCTATTTAATAGAAAGGTTAGATATAGGTTCAAAACACAATGGTGTTGCTATTATAATCAGAGATTATCTTCACTATAATAAGTTACCAACTTATTATGACAACTCTTTACAAAATATTGCTATAACACTACAATAAAATAATGAAAAAATATCTATAGTTAGTTTTTACAGTCCAACCTCTGCAATTTCCTGTAACTTTAGTTGTACCCATTTAAATAATCTCATTAAATCTGTACCTAAACCACTAACCTTCGCCGGCGACTTCAATGCACACCACACTATGTGGGGTTGTGCATCCACAGATATTCGTGGTTCAACTCTTTTAGATGTTGTTAATGATAACAATTTATGTATCTTAAATGATGGTACAGTAACTACTGTTGGCTCTCATAACTGGCGTCCTAATGCATTAGATTTAACATTAGTTTCACCAGAATTAGCTCTAAGATGTAATTGGCAGGTACATGATGACTCCCTATGTAGTTACCACTTTCCTGTTATTACAAAGGTATTATGTAATTCTGTAAATATGTATAATGTTGACAATAATAATGTTAGTGTAAATTATATAAAACCTAATTATAATACGGTAGACTGGAAAAAATATAAGCAATTAACTGATATTACATTTAGAGATGTAAATAATGACACAACTAATCCAGAAGGGTGTTATGATCAACTGTCCAAAATATTGCTCGATTGTGTATCTGAAGCAAATCTTTCTAAGAAATCATCTGTAGTATATCGACAATCATTTCCTAAATCAAAAAAGTAATTAAATCTTCCGTGGTGGAATGACGTATGCTCACAAGCTGTAAACAAACTGTAAGACTGCATTTATAGAGTTTAAACAAAATCCTTCTGAACAAAATTATATACTGTTTAAACAGAAACAAGCACAGAAAAAACTAACAATTAATAAAGAAAGGCAAAAAGCATGGGTAGAATTATGTAATACTTTCAATCGTCAGACACCTTTATCATTGATTTGGGCTAATATAAGAAAATTTAACAAATCATACAGATCTACTTTTAATTCAAATACTAACAATTGGATTCAGTCTTTTTTAGATAAGTATACCTCTAACACTCAATCTCTACCATTAGATTACTTTTCTGAGCACTGTCTTGATAGTGAATTATTTTTTATGAAACCATTCACTTTAATAGAGTTATTAAGTGCCATAGAATCCCGCAGAGATACAGATTTTGGTTTAAATCACATCTCATATAAAATGTTTAAAACTCTTAATCCTTCCAGTCGCAAAATAGTTTTGCAAATCTACAATTCATTTTGGGAAAAGTCAATTATTCCTAAATCATGGAAAGTCGATTGTTTGGTCCCCATTCTAGTCTGGCAAGGATAAAGATGACCATGACTCCTATAGACCTATACCTCTAACATCATGTGCAGCAAAACTCTTTGAACAGTTGATCAAACAAAGACTAGAATACTTTATAAAACACAATAATTTATTGCCTTATAATCAGTTTGGCTTTAGGAGAGGTCGTTCTGCAGTTGAGAGCCTAAATCATTTATATTTATACATACATAGTGCCTTTACAAATGGTAAGTTTCTTGTGTGTATCTTCTTTGATATCATAGGTGCCTTCAATAATGTTGACCATCATATTTGAGCAGAAGAATTGTGTTCTCTCCAGTTACCTGTGAAATTAGTGAAATGGATCTGTCATATATCAATATTGTATTGATTTTGATGTAGGTACTTTTTACATTATTATAATCAACTAGCTGACCCGACAGACTTCGTCCTGTCAAAAAGATTTGTAATGTGGCAGTTTTTTTGCCTACGTATTTAAAAAAATTCTCCTGAACAGAACCGTCACCCTGGTGATAGGGCGTTGTGAATAATGTGAATCATAATTATTATTGCAATGTATTAATAGTAATAGTATTAAATATAGAAAAAAGAGATTTTTATGATCATAAAAACACATTACACACAACAGCATTATAAAAGTAAACTATTCGAATTAAAAAAATATATAAACATTCTCAAGGAAAAATGCTGGAAGAATCCATCTACCTGTACCCCGGAATGGGACTCGAACCCATTCGCGATCCAGGGACTGCTCTAACCAATGAGCTATCTAGGACCCAACAGCTTTGCTACTACAGAGCGTATTTTCATCAATGTTCCGGCAATACATGTAATGACGTGGAAACTGATGCATTTTATCTCGCGTGCCGAAACTAATACAAAAGAAACGCGAGTTTCGGAACGCGACATTAAACTCCTCCAACTATGTATTCTGTGCTCCAACGCACACACGCACATTGTTTTGATAGATATGATCTTTGACGTTAGGAACACACCTACATTCCTTAGACAACAGTGAGTGCTTGTAATTTAATATGAACTTTGTACCATAGCAATAAAGCTCAAATTGACTACGTTTTAGTTACAAATCATTTGTATGGGAAAAAGAAAAGGGCTATTTTTAGGGCTTTTCCAGCAATGATTCGCCGTAAAAATCATCCTTGAACTTCAACGAACATTTTAAAAAAAGATTTGGCCAAATTGGTCGAGGCGTTGTTGAGTTATGCGCTTACCAACACATTTTGCGATTCATTTTTATATATATATAGATAATGTTAATTAAGTGGAGGGTATTTTTGCATTGTCACTTCTAGACTGGCTACCTAGCCAAATAAACTCGTGTGATTCTAATTACGTATATTATTTATTATACCGAACATATTAGTGGCGACGTATGGAAAATACACTTAAAATGGACAAAAAAGCAGTGAAATTTGATGAATTCAACCCTCAAACGGACAATTGGAATATTTATCTTGATCGGCTGAAATTTTGTTTTGAAGCAAATGGCATTTTAACTGAACAGTCAAAACGTGCAAATTTTGTTACAGTATGTGGTTCGCGTGTGTATGAAACCTTAGTTGCGTTAATTACGCCAAAACAAACTAGTGAAGTGACTTTTAGTGAAATAGTTACAATTTTAACTAAACATTATAGCCCTAAACCGAATGAAATATCAACGTCATTCAAATTTTACAATCGAAACCAAAAGCGTGGCGAATTAGCATCTGATTACATAGCACAACTAAGAAAATTAAGTTCAGGATGTAATTTCACTGATTAAGAGAGAATGTTACGCGATCAGTACAGTGTGAACAGCAGGCTAAAGCGTACGTGGATACGTGCATTCATGTGAATTTCATACATCGTCAACCTTTTCAAACCTTTTAAAAGTATTAAAATACTATTTAATCGAAAAAAAATAAAAAATAAAAAAAAAACAATCTGACGCTTTCAACATGGTCCAGTGTTCAGTGTGCAAAAATCAGTTTTCCGATGGAGTCCAGTGCTCAGCTTGTAAAAAGAATCTGGACTTTAGCTGTGCTGGTCTAACTGAAGTCGGTTGGAGGAAATTAGGTACTGAACGCAGATCAAATTGGAAGTGTCCATCCTGTAGAACTGCAGGTTCAGCACCTCCAAGTCCCAACGAGCTTGTGACGTCAGCGACAATTCTTCAAGAAATACGTGATGTGAAGGTGCAACTATCAGAATTTAATGAAATCAAGTCCAACTTAGCCTGTCTTCCAAAGTTAATGGAAGAGATAAAATCTATGAAAGAGGATATAACGGAACTTAAAAAAACATGTGAATTTTCGATGTCTTCAATAGATGAACTAAACGTTAAAACTATTAACTCGGTGAAGAAGGTTGCTGATCTTGAGAGCAAATTGATAGCCACAGAAAAGTTAATAACAAACTTGAAATCACAATTACATAGCATCGAACAGAGGTCGCGATTGAATAATGTTGAGATCAAAGGCGTACCAGAGAAGAAGGAGGAAAATCTCTTCCAAATTTCTGAGGCTATATGTAATGTTGTAGGATATAACTTTCCGAAAGCACAAATCAACTATATTTCAAGAATACCTACCTTCAACTCAAACAACAAGTCTATAGTGATAAGCTTTAATAACAGATATATCAAAGAAGATTTTATAGCAACTGCACGCTCACGTAAAATTTTAAAAGCTGAAGATTTGGGATTCCGGGATTCGCAGCAACGTGTTTTTATTAATGATCATTTAAACTCAGAGACGAAGCATTTACTAAATAGAGCTAAACAACTCGCCAAAGAAAAACATTACAGTTATGTCTGGGTCAAGTTCGGTAAGATTCACGTAAGAAAAAATGATACATCTGGAATATTTATAGTCAATATTTCAAGTGATTTAAACAAGTTTATTTAAACTGTTGCGTTGTATTCTATTCAATCTTTTTAATTGTATATTGTAATTTATAAGCTTTTGAACTAATCTGGTCGTTTTTATTTACAGCACGGATTCATTTTTGCATGTTATTGAATGGTTTCAGTAATAGTAAGGTTCAATGTAAAATCACTCAGCTCAATTTGAATGAATGAATGAATGAATGAACACTTTATTGTACTTGAAAATAAAATCAACATAACAAATTACTAACAATAAACAGTACAATTGGCGGCTTTATCGCTAAAAAGCAATATCTTCCAGGCAACCAAAAGTTAGACTGGACAGTCACATAAAAAAAAAAAAGATGGGTAGTAAATGGTGTCTTACACAGTTGAAATAACAATTTTCCATACTAATATATACACACATACATATATAAATATATACATAAGTAGATGGTTATTGGGCATTTCACCCCACGAGGAGTGAGGGCGCAAGCCCGAGCGAACGAAAGTGGGGTAGAAACCATCTCGGATATTTGTTACCTCGTTTTTTCATTCCACTTCAATTATCTAATAAATAAGAAACCAAATCTACCACCAGTTCGTAAATTGAGAGACCCTTTGACAGAGAAGAACTGGCTAAAGAAACTCTGAAAGGTTAAGAAATCTCTCCCTAACATTAAAATCGTATAATTAGCGATCTAAAATCACACACCGATCGCCTCCTAAACTGTTCAGTTGGAAGCACCGTGGTAAGTCACTCCCTGCGAGCCCGTGGTAAGATCACGCACTGAACAGATTCCTAACTAGTGTTGGCTGGGAGAACCATGGTAAGTATCTCCCTGCGAGCCCATGGTAAGATCACGCACCAAACATCGCCTAAACTGTTCAGTTGGAAGCACCGTGGTAAGTCACTCCCTGCGAGCCCGTGGTAAGATCACGCACTGAACAGATTCCTAACTAGTGTTGGCTGGGAGAACCATGGTAAGTATCTCCCTGCGAGCCCATGGTAAGATCACGCACCAAACATCGCCTAAACTGTTCAGTTGGAAGCACCGTGGTAAGTCACTCCCTGCGAGCCCGTGGTAAGATCACGCACTGAACAGATTCCTAACTAGTGTTGGCTGAGAGAACCATGGTAAGTATCTCCCTGCGAGCCCATGGTAAGATCACGCACCAAACATCGTCTAAACTGTTCAGTTGGAAGCACCGTGGTAAGTCACTCCCTGCGAGCCCGTGGTAAGATCACGCACTGAACAGATTCCTAACTAGTGTTGGCTGAGAGAACCATGGTAAGTATCTCCCTGCGAGCCCATGGTAAGATCACGCACCAAACATCGCCTAAACTGTTCAGTTGGAAGCACCGTGGTAAGTCACTCCCTGCGAGCCCGTGGTAAGATCACGCACTGAACAGATTCCTAACTAGTGTTGGCTGGGAGAACCATGGTAAGTATCTCCCTGCGAGCCCATGGTAAGATCACGCACCAAACATCGCCTAAACTGTTCAGTTGGAAGCACTGTGGTAAGTCACTCCCTGCGAGCCCGTGGTAAGATCACGCACTGAACAGATTCCTAACTAGTGTTGGCTGAGAGAACCATGGTAAGTATCTCCCTGCGAGCCCATGGTAAGATCACGCACCAAACATCGCCTAAACTGTTCAGTTGGAAGCACCATGGTAAGTCACTCCCTGCGAGCCCATGGTAAGATCACGCACCGAACAGACTCCTAATTACCTAACAAATAAAATGCTTTTGGGATTCTTTGAATCTTACTTTAGATTTATATATTTATACTTACGTTACCATTACCTTCTTGAAACGTTACCACAACTTCTTTACCTACATGATAAAAAGTAATCCCAAACTCGATGAAATCTCATATGAGAATACTTTAATTATCAATTACCTCTTAATATCTATAGGAGAATGGGATGGGGTTTTTAATTTTATTTCAATGTCTACATATATAAAGAAAAATGTATTAGATTTCTTCAGAGATTGATCTTCGATGTCATCATGCAATGCACAGCTACCTCATGTCTGGTTTTCTGAAATAAATAACAAAAAATAATTATATTACGTAATAATACGTATTATATAATAAAATTAATAACACACTAATAAAATTAATGACCTTGCTACTACATAAAGAAAAATCCATAAGGGGTTATTTTTTGCGACCATGCGTGATGTAGTAATTCATTAAAAATGTTGAATAATCTTTGATAAAAGATATAATTAAAATGAATAACAGTATTTCTCTACATTAAAGAATATTATCTGTTTTCATGAAAAACAAAAAAAATACTATATTTTACTAATCTTAGAGAAAAATGCATAAAAATACATTTAACTTTCAAATCTAATGTTTTTCTTGTTTTACTGATGTCGATTATCATAGACATTAATTATAATTTGTGTGAACTATGATTTTGATAATAAGTCTTACTTTATAAAATCAGGCTGACATGGATTTTTAAACTAAATTAAAATCATGTACTCACAAAGACATTGTATTGGCTTCACAATACGTAAGTACATATAGTTTGTGAATTATTAAAAATGTATAATTTTGGAGAATTTATCCTTTATAATTTTTCTATAAAACGGTATATGAAAATTTAATTTATAATTAAAAATCAAATTTTGGATTTGCTTTGTGACACCTTCGTCATTTCAGATAATACACAATACGAAGGCTTTAACTCTTATCTTAGAATCTAAGCAATGTATTTGATTTTGCCTAATATATTTTTATATATTTTACTTGAATCTAAATTAAGTATTTCATAACATATTAGTAATTTATTTAGAAATATAATCATTACTTACTTGATCTTCTTTTTTCAACAGTTTTAGACCACTTAGTGATGATTTCGTGAATTCACAAGTAAAATTTTTATATTTACTAAACAGTTAAAGTTAGCTATTGTCGCTCGAGTGTCTTTGCAAATGAAGTAATACGTGGGAATCACTGTGGGAATAGAAACACGAACCCGATGGAGTTCGGTTGCACTTACGATAGTCCTAGAGCAACACATCAAAGTTCGCTTTAATACCGGCTTAGTATTTTATCTACATTAGAGTTACAGTTTATTATCAAATAATGATTCATTTCATTTGATTAGTACAGTAACTTATTTATTTGAAATAGTAAAAAATAATATTTAAATGTTGTATGAATACTATATTTAGTTATTTAATTTCAATATAAGTATTCACATGTCACCTCGACTAATTGTATGAATTACTTTATTTCTAATTATTATCAATTTTAAAAATAGTTCCGGAAATATTATTTTGTGTACTCCAGTATCACATTTTACATGAAATATTTAATCCAGCTCTAAGACTTTAAAAGAGATGCACAGAATTTATCGATTCTTCTGAAAATGGATTAACTCGAGATGTATCGATTCATATCATTATGAATATGATTTTGGTTGATCAACGAAGTTTATATACGTAAAATATTATTCATTTATTAATTGCTAAAGTAATATAGAGATGAAAATAACAATTATCTACATATAAATAAAATAAATTGTAGGTACATTATAAGTATATATACCTAAACCAGTGATAACATTATTTTGTAAAATTATTCTACCTTTAATGCAATTTGCAATTAAATTGTTAGTACAAAGTAGCAGCTCTCTACTGCATACTCATTGATTGCTAAAATTTAGACAATTCTCTAGTAGCACATCGATTATAATTTTTGTAACTACTTATTATAACTCAAACATCTATACGGATACAAATAGCAAATGCAGCAAATTTACAAGTAGCGGTAAATAAATTAAGTTACAAAGCAATATCGTTAAATATCATCAACATTATGCGCTCACATGCAGAATGTCCTATGTCATATTAATCAACAAGGGATCATTTTATTGTATTCTAGTTGTTAAAGTTAAAAATTAAATGGAAGAAAATTCTAACATTCTAATTTTTATTATATTATTATTTCGTTTGACAAACCGACATGTTTACGCTAAAAATATAATAATTTATCCTTGGTTCGCTTGTATGATTTAAGTTCAACATTTAATTGAACATTATATATGTTTATCAATAGACTAAATCAATATAGGTATTTACGATTGCAGTAGTAAGTAAAACAGATGAGTTAGAAGTTCTATAAAATTTCAATATTTTATTTTTAATCACCATTACAATCAATTAAACTTAATAAATATGTTGTGCAATAAAGCATTCGCGCTTGACCAGTTAGGTGTTTATTTTGATGACAACAACGATTTTCTTGCATAAAAACTCGGTGATCAAAGAAAATTATTCATTTTCTGAAATTTATAGATTGGTAATCTACCTATCTGCATTGGTCAACTTAATATATAAATTATTATATATATTTTTTTTTAAAGTGACGCAAATACAAAGTATAGAAAATGTACGTAAGTAAAATTTATTTCTTTACAAGGCTTTCAACTGTATCTCCAATGTTTTTAGAGTGATATTTAAATAAGTGTTTATTCCAACAGGTCTGACTCTGAGTTTGAAGCGTCTGTTATCTCCGAAGTTCCAATTAAAAAAAAGAAGACATCGTCTGCTGGTGTTGCGACAGGCAAGCGCAAAACCATAGGTACAACAGTTGCCACTGTTGACACCAAGAAATATCGCTCCAAACAAGCCCCATATGAATTTTCTCCACCTCACAAGTAAGTTATTTACCTATCATTGAATATTACTTTGTCAGTACTTACATTATGTTAACCAGACATTTATCGATCTAAATATAACATACTCCTTATTAAACTAAATTTTAAAGATACAGTGTTATAATAATAGATTTTTTTTTTACAGTACATATACATAGTTTTTTGATCTCATAGTGTTTTTATTATAATGTTATGTACGGTCATTTAATTAATTTACAGTTAAGTTACAGTGTGAAGACTCGTCACCATCGTGGGACGCTCTTCAAACCTTCCTAGGACAAGCTTGGACGGTATTTGAAGACTCAGAACCTATACATTATTCAGATAAAATTAATTTTAAGTAAATTGGGTACCAAATAATTGTTTATTTCATTAAACAATCAATTTATGTAAGTGCTTTCTATTTTTATTCCATTATTTAATGACATTAGTTTTTTATTGTAGCAATTTATTACTATAAGATGCCTTTCTGTGCAACGTGTAACACAGCTGTTCTTAATAAATCATGGGTGGGTCATTTGAGAAGTAATTTGCATAAGCAAAATAGTCGCTCAATGAAACATAGCGAAGGTGTAGAAATCATAACATCTGCATTTCGTAATCGTATAATAACATATAGAATAGTTGCTATAAATGATTTTCAGTCGGGTTCTGTAGATGGATTTTTTTATGAGATTCGTGATAAGTTAAAAATGATTTTAGATCAATTTCTCAAATCGCATACATGTGTTAAAGTAAATTTAGAACTATTCGCAACGTTTTTAAAATTTAAAGATAATTCTCAAGAAATTAAATCTTTTGGAACAAAAAATAAAATATTATATTCTAATTATGAATTTAACAATTTTTACATTGAAGTAGTAAATTACCTCAAAAAATGTATTGAGGAATTCGAGGATCGTGATAGTGGGTGGACATTTTTGAACAATTTGCATATGGAGGTCAATCTCAATAAATATCAACCACTTGGTGGCTCAAGCTTTATACCGTTACCTAAATCGATTCAATTAAAAAAGTCATGTTTGAATATAGTTAATAAAGACCAGTGCTGTTTCTTATGGTGTGTGACCGCTGCCCTTTATCCCGCGAAATATCATCCTGAAAGAGTTTCGTCATATCCTCATTATAAAGAACTGTTTGATGTTAGTGGAATGCGTTTTCCTGTTTCTTTACATGATATAAAACTCTTTGAAAATAATAACCCAAATATAAAATTTGTACTATATGGTTTAAAAAATAACAAATCTATTATAGGGCCTTTATACAAATCAGATATGGATAAAAAACATAATAACAAAATTATACACTTGCTTTTGCTTGAAAATAATAATAATACTCATTATTGTTTGATTAAAGACTGTTCTAGACTTTTCAGAAGTCAAGTTACTTCTCATCATGGGAAGTTGTATTTTTGTGATTTGTGTCTCGTATTTTTTAATACCGCAGTGGAAGTTGATAGCCATTTGTGTAGCGGTGTAGTAACTAAATTACCTGATAAGGGATCGGTAATTAAATTTAAAAATTATAATCACAAACAAAACGTACCATTTTGCATCTATGCCGATTTTGAATCGATGTTAGAAAGTAATTCTGGTAGCAGTTGTTCAAAAAGTCAGAACACCACCATTTTGCATCATCATGTGCCTGTCGCTTTTGCTTATTATATTGTTTGTCGTGATGACCCGAGTCATAATCATTTTGTGTCACATCGTGGGCCTGATTGTGTTGACAAATTTGTTAATTTAATAATGAAAGACGTGCAAAACATTTATGAAAAATTGAATTTTAATACGCGCATGATATTTACCGAGGAAGATAGAATTGATTTTATAAACGTTAAAGTCTGTCATATCTGTCGAAATTTCCTTTTTTCAGATAGAGTGCGTGATCACTGTCACGTGACAGGCCGGTACCGCGGGGCAGCGCATTCTTATTGTAACTTACAATTTAAACGACCTTCATTCGTTCCTATATTTTTCCATAATTTAGCTGGATATGATTGCCATTTGTTTATAAAAGCTTTGGGGGAGGTGCCTGGTGACATAAAAATAATTCCTAAAACAAAAGAAAACTATATTTCTTTTACAAAATTCGTACCAGTATCTAATAAAAAGTTTTTTCAACTTCGTTTTGTTGATTCGTTTAAGTTCTTAGGGACCAGTCTAAATAAATTAGTTAATACTTTAAAACCTGAAGAATTTAAACATTTAAAAAGTTTTTATCCGAGTGATCATAAATTTAAATTACTTACTCGCAAGGGTATATATCCTTATGAATATATGAACTCATGGGAACGCTATCAAGAACAATCCCTTCCAAAAAAGGAATGTTTTTATAGTTCACTCACTGATGAAGTCATTTCTGTTGAAGATTATCAACATGCGCAATTAATTTGGTCAATATTTGAAATACAAGATTTAGGATGTTATACTGATTTGTATTTGAAAACCGATGTCCTTTTATTAGCAGACATTTTCGAAAATTTTAGACGCACTTGTAAACAACATTATCAGCTGGATCCTGCCTTTTATTTAACTGCACCTAGTTTGTCGTTTGACGCGATGTTATTGAAAACCGGGGTACAACTCGAACTTATTAATGATCTATCTATGGTGCGAATGTTGCAAAGCGGTATTAGAGGTGGTGTGTGCTTATGCTCTCATAGATATGCTAAAGCAAACAATAAATATTTAACAGATTACGATTTGTCTAAACCAAGTTCTTATATAACTTATATTGATTGCAATAATCTTTATGGTCATAGTATGTGTCAATATTTACCTTTATCAAATTTTAGATTTTTAGAAAAACATGAAATAGAAATCCTCGATGTGACTAAAATTCCAACAGATTCACAATATGGTTTCATATTAGAAGTGGACTTGGAATATCCAAAAAAGTTACATCACTTGCATAATGATTTACCTTTTTGTCCAGAAAAATGTATTCCTCCTGGAGGGAAAAATAGTAAACTAGTTCCAAATTTGTATGATAAATTCACTTACGTTATACATTACGTGTATTTAAAAACTTGTATAAAACATGGGTTAATATTAAAAAAAATTCACCGAGTCATTACTTTTAAACAAAGCCCATATTTGAAACAGTATATTGATTTGAATACAGCTTTACGACAAAAGAGTACATCAGTATTTGAACAAGATTTCTTCAAACTTTTAAATAATAGTGTGTTTGGAAAAACATTAGAAAATAATGAAAATCGAGTTAAGGTTGATCTAGTCAATCGATGGTTTGATAAAAACAATATCACTAAAAGACGAAAAAGTGCTCAGCAGCTCATTGCTCGTCCAAATTTTCATAGTGCAGCAGTATTTAGTGAAAATTTAGTCGCGATTCAATTAAAACCTGATGAAATTATTTTGAACAAACCAATATATATTGGTTTTACTGTTTTGGAGTTATCAAAGAACTACATGTACGATTTCCACTATTCTGTTATTAAGCCTTTTTACAACAATGATGTACAGATGTGTTACACGGACACAGATAGTTTTGTCTATCATGTAAATACCACAGATTTTTATTATGATATAAAAAAATATTTTTTAACATATTTTGATACTAGTAATTTTCCTAAGGTGAATGAATATGGTCTACCAATTCAAAATAAAAAAGTACCTGGTTTATTTAAAGACGAAATGGGGGGCAAAATTATATCAGAATTTGTTGGACTTCGTTCAAAGTTATATTGCATTAAAACTGTAGACACTACAATAAAAAAAGCGAAAGGTGTCAAAAGAAATATTATTAACAAACTGAATATCACAGATTATGAAAATACATTATTTAAAGGTGATACAGTGTGCAAAACAAATATTTTATTTAAATCAATTAAGCACGAAATCTTCACTTGTGCTGTCAATAAAATAGCTCTGTCAGGTGATGATGATAAGAGGTTGATATTGAATGATAAAGTTTCTACTAAGGCATGGGGACATACTAGTATATTTAATTTTTAATTAATTTTGTATAATTATTATAGTAATTAAACTACATAGTGTTAGTTCATTTAAACTGATTATTTGTCATTATGTGTATCAAATAATATTAAGATAATGTTCTTTTAGTTATCGAAAAATGTTAGCATTAATAATTAAAAATAATATTAATTTAATTCTGGTTACTATATAATATAATAATAGGCTAAATGGAATACATGTATTGTAATGGAATAAAAATAATAAATAAAATTTCATTTGTTTGTTTTAGCGCTCTTAACAATCCTTTTAAAATCGTTTAAACGTCTACATATGTACTAAAATTATGAATTAACACAAAATCAAGTTCAAACCTGTTATCGAAGTGCAGGTGAATGTTAGTAATATGAGATGTCAATGCCATTTTCCATGGTAATGGGTGTGAGTGAAAGAACATGAGACAACAAGCTCAAACTGGAAAGTAAGCAAAAAGACAATACAGTGGATTATAATTTATTATTCATTTACATTTATTGTTTTGCTATCATTAGACTGGGTCACAGCTACAGCTAGTACAATCAAATAGCAATGGTACGTATGTATTTAGTTAATTTCAAATATTTTAATTTAATTTATTATCTTTTTTGATCAAATATACATTTAATTATTTTTTATCTTGTTTCAGAATATAGAACAAGAAAATATCACCACTGTTTCGGACGAAGAGTGTGCTCATTTTGACCCTCACCAATATTTGGATTCATTTCAATGTGCTCAAGATCCCCTAGAAGGGTTTACGGAAGATATTTTAAAAATGCAGAGCTCATCTAAGTCATTAAAAAGGACTCGACACAATCGCAAAATAAAGTGCAAGAGGAGGCAGAGCATTCAATTAGATCAAACAGCAAAGTACTGTGGCCCACATTCATTCGTCATCAATAGCGCACCAACAAAAGGACTTCGCCTAATCAGGATACAAGTTATCGAATTGGATGGATTACAACGAATTAGTGATAGTGTAAATGATAACAGTGTTCTGTTAAATTCTCAATATGTAGTGAAGGATATTGGTGATGAAATAATGGATCAGACTGAGAAAATTATCAATAATATATCAAAAAAAAATATGTGGTTATAGTTACACTAATTGTTTTTAGAAGTGTGGTTATGTTAACAAGTAAGTAATATATATATATATATATATATATATATATATATATATATTATATATATTACTTATACTTACTTATATATATATATATATATATATATATATATTTGTGAAATTTTATTTGATTTTCTAATTAAAACATAGAAACAATAATTAAAGATAGACAAGAGTAAATTTACTTTATTAATGTGAATTACATTAAAATTATAGATTTATCTTAAATTTTATTGATTGTATTAATATTTAGACTGATGTGTCTATTTAATTTAATTACAATAAACAGTTATTATGTAAAATACTATTTTGAAAATGGAGAACCGATATATATAAGTAGATAATTTATTTAGGTAGGTTAAATCTTAAATAGAATAAGTAATTAAATAAAATATCATATAGAATATTATTTGAAATATTTGTAAATTAAAAATATATGAAAAATAAAATTTTATTAAAATTATCATATATTGTTTAATTTTTTCACCCTATACAAAGAGTTCTGAATAAAAAGAAAGAGTAGGTATTTTAATTAAATTCATTTATTAAAAATCTGACATAGAAATACTATTTTCTATAAACCACTTTCTAATGCATATAACATTTCTCAATGCACAACATTTCAGATGATTAAAACAATTGTAAGCGAACATATCTTTACAATAGAGTTTACTTAAAGTTTCTAAATTAGGTATACCTTTATCACTTATATCTACAACATTTTCATGACCACATATTTCTCGTACCCACTTAACTTTTTCTTCACCTTTTACTATGATTTTATACTTATTTAAATAAGGTTTTATTAGTCTTCTGAATTCTCTATAGTCAATATGACCCTCACTCCATCGGTACCCTCTATTTCTTTCTATCCACCATACATGTTTTCTTTCTTCAAGGGTCAGAGTAGAGTATGGATAAGGTGGCTTTATCAAAATTATTTGAGTATGTTCCGATGTACTTATAGCTAATTCTTTTAATATAAATTCATTTTTTACGTTTTTAAAACCTTGCGCATCTACTATAATAATAGAATTCATGATATTTTACGAACTATATTACTAAGAGGTTTATATTCCACTATGCAATCATTTAAAATTAAACAATATGCTGACGTCTGGTCCGGTATCTCCTTATGACTCTCTAACTCTAAGCGAATATTAATAACGGGTCCTGTTTTTATATTATCGTTCTGTCTTGAACAATCGATTACAAATAATGGTGCATATTCTCTAAATTGTTGAGCACTTAATAAACAACTTGATTTACGTGAATAATAAGACTGTTGGAAGTTTACGAATTGTTCATATATTAAAGCATAGTTATGCTTCGCGAAGTCGGTATTATAGCTTTCATATGGATAATAAATAGAATTTAAATAAACCTTTACATCACGGAGATTACAATGATCAAATTGGGACATATCTTTTGATCCATTATTTTTTCTGTTAGTTTGCAAGCCAAGAATAACATACCTAGGTTTTTCAATCTGAGTAGAAGTTTTAATTGACCATGTATGTTTAGTAGTCTTTGGTAGCATTGGGTATTCGTAAAGATCCCAGTTCCGAAACGTTAATTGAATTGGTTTATCTTTTTCCAAAATTTTAAGTAAATTGATTTTTTCTCTGTCAGATACTTTGACATGAGGAACACGCCAAATTATTTTATGTATATCAATGCTTTCTATTACTTCATCGTTGTCAAGTTTTAAGGCATTGAGGTTTGTATTGCTTCGTAATAGAACAAGCTCATGTTTACAATTTGCTATGACTTTTTTATAATCTTCAGCAAATCCTAGTACGTTACTTAATGGAATTGATACAGAGAAGTGACCACCGATAGTATTTTTTAAACCCTGTATATTCCAACCCCATACTTCAGATATCTTCGATTCAGTTTCATTCATGGAGAGTAAAGATTTCATAGTCGTTGTTATACCAGCATTTTTCACTTTGTCTATTTCAACACCATTTAATTCATAACGTATGTCTTGAAACAAGTACATTAACGCGTTATTAGTAAATTGAAAAGATGGTACTTTTTCTCTTGTACCCTTGTCTCCAAATTTGATCACATTTACCACTCCTTCAATATACAAGGTGCTTGCACTTGGAAGCACATATAAGTCTTGTTGATTTATCGGTATTCTTATTTCATCATTTCTATTGAAACTTGTTATATATGGTTTATAAGAATGAGTTTCTATGCACTCTATAGAGTTGTCATAAGAAGGCGGATTTGTTATATTTAGAATATTCATTTTAACAATCCGATTAATCTTAAAAATGCCTTATTTTGTGGAGTTAGTTTAATATTAGCACAAGAATGTGTGTTCTTGCGAACGGATCGATTACCACTAAACTTCTGACTATGAGATGAAAAGTTTTTATTGTACTCAATCATGTTTCTTTATGTGTAAGTATAAATTCACTTCTTCCCCTCGAAGATCAACAGGATTATTATAAATGTCTAATATTCTTATGGTGATACTATTGATAGTATCTCTGTTTACTGGAAAATATATAGTATTCTTCGGTATTTCTATTATTCTGTAACCCGGAGGTACTGTGGGTGCAAACTCATGTAATATGTGATTTGGTTTTCCGTTTATATAAGACCCGCTTATGATATCACATTCGACTCTCACCACAGTCGTTGATAAAATGTTTACGGGAAGAAGTGAGTCATGTAATATATGACTTTTTAGAACTTCCTTACCATAACCCAACAATTCTCCGAAGGAACCATGTTTTTCAAAATGAATATCTTTAGTACAGAATATAGTTGTCTTAAGTGTATTGTTATTGCAATATAATTTTAAATCACAATCTTTTACTTTAAACTTTAAAAAGTCGTAAAGATCTTGAAGTTCATAAGCTCCTTCAGGAATCTCGACCACTTCATTAGTACCATAGTGAAATTTGTTATTAGCTTTAGTGATATTCGGTATAGAATTAAAAGTAGAGAAATGCAATAATGCACATTCATAATCACCATCGAGATTTAAAGTCGGTGAGTAGTTTGTGGTTAATATGGAACTTTTGCCAGTTATAGACAATGTGAAAGACATCGTGAAAATGTATATAAAAAGATCAAGCCCATCAATATATACTAAATTGATCCCAAAAGTTGTGCAAAAATTTTAAACATAAATGTCCACAATTGACGCTATTATATTTTTGATATTGATTATAATTGTAATAAATATCACGATGACCGAAATATTTCAATAATTCTTTTGGTGGTTTTAAATTACCAAAACTATCAAAATATTCACAATAACTGTTTATTATTGCATACGCTACCCAATGCGTTCCATTATTATTATGATTATCTAAATTAACGATTCCACATTCTATTGGTTTTGACTTATTTGGTAATCTATCTTTCATGTAAACTCCACGAAAATGTGGTATATTTCTAGAATATTTCATTAACTCTATATTAGATAAAGCTTTATTGGGTAGCTGGGAAATTAGTTTTTTGAACTTTTTATAAATAAACCACTGCCTTTTTTATACGGTTTGATGTAAAGACCTTTTCCCAATGCAATTGCTTCCATAGTTTTATTATGACGTTCGGATTCTTTTAAATTTTGTTGTGCAGTTTTGTATTCATTTACCGTTTTCGCAACACCTGCCGCACCTCCAGCTAATGCACCTAGAGCAGACAATCCCGCAAAAATGGGTATCAGAGGTAATATTCCTCCTGTCTTTGGAATCGGTATTATTCGCGGTAGACGAAAATGACAATTTTTGGGAAAACATTTTTTAGCAGCTTCATATGCATACTTAATTGCAGCTGTTTGGCTCTTTGGTTTCATTTTTTTTATTTGAGATTGAATTTTCGATACAATGGTCTTGAATTTTTTAACTCCAGAACCTGTTTTTACTTTAGCTTTCATAACCTTACTAACTAACCATGAAGCTAGTTTTTCACCTCTTCCAGCGTCTTTCGAATGCAATCGTCTTTTAGCCATGCTGAGTAGTTCCAAGTCTGCTTTATGTCTACTATTTGAATCGGTGTTTGTGTATGCAATATCATGAAATTTGCAGGCTTCGTCTAATTTATTGACTCCTTTATCACCTCTGGCTAATCTTTGTTTTAACTTTGTCCCTGGTCCACAATAGTTATATCCTGGTAAATGTAGTTCGAACGGTAAACTGTCAATTATACTATTGACTAGTCCTCCTCCTTGCATATCTGGATATGCAATGAGTACAACATATATTAATTAACTGTTATATTATACAGTAATTGAACTGCGATCAATCCAACTGTTTTCACTATTAGGGAGACCTAACCACTTAACAAACAGTTTATTTCCGTTCTTTTTTATAACTTTTTCTATTAAATAAACATCGGGATGATTAGTTTTTTGTAACTCTTCCTGGTAAAACGTTCCTAATATTGGTTGACTCCTTTGATCTTGTAAATTAAATGTAACAGGATTAGTTTTATTGACCGATTTAATAGTAAATAATTCTGTTGACCAATTCGGTGTATAACCCTTTTCAAAACTGCTTTTGTATTTGCTTATTCTAACAAAGTCACCTTTTTGAAATTTATTTTTTTGCGATTTAATTCGTGTGTTAAAAAACTTATCAATGTTGTTTTTAACCTTTGCTTCATTTATCGAATTAACATTAACTGGTTTATGTTTAGTGACACTATGCTTGCTATTATTATAAGTATTCAAAACATCTTCTAAAGTCTTTCCTACCCACTTATAACTACCGTTATAGCTAAAAGATACATGCAATTTGTTCTTTAATGTTCTTATCAATCTTTCAACAATAGATGCTTTTTTTGTAGAGTAAGTTGAATAGTGGTTTATATTTAGTGACTGCATGAGTTCTTTAAACGATTTATTGTAAAATTCTGTTCCCATATCAGTTTGTAAGTGAACAGGAAATTGATAACTTGTTTTGAAAATTTTTTTAAACGCATTAACAACACATTTTCTAGATTTTGACTTTAAGGGAACACCCCATGCATATTTGCTGAAGCAATCAATAACAATTAAAATATATGTGTAACCACTGTTATATTTTTTTAAAGATTTAAAATCAATTAGATCTGCTTGCCATAGATCATTAATGCCTTTTAGTACAACAGATCTTCGAATAAAGTTTTTACGTGCAGACCTATGGATTTCTTTTACTACTTGGAGCTTGACCATTTTTTCTGTTGGTTACATTCTGTTCACTCGAGCTCTTAGTGTTAAACTTCTCTTCAAACTGTTTAATTTTGTTGGTGATATCAGCTTTTATTGATTCTATCCAAACATGCAGTTCATGCTTCGTGCACAAGGTTGCAATTTTTTCATCTACGTATTGTTTATTGACAGCGTCATCCTTTTCCAAAGGTGTGTCGACTCCAGTTAATCTAGATGATTGTAAATTAAAACACCCACTTTCTGATTTCATTAAAGAGTTTTCCCTAAAATCTAACAGTTCAGACAAACGTAGCCTTTCGTGGACATGATGCCCGAATTTATCAATATTCATTTTTATTTATTGGAGATCCGATGCAATCAAGGGAGAGTGTGTAAATAAAAAACAACAAACTATGACAACTATTTTATAATTCCGTTTTCACGCAATTCTTCAATAATAGAAATTATTTCATTTTCTACTCCAGTATTTCCTGCATCTTTAGAAGCTATCAATAACTTCAATCTTTCAACTAACTCATTAGGATCATCCCAATAAATGTAGTTAGTATATTTTTTAAATTTTTTCTTGAGTCTTAATCCTTCCCCTTCACTTAATTGTTCTGTTCTAGAAGAAACAGAAGATGTTGACGGTTTGCGCAATTTAAACAGTGGTTTGATAATTTGCAAATACTTTCGACCTCGATTTGTTTTTATTGGTTTATTCGAATCATAATCTCTACGATGAGCATTTGTTTCTAACAATATTGCTTTATAAACTTGCGAATCTTTATCTGTAACCAAATTTAATTCAGGAACTCTCTTGAACAAAAGTTCACATAACCCAGGAGTTTTCTTGTATACTCGACCTGCTACGGATATATTCTCCTCATGAACTGTCACACGTGAGTTACCCATGAATAGTTTACCTCGTTCTCTTCTAACACCAAAAGGGATATCCTCAAACACTTCCGAAGATAATGACCAAGATGAAACATCTTGGTTAGGACTGTGGAGGGACTCGACAGTTGCAAACGATGCATCACTGGTATTTTTTTTATTTTGACCATCGAGACTGTTTACATCAATATTGTCATCAGAATCGCTAATGTGGGATATGGATATGGAATCGTTACGTTTAAAATATGTATCCTCCGGATCTTTATTCAAAACATCATCTTCTAGTACTTCATGGACTTTAGATTTGTTAGATTTTGAAGGGTTTGTGTTATGATGTATTATTTGATGAAGTGGTTTGGTGATAGGTTGAAAAACTGTATTTAACATGTTTTCTTGATAAGATTCCCTCATACGCATTTCCTTCAGCTTCTTTTTCACACCTTCTGCAGCTCAAACAACCTCAGCTTTTAATTCCTTTTCCATTTTGAAAGAAAAGAAGTTAGAGTTATGGAACGTGTTGTATCTTATAGCTTTATTTCTTAAATGAAATATTTTCTAGATTGAAAGTGACTTTATTTGGTTACTTGTCGAAAGTAACAAAGGTGTCAAAGTTCATTCTGTAGCAACCGTCATTTTTTGCACAATCTTTATTAATGACTAAAAAGTTATATGTATCTTTCCAAATTTTTTAACACATTTCCCGAAATTCCAGCCACGACATATCTGTATTCACATGTTCATCATATACATGTCGTAAATTTATATCATCTTGTTTGAATAATATTATAAGGTTTGCATTGTCCCTTACTAGTTGTTTTGGTATTTTACTATATGTTTGGTTTAAGTAAAAACAATGAATAAATTTATGTCTGCCCATAGCGAAATAATCTCGCATATTAGTTTGATTCTCACATGCCACATCATCAAAAATTATTTTAGAATGGGGCTTCGCATCGTGTGGACTGAGAATCAATTCATTATCACTGTACTTTGCAAACGTAACGCTAGGTATCAATTTAAAGACGTTCTCTAAATAAATGTACTTAGTTTGATACAGTGTTTTTGAGTATAAATATACATTCTTAAAATGTAATCCATTTTCATGCAACAGAAGACCTATTATTAAATTTGTTTTTCCACAGTTTGATGGACCGCAAACTAAACACCGAATTGAATTAGGAAGCAAGTTTCCATGTCGAGAAATAACTGTCTCAGTATCTGAACAAATTTTATTAAATTGCAACGTTTGAGATTGTTTTACAAATTTCATAGTAGTGTTTCGAGTGTTCTAGATATAATGAGTCAATTTGTACAAATTCCACTATTTATATAAAGTGCGAATAATCAAAAACATTCTATGCTTTTAGTCAAAAAGCTACGCAATCAAATGAATGTAATATCCTTTTGTAATATTTCTATCATCTCGTGAGTGCATATCGGCAGAGGGTTCCTAAATTTACAAACTGGTTGGAGATTTGGTTTCTTATTTATTAGATAATTGAAGTGGAATGAAAAAACGAGGTAACAAATATCCGAGATGGTTATTGGGCATTTCACCCCACGAGGAGTGAGGGCGCAAGCCCGAGCGAACGAAAGTGGGGTAGAATGCCCAATAACCATCTACTTACATATATAAATATATAATTGTATAATAATAAATATACAATAGCCTAACTTAATATTCAGTAAGTGACAGATAGGTAATGGTCTTTTACCTTTTTTTAAAGACATTCAATGATGGTGCACGCTTTATATCATCTGGTAATTTATTCCAAAGGCGGACAGCCTGAACTGCAAAAGACTTGTCGAGAAACTTTGTTGAATGGATTGGCGTCTGCAGTTTTAGGTTCTCTGATGATCGCAAGACACGAGAGTGCGTATCGTGAAGGTAATTAAAACGTTCCCTGAGATACGTTGGAGAGAAAGGTTTGCGACACCTGCTTTGTCACCGCCATTACGGTCGTCTCGCTTTTGTTTTGTTTCTTCGGTTAAACCTCGCGTTGTCCTCATCAAAATTATTGTGATCTCGCTTGCTCTGCTGCAATTAGTATGGCACGCGTCAGCGCACGTTGGCCTATGCACCTACGCGTCAGCTCGTTATTATTTTCTTATTACCCTACCGCGCAGTTCGTGTTTTACTCGTAGTCCGCTGATATTCTTAATTATTTATTTGACTATGTCGATTTCTCTTTACATAAAATTATTCAATTTCAATTTTCATATCTTTAAAAATTCATTTAATGGACAATAATATTACAATTAATAATAAAATAAATTCTAATCTAAATTTATACTATCAGAATGTCAGAGGATTACGATCTAAGACTTCAATATTTTATCGTAATTTATGCCTTTATTCGTATGATGTGATTATGTTAACGGAAACGTGGTTATTGGATGGTGTTAGTGACTCCGAGTTGTTCAATGGTCGGTATATTGTATGGCGTCGTGATCGTGATTATGAGTTAACTGGGCAGGGTCGGGGCGGTGGAGTGCTTATTGCAGTACGGAAGGATCTACCCGCTATCTCACAATTCCAATTTAATTCTACCGCAGAGGACCTATGGTTAACATTATCAATCCACGATGGCAATGGAAACGGAACGATAAAGTTGAATTTATGCGTCATTTACCTATGTAGGCAAAATTTTGGCTTATCTTTTTCCGAACAATTAACGAATTATTTAAATAAACTAGGCGAAATCATACTGTAAAGGCCTAACGACTTATATTTAATCGTCGGCGACTTTAATATGAGTAACATAAGTTGGTGTCATAGTAATGATGGCTATTTTTCGGCAACAAACGTTAATAGTATTGGTGAACAATCTCTAATCGATGACCTGCATACATATAATTTACGCCAATATAACGGGATATTGAATAATTACGGCAGACTATTGGACCTTGTCTTATGTAATACTTTGGTAAGCGTCGAAGAGTGTTGCGACGCATTGGTTCCACCTGACCCACATCACAAAGCCATTATAATTAATCTTATATCGTTCAATTGTTCATATCTACGGCATGCAATGAGAACTAAACGGTTTTTTAATAAGGGAGATTATATGGAGATTAATTCAAAAATCAAAAACATAAATTGGCACACGGAATTTACGCAAAAAGACATGGAGGGAGCCACTGATTTCTTTTACACAGTTATAAATCAAATCATTGATAAATATATACCCTCTAAAATTGTGCGTGATAGTAACTACCCGTTTTGGTACACGACTCCTCTAAAGAAATTAATTAAGGAAAAATATAAATATTATTGTAAATACAGAAATTATGCTAATCATTCGGACTTACATACATATAAATTATTAAGGGATAGGGTAAAACGCGTAGAAGCTGAGTGCTACCAGAACTACATATCATCTGTTGAAAAATCAATAAAAGCTAATCCAAAGTATTATTGGACATTTGTTAAATCTCGGTATAAATCATCCAACGTTCCTAATGCAATGGAATATGGTGACATTAAAGTAAATGAGGGTGCAGCTATTGCTGACCTTTTTTCTAACTTTTTTTATTCGACTTTCTCGCAACGAACATCTATATTACCTGATTCTACTTCAATTGTGAATATTCCGCCCTTAAATATTATTTCCAATATTCACTTAAATGTTGATATGGTCACTAAATTATTGTTATCATTGGACACCACCAAATCTGCAGGGCCTGATCTTTTACCGCCAATTTTTCTTATTAAATGTGCTGAATCAATTTCTCTACCTTTATACTTATTATTTGTAAAATCAATTTCGGAAAATAATATACCAAAAATTTGGAAGTCTGCTTTTATAACACCAATCCATAAAGAAGGTATCAGAACCAATGTAACCAATTACAGACCAGTTTCAAAATTGTGTATCACTGCAAAAATTTTGGAAAAAATAATATATAATCAATTGTTCTCTTCCTTGAAAAACTCATTTGCTGATTTTCAGCATGGTTTTCTTCAAGGGCGGTCAACAGTGTCAAATCTTATACTGCTTAACGATTTTATCTCAGACATAATGCAAGAGGGTAAGCAGGTAGATGTCGTATACACTGATTATAGTAAATGTTTTGACAAAATACATCAGGGAATCTTAATAAGTAAGTTGGAACGCATTGGTATTTGTGGTGATTTACTAAGGTGGTTTGAGTCATACACTTCCAATAGATCTCAAGCCGTAGTTATTAACAATTATATCTCTAGTTGGGTTGTCGTGCCTAGTGGTGTGCCTCAAGGCTCGATTTTGGGCCCACTTCTGTTTTTAATATTCGTAAACGACATTGGATTATGCTTCCATCATTCTAAAATACTCTGTTTCGCAGATGATATGAAAATTTTTAAAGCGATATCTTCTACATCTGATGCCTTAGAACTTCAGTCTGACTTGTCACGTCTGGATCGTTACTGCGACGCAAATAAACTTGATCTCAATCCCGCTAAGTGCTTTGTTGTAACTTTCAGCCGGAAAAAGAATATCATTCTTACTCAATACAATTTGAAAAACCATAACTTAGAAAGACTTTCCAAAATACGTGACCTTGGAATTATTCATGATTCAAAGCTTCTTTTTGATGAACACGTTGACAAAATTATAAAAAAAGCATTGCAGTCGCTAGGTTTTGTAATGAGAACTTCTGCTAATTTCAAAAATATTAAAACTATTAAGATATTGTATTGTACTTTTGTAAGAAGTATCTTGGAATACGGATCGGAGATCTGGAATCCGTGCTACAGTAAATACATTAACCGTATTGAGAAGCTCCAGTCGAAGTTTGTAAAATTTTTGTGTTACCGTTTAAAACTACCTTTTACCTCCAAAGAATACCTACAATTCTGCAAACAATTCCACCTTCTTCCGTTGTATAAGAGACGTGAGATTACAGATGTGGTAAGCTTACTTAAAATAATTTCAAATAAATATGACTCCCATGAACTTCTCTCTAAAATAAGCTTTAATGTTCCGTCAAAATCAGTTAGACACTACACTCCGCTTAGTTTGCCTGTGGCATCATCTAACTACCGACAAAATGCATTTTTGTGGCGAGCAAGTAAAACTTTAAATGAATTATGCAAATCAAAAGACTTAGATATATTTTATTGTAGTATATCAGGAGCTAGACGGTTAATGAGCGATGATTTTTTTTGTTGAATCTTGCTGAACATGCATTAGCATTTTTGTTTGTAATTGTTCTGATACATATTGTAATTTTCTTTTTTCTCTTTGTCTGGTGCATATATGTCTTTCTGTTCTAAAATTCCACTTTACGATACCTATGTTTACTCTTATTGTTAACTATAACTGTAACTAACCGTGGAAACCTTTTATTGGCCATCTGTAACGCAATTTGATGTCTACATATAAATATCATGTGCTGTTGATATTCCCTAATATATATAAATAAATAAATAAATAAATAGATAGATTTATTTGTGGAATGTGTGATGACAAATTACAATATGAATTATTAAAAAAGATAATTTGAGTTATCAAAACGTAGTAGATGCAATGTTATCGTCTGAAAGTGCAGAACGAAATGTACGTATGATACACGACGTATCCGGAAGCATGTCCTCATCCAGTGGTACATCAGCAATGCCAGCGTCGGACAGTAACGGCACCGCAGAACCAATGGACATTAACGCAGTACAATCAAAAATTTCGACTAGATTTTGTTATCGATGTGGTGACCGTCACCCAGGAGAGTGTCGTTTTGTAAATACAGTGTGCCGTTACTGTAAAAAAAGGGACATCTGGAAAAAATCTGTATGACTAGAACAAAAAAAATATTAATCGTGACTTGCATTTTACAGATGAACTCGAAAATCATTTGAACGGCATCTATAGTGTTGTTAGTTCGAGTCGAGTGCCTCCTTATGAATTAATAATCTTTGTGACAGGAATGCCCGTTCAGATGCTAGTTTTTCCATTATCAACGAAAGCACTTGGTATAAATTGAAAGTCCAATTACCTGTCGACGCCTTACGACCCGTTTCACTTACATTACGAACGTGGACAGAGACACCAGTGAAATTACTTGGTCAAGTAACACTACCTGTATGTTATAAGGAAATTAAACAAAATCTGATGGTTATTGTAGCAAAAGGTAATGGACCAAACCTACTTGGTCGAGACTGGCTTAACCCTCTGAATATAACAATGAATATTAATCTCATATCAAGTGAGCAGATTCTGGATTTAAATAAAATTTTGATTAAATATAAAGAAGTTTTTAAAGAAGGCCTCGGTACGTATCGCGGCAAGCCAGTGGCAATACATTTGAAACCTGACGCTACACCAAAGTTTTTGAAAGCTCGTCCGGTACCATATGCAATCAAAGACAGAGTAGAGGCTGAAATTGGCAGATTACAAAAGGAAGGAGTTTTACAACCAACGTCATTCTCCGAATGGGTTACTCCCGTAGTACCAATAGTTAAAAAGACGGGTGAAATAAGATTATGCGGAGACTACCGAAGCACAGTAAATGAAGCAACGGAATCTGATACTTTTCCAATGCCAACAGCAAATGAAGTATTTGCTACTGTGGCTGGTGGACTTTATTTTACGACGCTAGATTTAGAGCGTGCATATACGCAGGTAGTCGTAAATGATAGCACGTCTAAGCTACTCACTTTGAATACCTGCAAGGGCTTATGTTAAGTCGATAAGTGATTATTTCATATTCAGGGATAATTAGTCTGTGTTTAGTAATAAGGACTCTGTGGTTTTTCATCTCTATGACTTTACAAGATATAAGATATTAATAGTTTCCTTTTACTGGCTTACCTTAATACTTTTACATGTACAAATACCTAATAAACTACATGAAATAATTAGTTTATTCAATCGTGCTACAAACATAACATAAATGGCGACGAGGATATATGGATACAAAGAAAGAAAAAGCGAGTAACACAAAATAGCTGAACAAGTATTACTACAAATCGTTGAGAACTTGAAGTCGATGCAAACGCAACAACTACAAATTGCAAATGCAGTTGAAGCTTCAATCGGCGGAATTACACTACAACCATATGATGAAAATTACGAATCATTTGAGGCCTACATCTGTAGGGTAAGAAACTACATTAATTTAAAAAACGTAAAAGATCCACAAAAATGCACCCAAATTTTCATAAACTGTGTAGGACCTAAACATTACCAATTAATTAAAAATCTGGTTTCGCCGGATACACCTGAAAGTAAATCTTATGAAGAATTGATTACAGTTTTGAAAAATCATATCTCTCCAAAGCCGAGTGAGATTTCACAACAACACAAATATTGTTAAAGACAACAAAATGAAGGCGAAAGCATTTACAATTACGTTGCTGACCTTAAAAATATTGGTGCAAAATGTAATTTTGTATGCAAAAATTGTCAATCGTCAACCTTAGATACACATCTACGAGTACAATTTATAAGAGGACTACGATGTAATGAAACAAAAGAAAGGTTGCTACAAGAAACTAAACATGATAATTTCAATGATGTTTTGAAGATCGCTACATCGATTGAAATCTCTAAAAGGGAATCAAAGCAAATGTCGAGTGGATACAGTACACATAATGCAATAAATAAAATAAATATAAATAATGATATTCATAAACAGAAGAAATACACACCTAAAAATAAATACACATATAATACAAGAAACAATGAAGAAAATACAAAAATAAAATGTTACAGATGTGGAAAAGAGAATCATAAAGCAAATAAGTGTAAAACAAAGAACCTTTATTGTAAAAATTGTAAGTTGAATACGCATAATACAAATGTTTGTTTTAAATCACAAAAGCAAGTTGACATATTGCATGATGAATCAATAAATTCTGAGAATGAACCTTATGTAATTTATAGTTTACATAGTATGAAAAATGAAAAGTTTAAGATTAGATTACAAATTGAAAATAAGATACATATCCTAGAGTTAGATACTGGTGCTGCGGTTACAACATGTTCTGAATCATTTTACAAAAAGAATCTATCGCACTTACAAATACAAAATACAGAGATAAAGTTAAAAACATACACTGGTGAAATTATACAACCAAAAGGAAAATGTTGTGTTACAATAAAATACAAAAATAAGGAAACTAAAGGCTACATATACATAATAAAAAATAATGTTGATACGATAATAGGAAGAGAATGGACACAATTATTGAAATTACAAATAGAACAAATCAATAAAATAAGCATTACTGATGAAGAAGATTACTAAATGAAATTACAAAAAATGATTACTGATTACAAAGATTTATTTACAGATGAAATTGGATTAATTAAAAATTACACATGTTCTTTCAAATTAAAAGAGAATGCAAAACCTGTTTTTCTTAAAGCAAGACCTGTACCATTTTCAATAAAAGAAAAAGTGGAAAAGGAAATTGATAGACTGGAAGAGAAAGGTATTATAGAAAAGATACAATATTCTGACTGGGGTACGCCAGTAGTGCCAGAAATAAAACAAGATGGCAGAATTCGATTATGTGCTGATTACAGAGCAACTTTAAATAAAAATCTGAGGGATAATAATTACCCTATACCACGGATTGAAGAAATTTTTGCAAAATTAAGTGGAGGCAAATATTTCTGCACATTAGATATAAACCAAGCATATCTTAATATGAAGGTCGATGAAAATACAGCTGAAATGCAAGCGATAAGTACATCAAAAGGCACTTACAAGGTAAAGAGACTTATGTTCGGTGTCAAGATAGCTCCAAATCAGTGGCAACGTTACATGGACCAAACTTTAGAAGGCATACAGGGAACAGCATGTTTCTACGATGATATTGCAATACAAGGATCTACATATGATGAATTGTTACATAGGTTACAACTAGTATTTCAGAAATTACGGGAATGTGGTTTACGAATCAAGAAGAAGAAATGTCAATTTTTACAAAAATCAATTATATATTTAGGTCATACAATTGATTGTGATGGTCTTCATCCTACAAAAGTTAAAATCAAAGATATAATTGATACACCAAGACCATATGATGTACATACATTGAGACAATTTCTTGGTATTGTTAATTACTACCAACAGTACATTCCAAACTTAGCTATGAAATTACACCCTTTATACAAACTTCTACAGAAGAATAACAAATTTGTCTGGAATCACCAATGTGAAGACGCATTTATAAGTTTAAAGAAGGAGATCTGCAGTGATAAAGTACTTATACCCTTTCACCCTGAACTACCAGTTACACTGGCTACAGATGCATCACCAACCGGTTTCGGAGCAGTTCTTTCAAACATTATGCACAATGATGAAGAAAGGCCAGTAGCTTTTGCATCTAAGTCGCTTACAAAAGCGGAACAAGGATATAGTCAACTAAACAAAGAAGCAGCAGCTCTTATATGGGGGTTGAAGAAATTTTTTCAATTCTGTTGCGGACGCAAGATTACTTTGATTATTGATAATCAACCTCTAGCGAGAATACTTAATCCAGAAAAAGCATTACCAGCTACAGCTGCATTGAGACTAGTACACTATGCTTACTATTTAGCAGGATTTAATTATGAAATAAAAGTAAAGAAAACTCATGAAAATGCAAATGCTGATTACCTCTCCAGGAACATTAAAAATACTAATGGTATAATGAACAAAGATTACACAGATTATGATAAATTCTACTTAAACCAAACTGAAATTATGCCAGTTACAAATACAGAAATACGAAGAGCTACAGCAAAAGATGAAGAATGCATAAGATTAATGAATTAGCTACAAGCAGGAAAAGGCAATACAAATACACTACAAGAATTTTCATTACAAGATGGATGCATTTTTAAAGGAATAAGAGTGGTTATACCAAAATCATTACAGAAAAAAATATTAGATGAATTACATACGGCACAAAGAGGAATGGTTAAAATGAAAGCCATTGCAAGAAGTTATGTATGGTGGAAAAATATAGATCAAGATATAGAAAATTTAGTAAGTTCATGCAGAAACTGTTGTATACATAGAAAAAACACTACAAAATTACCAGTACACCCATGGGAATTTCCAACAGAACCGTGGACACGATTACATATAGACTATGCAGGTCCATTTTGCAATACTTATTTTCTTATTATTGTTGATGCTTACACCAAATGGTTTGAAGCAATACCAACAAACAAAATAACTACATACCATACAATAAAAATGCTAAAAATGGTATTTACACAATTCGGATTTCCAATTACTATAGTATCAGATAATAGAACACAATTCAACAGTTATGAGATGAAAGAATATCTAAAAATTAATGGAATACAGCAGAAATTTACAGCACCCTATAACCCATCTACAAGCGGCCAAGCCGAAAGATATGTACAGATATTAAAGAACAAGCTAAGAAAAATGATGGAAGAAGAGGGATCTCTACAAGATAAGTTATGCAAGTTATTAATGCAACATAGAAAAACACCCCATAATACAACTGGTTTAAGTCCATCAGAGCTTATGTTCAAAAGATGCTACAGAACAAAAATAGATCTAGTAAAAAGAAATTTTGCTACATACATAAATGAAAATAAAAAAGAAAAAGAAGGCTCACTAGAGAAAGAATTCAAGAAAGGTGAAAATGTTCAAATAAGAAATTACAAAAATGATGACATAAAATGGAAATTTGGTAAAGTAAATAATAGAAGTGGTACATTAAATTATGAAGTTGAGGTGGATGGCGTAATACACCGAAGACATGCAAACCAGATGATGGGAACACAATGTACAGGGCCAAACTACAACATGGTGCCTAAATGCAACTTTACTAACACTGAAGAGAATTTTACAAACACTAAAGAGAGTGAAGAGAAAATAGAAGAGAAAAACTCATTTACAACAATGGAGAAAGCTAAAGAAAATGTTAAGGAAATATCAGAGATTCCAGGAACTACTACAATGCCTGCTACAGCGAAACTATATACTGAACTACGTCGGTCTACAAGATCAAGGCGTAAACCTGAAAAATTAGATCTATAATTAATTAATGTTCTAACTGTTTTGTTACTTTCTATTTACAACTTGGGGGAGTGTTAAGTCGATAAGTGATTATTTCATATTCAGGGATAATTAGTCTGTGTTTAGTAATAAGGACTCTATGGTTTTTCATCTCTATGACTTTACAAGATATAAGATATTAATAGTTTCCTTTTACTGGCTTACCTTAATACTTTTACATGTACAAATACCTAATAAACTACATGAAATAATTAGAGATCATTTATTCAATCGTGCTACAAACATAACAGCTTATATACTGTACATCGATTAGCCTTTGGTGTTAAAGCTTGCCCAGACATATATCAGCGACTGATGACCTCTCTTCTTGCTGGTATACCTGGAGTGGCAGTTCTAATCGATGATATTATAATAAGCGGGCAAACTATGCTGCAAATGCTGGAAAGACTAGATAAAACATTAGAACGTGTTGAACAGGCTGGTTTACAGCAAAACAAAAACAAATGTAAATTTGCAAAAGAAAAAGTAGAATTTCTCGGTTTTGTAATCGACGCTGAGGGAATCCATCCAGCATCGAGTAAAGTGGAATCAATAAGCAATACCCCGGCACCAAGAACTTCAAGCTTTTCTGGGTTTATATAATTTTTATGAGCGGTTTGTACCACATAAAGCAACTGTACTTGAACCATTACATCGTTTATTAGATAGAACACAACCGTCGAAATGGAATGAGCTAGAACAAAACGCTTTTGATACAGCAAAACGTTTTACTTTCATTTGACTTAACGTTGGTGCATTAGGATGTCCATAAACCACTTATTCTTACATGTGATAGTTCCGAGTATGGGGTGGGAGCAGTTTTTTCTCATGAAATGGACAATGGTCAAGAACGTCCTATAGCCATGTCTTCAAGGACTTTAAATTCTCATGAGCGACGATATTCTCAACTAGACAAAGAAGCTACATCCATAATGATGGCATTACAAAATTTCATAATAATCTCATGGGCAGACATTTTTGGATAGTGACTGATCACAAACCCTTACTCGGAATATTTGACCCAAGAAAACCCATGCCTAACATACTATCGCCTCGTTTGACTAGAATAGCGATCGCTTTGACATCACATAGTTATGAAATAATATATAAACCTGGATCTCAAATAGGAAATGCCGACAGTTTAAGTCGATGGCCACAGCCGGTACCAGAACAACAAGAAAATCAGTTACATAAAATTTTGTTAATGGCTGAAACACCCGAAGACTTTCCTTATGACGCTGAAGTTCTATCTAAAGAAACAGAACGTGATCAGACTTTACGTAGAGTTATACATTTCATACAGAGAGGATGGCCTGTTAAAGAAGCTGACTCAGAGTTACGTCCATTTTGGTTACAACTTGCAGAACTTTCTCTACATAATGATTGTATACTACTAGGAAGTCGAGTTGTAGTACCAACTTCTTTAAGACAGGTTACATTACGTGTTTTACATAAAATACATACGGGGGGTAGTCCAAACGAAAGCGATAGCCAGGAGTTATGTATGGTGGCCACAACTTAATAATGACATTGAAACATTAGTAGCAGGGTGCTCAAAATGCCTTGAGAATAGGCACATGCCTTATAAAACCACTCATGAATGGATAACACCTACTCGACCGTGGTCGAGGATACACATTGACTTTGCTGGTCCTTTTGCTAATAAATACTTTTTAATAATGGTAGACTCATACTCTAAGTGGCCAGAATTATTTGTGGTAAACAACACAACTTCCAACACGGTTATCAGAATTCTAAGAATGACTTTCGCAACACATGGGTTATGCGAGATTTTAGTATCTGATAATGGCACATCTTTCGTATCAAACGAAATGAAACAGTTTTTGAATGCTAATAAAATTCGACATATAACCACAGCGCTTTATCATCCAGCGACAAATGGGTTAGCCGAACGTATGGTACAGACCATTAAAGATAAACTACGAAAAATGGATAATTTGTCGTGGGATGTTAAGATTCCAAATCTATTATTAGGTCTACGTGTGACCCCATGCACGGTTACAAATAAAAGTCCTTCAGAAATGCTAATGAGAAGGCGTCTACGCACTTTGTTAGATACATTAAATCCAGATAATCGTCAGCTTAAAAGAAAGATGAGCAGATTACAAGTAACAATGATAATAAGAAGAAAAAAAGAGAAATAAACGTGAGACAAGAAGTGATGTACAGAAACTATAGTAAAATGGGACGAAATGGTTACCTGGTAAAATAATATCTAAAAAAGGTCCAGCAAATTATGAAATTCAAAATGAAGAAGGAATAATAGTTAATCGTCATATAGATCAAATGTTTAAAACATTACCTCGATCAGCACAAAACAGAGAAGAAGATTCATTTGAAAAATCAATGCCAGTAAATATGGAACAACCAAGAAGCACTGATGGGAATAATGAAATGTGTGAAAATGAACAAAATGAAGATGATATGATTATAGAAATTCCTGATTCTGAAAAGTGGGCAGATATGTTGGGAATACCTGTTTCAGACGAGGCGCCTCAATCATTTGGTGGGAAGATTAAAAATAAATTCCATATACATTCTGAAATACCTTATGAAAGACCTAGTTATTCTAAAGATCATTATTATTTGTATTAGATTATTTCATTGCCATTATTTCTAGTTATTACTTAATAATTAAAAGAATATTTATAGCTATCATGATTAAATATAGATTGTCAGTTGTATTACAATAATAAGCTTCCAATATACCGAATTAGTGAATTAATGTTTGCACCATATATGAGGGGAAAGAATGTCATATATCAATATTGTATTGATTTTGATGTAGGTACTTTTTACATTATTATAATAGAGTTTTAACTACCAATAAAATTTACCTATTATTTTTCCTAAAGATATCCGGAATCCATGGTGAGTCAAGCATCATCCTTTTTGTGACGTTTCCGGTCCTAAACACTACCTCCCCTCTTACTTCCGGCGCCTGTGCTGCTATCTAGTTTGCGGGTAGCGAACCAATGACTTTTAGGCACGAACGCTTACCGTCATTATACCTACTCTAGATGCACCAGGTAGAACTTACCTGGATTCCGGATATCTTTAGGAAAAATAATAGGTAAGTTTTATTGGTAGTTAAAACTCTCTATTATTTGTTCCGTTCGATATCCGGAATCCATCTTGAGTGATGTGTTTGTTATCTCCTGGTGAGTGCCATTGGTGACGCTATAATGTGTTGCAGGTATAAAAAGTCAAATGTATGTAGTCTGATGAGAAAATATAATGCATATTATAAGTATATTATGGTATTACATACATAGTACATATATTATGCTGTTACATAACAATGCAATTATAATAATTATTCAAGTATTTCGGTAATCTAAGCTAAATAAATATTGGCTAATCTGTTATCGGTCAATATCATTAATGAATTGAATGAAATAATAAAAAAGTAAATACATAGATATCGGAATTTTCTTGATTGTCCGATTTATCAGTTTTCGATAGGACTTCCTAAAATTATGTTCTTGGCGCCAGTTTACAGTTTCAGTAATTTATCCATCGGAAACAGTTCCAGTCAATTTAGAGATGGAACTGCAGATGTAATAGAGCTTCTACATTATGTGCTTCCATTTAGCATTTTTGAGACCAGAGTAGTTAACTCGTGAAAATTACTTCTTTTTGGGGCTCTTTCAATACAAAAATTGATCGCGTGTCTATTATTTATTTTATTCATCCCGACTTTTAAATAAATTTTCTGAATTTCGAGGGATGAACACCTGTTGCCATACCTATTGCAGTATTTTTTTTTTATGGGATAGTGGGCAGACGAGCAGACGGATCACCTGATGTTAAGTGATTACCGTCGCCCATGGACACCTGCAACACCAGAGGGGCTACAAGTACGCTGCCGGCCTTGGAGGGAAGGGTTGAGGGGTAGAGGGAAGGGAGTAGTGAGGGGTTAGGCCTCCGGTACCCTCACTCACACGACGAAACACAACGCAAGCGTTGCTTCACGTCGGTTTTCTGTGATTTGCGGAAACAAATTCCATCCCATTTTGGAACAATCATAATGTACTTACTTGCCTTGACGCTTACTGGAGTCGAGAAAGTATTCGCGGAATCATGTTTGAATAAGGCCAGCTTGCATTTGCACTGATGACGTCATGCGTTATGACCTATTAGCTTGCTCGTCCGTTACATCCATTGTCATGAACCTGGGAATGACGTGTGCTTTTGTCGATGGAATAAGTTCACATCTGGTGTACATTGGGCTGCTAGATTTAGTATTCAGGCTATGCATAATTTCTGAATCTGCCTTGTTCGTGTCATAATTACAATAATTTCCTAGATTTGGCCCCCCATCTTTGTTTATGTACGGGAATCAGTACAGTTCTCTTACATCTAGGCATTCCGCGAAATGAAGACTCGCGTGAGTAATTGCCTCGAGTTGAGCACTCGAACAGATTTCTTCTCCACTTGACGATTTTTGACCGCTGCTATGTGTTCTCTTACACGTTCGGCGATAGTCCGCTTCGTTTGTCCGATATATGAACTACCGCAGCTGCAGTCAATTTTATAAACGCCAGGTTTTTGGTAAGGAATACTATCCTTTGGTGATCGCAATTGGTGTGACATTTTTGATAAAGGAGTAAAAATGGTGTCTATAGAAAAATTTTTCCTCAAAATGGAACCAATTTTGTCCGTTACCCCCTTAACATAGCCTAAAAATGCCCGTTGCCTGGGAACCTTAGGTAGTCTTTCCTTACACCTTCGGATAGGGTATGACCTCCTTGCGCTGTATCCATTTTTCCTTAGCACGTCCTGTACATGGGACAACTCATCTGCTAAGAAGTCTAGTATTACATAATGCGTTAGCCCTGTTAATAAGAGTTGTCTCCACAGAACGTAGGTGTTGAGGATGATGATGAGATGAAGCGTGGAGGTACTTGTCTGTGTGTGTTGGTTTCCTGTAGACAGTGTGTTTCAGGGACCCATCAGCTTGCGCCATGACTTTAACGTCCAGAAAGGGTAAGGTTTTGTCACTCTCTAACTCATAGGTGAACTTGAGATTCGGATGGATATTATTGACGTGTGTAAGGAACTGCTCAATCTCCGGTTTGTCGCCCTTCAGGATACAGAACACATCGTCTACATACCGTTTCCACATACGGATCCCATGTGACTGGTAATCTATCAATGACTCGACATGTTCCATCCATATATTGGCCAAAAGTGGCGCTACGGGGCTACCCATGGCGACACCATCAATTTGAAGGTAATGTTTGCCGCGATATAGGAGATAGCTGCCATCTAAACAGTTCCGTAATAGAACCATGTACCCTTCCGGTATATCGTTTTGTCTAAGTTTCATCCTAACAACCTCTAGACAGTCCTTAACTGGAACTTTGGTGAACAGCGACTCAACATCAAAACTCACCATCACGTCATCCGGATCCAGTTTTGTATCATCAAGGATCTGTACAAAATGACGCGAGTCCTTCACAAAGGATGTTGTAGTGCCCACAAGCGGTTGCAGTACGGAAGCAACGTGTTTTGCCAAATAATAAGTAGGTGAGTCAATCTGACTCACAATCGGTCTCAGTGGAACGCTGGCCTTATGCACTTTCGGCAATCCGTATAATTTTGGTGGTTGTACTATCTTCGGCTTGTATAGGTTCTCGAAGATGTCCTCGGTGAAAAGGTGTTTATAATCCCTGATAACAGCACGTATTCTCCTTGTAACTCTCGCAGTTGGATCGTACGATACCGGCTTATATATGTTATCATCTTGCAACAGAGCAAGTATTTTGGAGTCGTAATCGCTAGTATTTATCACGACGGTAGCGTTGCCTTTGTCGGCCTTGAGAACGAGAAGGTCCTTATTAGTTCTCAAGTTCTTAAGAGCTCTACGCTCTTCGCTCGTGACGTTGCTCTTAGGTACTTTGGATTTACGTAACACGATAGCGACATCTTGCCTCAAAGCGTCGGCATCATCAGTTGGTACCTTATTACGAACTATTGTCTCCTCTATACTGCTGATGATATGTTCATACGGTATCCTCTTCGGGGTAGTAGCAAAATTCAGTCCCTTTGCTAAAACACTGCGAGTGGCACCGTCAAGTGTAGTATCCGATAAGTTGATGACGTCATCAACTGACTCCCCAGTGATCCTTGATCTTCCACTACGAAACAGCAATTTTTCGAATTTACGTTCATGCTTTTGCGTGGATAACTCGAAAATTCTGCTTGCTTGCTGATACGTTACGCGATCACATAACTCAAAATCACTGTACGATAGCTCGGACACACACTCACTATGCACTTTATAAAGGGCACGCTGTACACTGTCCAACTCACGATGACCGTTACGTATCAGTTGTTTAAGAAGACGAACACTCGCGCTCCGTAGAATGTCACTGGAATGTGCTATGTGTACACGCGGCTTAATACGAACGCACGTAGGTATCAAACCGTTATCACGACATTTTGTTAGAAAAATTGATGAAGTCTCTAACCTCACTTTTTTCTTCCGTAACGATTCTAGATGGCGCACTTTGTTTGCAATTTCCGGCCCGTATCGGTTTGCTAATAATATTTTTAAACTCACACGATTTGTATACATTATAATTATATGCAATCGGGTCTTGTTCGTGCATTTTTTTTAAAACAATTAATTTACCTCGACGTTTCGGCTACGTTACAGCAGCCGTGGTCACGAGGAGACTGGAGAACTGGCGGGTGTCGTCTTCTGATTTTAGTTGAGGGTAATCCGGTAATAATGTTTTTAACTGATTTTCAGATGTACCCTCCACTTGATTTTATTATACGTAAAGGTGGCGACACATAGGTGATTTTTAGGCTATGTTAAAGGGGTAACGGACAAAATTGGTTCCATTTTGAGGAAATTTTTTTCTATAGACACCATTTTTACTCCTTTATCAAAAATGTCACACCAATTGCGATCACCAAAGGATAGTATTCCTTACCAAAAACTTGGCGTTTATAAAATTGACTGCAGCTGCGGTAGTTCATATATCGGACAAACGAAGCGGACTATCGCCGAACGTGTAAGAGAACACATAGCAGCGGTCAAAAATCGTCAAGTGGAGAAGTCCGCGATTGCAGAGCACTTATTATCATCTGGATCAAACCACTGGATCGAGTTACATACACCTCATGTCCTTTCCACTGAACGACATTATTATCCAAGGATTGTTCGTGAAGCGGTTGAAATAAAAAAACACAACAATTTCAACCGGGAAAGTGGATATAAACTCTCACCAACGTGGAATCCGGTTATAAAAATGTATAAGTGTCGCGATCGCAAACAACCACGAACAATATTCTCAGATACCGTAAGTGCAGTGTGTCGCCACCTTTACGTATAATAAAATCAAGTGGAGGGTACATCTGAAAATCAGTTAAAAACATTATCACCGGATTACCCTCAACTAAAATCAGAAGACGACACCCGCCAGTTCTCCAGTCTCCTCGTGGCCACGGCTGCTGTAACGTAGCCGAAACGTCGAGGTAAATTAATTGTTTTAAAAAATGCACGAACAAGACCCGATTGCATATAATTATAATAATACAATATAATTTCAAAAGGTTTTTACATATTTATTTCTTATTGTTATTCTTTGTTTTACATTCTATGTTAACTTATTCTAGTTTAAAACTTTTATTTTAGCTTATTTCTATTACATTTTGTATATAGTGTTATATCAATATAGTTGACTTATATCTAAGTTCATATTTTACTTAACTTATTTACTATGCTAATTTTATGTTTTGTTTTTGTTATTTTTCATCAAAACGTTTTTCTATGTTATTTATTAATTACATTATTTTCTCTTAACTTACTATTATTTATACTATATTATCTTTTATTACCCCTCGTTTGTGTTTTGTTTTTTCCTATATTTATACAATTTGGTTTTATTCTTATTTTGTTCTATCCTATTATGTTTCTAACCACGTTTATGTATTATTGAAATATATAATTGTGAAATAGACTTATTCTTTTATTTTTACTCTATAATGTTTTGATATGGTCGATTCCTAATTCATTTTAGGTCTCGTAGCATATTTTCTTTTCTTTGTGTGTGTTGAGAATGCACATGTTCTCATCTTCATGATGGTTTCATATGCATTATCTTTGTGTTTTGTATATTTTATATTTGTGTTGTGTTGTCTGCTTGTGTTATTTTTGTATTTTGTATTTCTATGTTCTTGCTTGTGTTGTATTTGTGTGTATGTGTCATGCTCTATTTTGATCTTTTTTGTGTTGTGCCTATGTGTAAGCCGTGATGGCTCTGGCCAAAAAATCCCATTTGGCCCTGACTGGACAATCTTTGCTGAAAGCATTGTGGGAGACATCCTGCATCTCCGTGTGCGAGCAGTTACAGCACCGAGGGGGTTTATCCTCCCTGTCCGCACAATCCGTACGAAGGTGGGATTCCCCACAGTGAATGCACCTACTCGCATCCGCTGTCGCAAAGTCCCATATGCGAAAATTCTGTGCCCGGTTCAGTAGAAAGTATGTATGGATGTGTGAGTGAATGGAGTGTATATATGTGTGTAATGTGTAGGATAGAGAACTTAGTAGCCGAACTATGAAACTGAGATGAAATGTTATCCAAATCTCTATTCTAGATTCATTACTGTCACACCATCTTCTTGAGGTGTTCCAGGCGGGACTCCTTGTCCCTCGAATGGCCTCCAACACCGCCCCTTACAGCCATCCCAGACCACCGGCTACCAGCCATTATGACTGGCCGTCTTTCATTGACAATTTCGTGTATATTCGTAACAATGTAAAACACTCACCGATATGGCCTCTATTATTCATTCTAGGGTGTCTTACCAGATGATGTCCTCTTTTTGCACTACTTCCCCTCCTTTTCGTAATTCTCACAACACATATTCTCCTCTTAGCATATTCTGCCTCGCCATACTTTTTCTCTCTCTTTTTTCTCGCTTCTCTCATTCTCTCGCCGTCCCTTTCCCTCCTCGCCACGTTCCGTTTTTTGTAGCATATAGCGTATTGCGTTCGCGACATCCGCAGTACAAAATTTTCTCCCATGCCCATATTCCAGGCACTTTGTGCATTGCACCAACGGGGATTGGTCCTCCACCCGAACCCTTTGTAAGTCAATGTGGAGATGCCCGGCCCCGGTCATCCTTTGCCAAAGCGCCGGTTTGACTTGTAGGGCTATGTTTTTTTTTATTATTATTTTTTATGGGATAGGGGGCAGACGAGCAGACGGATCACCTCATGGTAAGTGATTACCGTCGCCCATGGACACCTGCAACAACAGAGGGGCTACAAGCGCGCTGCCGGCCTTGGAGGGAAGGGTTGAGGGGTAGAGGGAAGGGAATAGGGAGGAGTTGGGCCTCCGGTACCCTCACTCACACGACGAAACACAACTCAAGCGTTGCTTCACGTCGGTTTTATGTGAGGCCGTTTTTTGAATTTTATTTTGGTGATGGTGTCATCTTCTGGTAATTCTCCATATATTCTTTTGTTTTTTTCTTTTATTGCTATTAGTAAATCTTTATCTTCTATGTCATTAAATACGTCTTTGAGGATTACTAAGGGATCTTTGTTTTTAACTTTTTCAACTTTAAGTTCCTTTCCTTGTGTTAATTTTTCTTCTATTGCTTCTAATTGGTTTTTCTCTTCGCAACCGATTATTACCCTCGCATCCTTACATTTACGTATTCTGTCAACTCTTATTCCTTCTTGTTTTACGTTGATCCTCTTTTTGGCCTTCTGGATTACATCTTCGCTCATGTCATTCGGGTTTGTTGAGGAGACAATAATGGAGTGGAGAGTTTTTGTGACTCTGGTTTTCTATTCCCTTATCACCTCTGCGTATGTAAATTTTTTGGTGTGTTCTGCACTCAATCCACTATCGTTATTTGAATTTGGATGTTTCTATTTTGTTTATCTGATGTTTAATCTCCACTATTACCTCCTCTCTGGCATGAACGTTCAGATGTTTCTCGACCTCCTTTAGATGCTGCTTTAAGGACGTATAGTCGGTGCTTTCTTGATTGTCTCCCTATCCCTAATTTCTACTTTTTTTGTTAACTCATCCATGTGTTTTTCCATCTTTTCTTTAATTGTATTTTCGCTATCTTCTATTTTCTCTCCTATTCGTCTTCCTATATCCATCACTTCAGCGGTTAGATTATTTTCGATACTTTCTAATTTTTTCATTATATTTGTGGGTTTTTCATTTTTATTCCAGTTATCCCCCCTTACTTCCATTCCTTTCTCTATTTCTTGAAGTCTATATTCTATATTTTGTAGGTGTTTTTCTTCAATTTTTTTATTTAGTTTTCTAATTTTATTGTTGTTTCCTTCCCAATTTTTCCTTAATTTCTTCTTCTCTTTTTAATTCTTGTAAGTCTCTTTCCATTATTCCATATCTAATCTCTTGCTGTCCTATATAGCTTCTTATTTCCTTTGCAGTGTTTTCCATTTTTTTGGTCTTTTCCTTTATTTTCCTAAGGGTAAGTATAATTTTTTCCTTTGTTTCCTTCCTTAAAGTTGCCTGTGACTCGAGAACTTCGAGGGCCTTAGACAGTTTGTTCGTTATACTCGATAGATCCTCCCAGAATCTGTCCATGTCCGGTTCCCACTGTTGCGGTTTTACTTCGGATTTTCTAGGTGATATTTTGGGACTGTTTCCCATATTGGTCCTTGGTGAGGGGGTGGGGGCTATGCTCTGATTTCCGGACATCCTTTGTGTATTTTGAGGTGATCTAATCATTGTTATTTTCAGATGTCGATAAATTGCCTGTAATATTGGTCTACGTGGGGTGTGTTTATTATATGGTAAATGTTTTTAAGTGAGCATTTGATTGTTTTTATTCTATGTTATGTGTTGTGTCTGTTTGTTTGTGTTGTGTTTTGTGTATCCTAATGTTTTTTTTACTACAGGTTCCGTCGTCCTGTTGGCAGATCCACTGCAGGTCTACTTCTCGGCGTGTTGGTGAGTGTTTTTTATTTTTTTGTTGTACGTGTACTTGTTTATTTTGTGTTTTGTGTTGTGGTTTTTAAGCGCGTATATATTTGTCAATAATATAGAGCTCTGCTCTGGTTAACTAATCTAAGACACGTCCCAATAGGATACGTTGTCAATAAAGTTAAAAGGGGGTCAAATAAAAACTTTATTTCAGGTAAGAACAGGGTAAAATAAAATCACTATTTTGTGGGAAAATTATATATTTTCCGGTCTTGAAATTTTGTCTTGTTTGTCCTTTTTATTTGCCTTTGATATTTTTTTGGGAATTTTGGAGAAAAATTTCCAAAGTTGCAAGTTTTTCCCTGTTTTTCCGGGATTTTCTGAAAATTTTCGGTTTTTTAATATTGCGTTACTACGCCCTCCTGTAGAGCCCCAGAAGCCCTATCGTTTAACACCTCCCTCACTCGCCTTTCTGCAATGGATAGTTCCGGAGATATCTCTCGGCCAAAATCGGGAAAAAACTCGGCCCAAAAGAGACGAGTGCCGATATCTCCGAAACTATGGACCGCGTGGAACTGGGACTTTTTGTTGTTTGGAAGAGGAGATCCTGCCGCCTCTATTTCCGGGTTCAGATGAATTTGCCCCGGGAATTTGAGCTAGGGCAAATTTGCCCTGTGGGTCAGATAGAGCTCGGCAGGAGGTTATGGGAGTGGAAAACTCTGTTCCTCTACGGCGAAAGACGTAGAAGCTACAGCCCTTCAAAGTTTTTCAAAATAGCGGACCAAGATGGCTGCCGAAATTTTGGAGGGCTATATCTCCGGTCCTACTCGTTGCACGAGGTTGGGGTTTGGAGTGGAGATGGTAGGTGGGTGAGGTCTCGCCGATGCGATCTCGAAAATTGGGGGTTGAGTTCAACCCCTCAAATTCAAACCTCACCCTGCGAAATGTGTGGAGGGGATTCTGGGAAGGATTTGATCCGAAATCCCGCCCAATATTGACCGAGATCTAGGGATTCCAAAATTTCCAAAATGGCCGATCCAATATGGCCGACCAATATTTGGAAATTTATATCTCGGCCAGTACGAGTCGTAGAGACGTGGGGATTTCGATGAGGGGTTGGGGAGGGGAAGACCTATGGGAATCCCGTTCCAAAAAAGGGTTTTGAAAAATTTTGTGCCAAAAATTTTAGAAAATTTTAAATTTAAAGTTTTTAAATTTCTTGCCCTGAAGGGGCCTAGAGAAGTTTATGCTGATTACTAAACTGAAAACCGAATTTAAAAATTTTGAATAGCCAATGAATTACAGCGAGGCAAAGTCAACAGCTATATATAGTCAACAGCTTATGCGTAATAATGCCTTTTTGTTCATCTTGTAATACGACAGTAGACACTAGGTGTTGGGTAGGGCACTTACGAAGTAACAAGCACAAAAACAATGATAGTTCACCTTATTGCGATGGGGTACAATTAATAAAGTCGGCATTTCGTGGTCGCATTGCTGCTTATAGAATAGGAGCCCGTGAAGGCAAGGAACTTTATTCTATAAATTCATTCTTTGATATTCTTCGTTCTATAGTTAAAGTCCTTTTAGATGAATCGTTGCAAATTCATACCTGTCTTAAAGTCAACTTTGAACTATATTCCATGTTTTTATTAATAAAAGACGAGAGAGAGGAACTTAAATCATTTGCAATGAAAAATTTTTCAATCCATTTAAATTATAATTTTAATGATCTTTATTTAAATATAAGAAACTCTCTGGTTAAGAATACAGAAGAATTTCAATGTAGAGATAGTTGTTGGACATTTTTACATAATTCTCATTTTGAAATAAACATAAACAAATTTCAGCCACTGAGCGGATCAACTTTTATAGACTTACCAAAGTTTATAAAAAATAAAAAAGCCTGTCTCAATATTCACAACAAAGACAAACATTGTTTCTTATGGTGTGTTACCGCGGCTTTGTATCAAACAAATAAACACCCTGAGCGTGTAGCCTCTTATCCACATTATAGACATGTACGTAATATTAATGACATGTCTTTTCCAGTAAATTTCTCAGATATCAATATTTTTGAGAGAAATAATCCTTGTGTCAGTATTAACGTCTATGGTTTAAAAAATAATAAGTTTGTTACAGGTCCATTGTATAAATCTGAAAATAAAAGTGGTATGCGCATTTATAATTTCCTTATAGAGGTTGGCAACCTGTCTCATTACTGTTTAATTAAAAATCTGGAACGTCTCGTTAGAATTCAAATTACTAAATATCACGGCTCTTTGTTTTTTTGCGACAACTGTTTAATATTTTTTCCATCAACAGATAAGCTTAATAATCATGTTTGCGGGGGAGTTGTTACTGTTTTACCTGAAAAAGGTTCTGTTTTACATTTTAAAAATTTCGATCGCAAGCAAAATATACCCTTTGTAATTTACGCTGATTTCGAAACTATGTTACAGCCAGTATCGGGGTGTGAACCAAATCCAAACTTTGCGGGTACTACCGACTTACAGCGACACATACCAATTGCATTCGCATATAATGTTGTCTGTTCCTTTGACGACTCGAAAAATCAATTTATTTCATATCGTGGTCATGACTGTGTTACAAAGTTCGTTAAATTAGTTCATATTCAAGCAAAAAAATTCTATGATATTTTATGTTCTACCAAACCGATGATTTTTACCGAATAAGACAGGGAGAACTTTAACAAAGCCTCAAGCTGTCACATTTGTAACCATCTACTGTGGAGCGATAAAGTACGCGATCACTGTCATGTTACCGGTCTGTATCGCGGAGCGGCTCATCAAATTTGTAATATGCGTAACAAAACTTCTCAATTTATTCCTATATTTTTTCATAATTTATCTGGCTATGACTGTCACCTTTTCATAAAAAAGTTAGGTGAAATGCCTGGCAAGGTAAAAGTTATAGCGAAAACTAAAGAAAACTATATATCGTTTACCAAGTTTTTATCAATGTCTAATGGCGAATTTATACAATTACCTTTCACAGTTTCAATTAAGTATTTGGGTACGAGTTTAGATAAACTAGCCAAAACTATGAAAAAAGATGATTTTCACTGTTTACGTTCTCATTTCCCAAACATTAAGCAATTTGATTTGTTAACTAGAAAAGGAGTGTACCCTTACGATTATATGAATAATTTAGATTGATACTCAGAAAAGTCATTACCTTCTAAATCATGCTTTTTTAATTCCCTTACTAATGAACATATTTCTGAAGATGAGTATAAACACGCTGAAGCTGTTTGGTCAATTTTCAAAATAAGAGATTTAGGCGCTTATACTGATTTATACTTAAAAACAGACGTACTTTTACTAACGGATATATTTGAAAAGTTTCGCAGAACATGTAAATGTCATTACGACCTCGATCCTGCCTTTTATGTTACTGCGCCCACTCTATCATTCGATGCAATGCTTTTGAAAACAGGTATTCAACTTCAGCTCCTCGATGATTTATCAATGATCCGTATGATACAACAGCGAATAAGAGGGGAATGTGTATGTGTTCCCACCGTTATGGTAAGGCAAATAACTAATACATGCTTGACTATGATCCCTCTGAAGAAGACTCTTTTATAGTTTATTTACACTGTAATAATTTATATGGTTACAGTATGAGTCTATCGCTACCTTACTCTAACTTTAGATTTTTAAATAATAATGAAATAGAGGAGTTAAACGTTTTATCTATAGATGATAACGCAGAAAACGGATATATTCTTGAAGTGGACTTGCTTTATCCTGAACACTTGCATCATTATCATAATAATTTACCATTCTGTCCTGAAAAATTCATTCCACCGGGAGGCAAATATAAGAAACTTAATTTATACAATAAGTATAATTATGTCGTTCATTACGTACACTTAAAAAAATATTTAGAACATGGACTTCAACTACGCAAAATTCATCGCAAAATTAATTAATAAATGTACATCCTTTTGTAAAGTTGTTTGTGGTGAGAAATAAAGTTATTATTATTATTATCGAGTTATTACATTTAGACAAAGTGCGTATATTAAAAAATATATAGAATTGAATACACGTTTTCGTCAAAAGGCAGAATCCACCTTTGAGCAAGATTTTTTTAAGCTCTTGAACAACTCGGTGTTTGGGAAAACGTTAGAAAATAATGAAGCTCGTGTAAATGTACATTTGGTGAACTATTGGTCTGATACTGGTAATAAAACTAAAAAAAGATTGAGTGCTAGTAAACTAATCGCTAATCTTTATTTTCATAGCGTTTCTGTATTTACAGAAAATTTGGTTGCTGTACAAATGAAACCTGATGAAATTTTATTAGACAAACCCATCTACGTCGGTTTTACCGTTTTAGAGCTATCTAAAGCACATATGTACCACTTTCATTATAATATAGTTAAGCCGTATTATCATGACCGCGTGAAGCTTTGCTATACCGACACCGACAGTTTTATTTACATCATAAAAACTCTAGATTTTTATAAAGATCTGAAAACATTTTTCTTAAATTTTTTTGATACTAGTAATTTTAATGAAGAAAATCAATTCAAAATACCTTTAATTAATAAAAAGGTACCAGGATTATTCAAAGATGAAATGGGAGGACAATTGATATCTGATTTTGTTGGACTTAGATCTAAACTGTACTGTATAAAAACTTTAGATAAAGTTATAAAAAAAGCTAAAGGAGTCAAATCATATGTGATTCGCGACCTTAATATGAGTGACTATGAATCAGTACTTTTAAACGCGAATATAATACGTAACCGTTACCATCCAATCCGCATTGGGCCAGCGTGGAGGGTCATGGCCCATCCTCCTTAACCATCCATAAGGAAGGCCTGAGCCCCTGCAGTGGGGACATAAAAGGGCTGATGATGATAATACGTAAAAAAAATATTTTGTTTAAATCCATCAAACATGAAATCTTTACGAGAGGTTTTAACAAAATTGCTCTGTCTGGTAATGATGATAAAAGATTGATATCATCTGATAGAATATCCACTACTGCTTGGGGTAGTTCTAATATACTGTAACGGTTGGCTTATTATGTTGGTTAACATTTTGAAATGTCTCTTTTTTAGGTTATTTTATTATATTAGGTAAGTTACATTAGTACTTTAACTATTTGTTATAAATTATTAAAATAGGGTTAATGTAACTTCAATTGAGGTATCTTGCTTGCTAATTATAGGTGAAATCCAAATACATTGTTAGGTTGACGTTGGTTTATTAAAAGAGACAATTACAAATCAATTTCCATATTTATATAGTCATCAACATTATACTAATACACGCACACATATACTTAACACAATTACACCTAAATTATAATTATTAAATGTCAGCATTTGATGTGACCCACTTTTAGTTTCACTGTGTAAAATAAAAAGTTTAATTTGTTATTTAATTATTTTCATACTATTACACGCCCCCTGAAAATGTATGTTACACCCCCTCCCTAAAAGGAAAAAAAATGTGTCACATCGAACATTTTTTTTTTTTTTCTAAATATTAATAATATCATACAAAATCAAAACAATAACTAAATAAGGGTTAAGTAACATCATAGAAAAACTTAGTGTTATTTTTATGTACTAAACACTCTTTATTATTTTTTAATATTCTAACATTTGGTGATAAATCTTCTATCACCTCATAGGGGCCATTATATACGTTATCTAATTTATCTCTGAGTTGATTTTTTAACAAAACTAAGTCTCCTTTCTTATAAGAGATTGGATAAATATTCTTGTCAAAGGTTATTTTTCTACACAATTTCTGGTTCAGTAAATTGTTTCGCGCATCATTTAATGCTCTTTGTAATCTATACTTAAGTTCCTTGGGATAGTCATCGTAATTATATAATGGAGTTAATGAATTATTTAAATTACTAGGTAAAATACAATTTTTTCCAAATACTAGTTCGTAAGGAGTATATTTTGTTTGTGTATGGACAGATGTATTAAACGAAAAACACCAATACGGAACCCAACTACTCCAATTTCCTTTGTTATTTTCACACTGTATTCTGAGAAAAGCACCAAGATGTTTATGTGTATTTTCTAAGGATCCGATAGTTTCATGATGATATGCTGTCGATTGCAATTTTTTTATGCCTAATAAGTTACAAATTTCTGACATGATTTGGTTAAGAAATTCCGTTCCTTGATCTGTAATTATTTCATTTGGTATACCGTATCTAAGAATAAAATTATTTACAAAGGCTTTTGCTACTGATTCAGCATCTTTTCGTTGTAAGGGATATGCCTCAACGAACTTAGTCAGATCGCACTGTAAGGTAAGTATGTATCTATGATTGAGTTCATCTATTTCTAACGGTCCTACAATATCTAGGCTAATTCTTTCGAATGTCGAATTTGCAGTGGTTGTCAACGTCATAGGCTCCTTAACATTTCTATTAGTGAATTTATTCACTTGACACAATTTACATGTTTTTACATAATTAATGACATCATTTGTAATTCCTGGCCAAAAATAATATTTTTTTATATTATTTAACATCCTATTTATTCCAGCATGTCCGCTAGTCGGTAACAAGTGGAAGTCATTTAGTATAACTTTCTTATTATCTTCATCTGTAATACGAACAACATCTTTAGTTATTAATAAGCGCGGTTTACTTAGTTTCAATTTTTTAATCGTACTTGCAAGTAACTTTATATGACTTTCATAAACTTTATTTTTAATTATAAGTAGTTCTAAAATATTTAGTTGACTACAAAATTTCTCTAAATCTCTCGCTAACGCTTCTACGGCTGATAACGATCGAGCATTTAGGTAAATTATTGACCGCTTTGGTATATATAAACAATTCTCATTTGGAGACTTAATAACTTCATCGGTTCTTATTTTATCATATTTCTTTGAATTAATAAAACATAGTTCAATAATATCCTGTGGCGGCTTTAGAATTTCTACGGCCATAGGGTGATCAGTCCTACGGTTTCGCGAGTTTTCAAGCCTGTTACTAGAGTCAAAATCAGAATTTTTATTACTTTTTTCTAGTAATATTTTTGTTTGTGCTCTCGTGAGCACGGATACTTCATGTTCACGCATATTTTTCAAATCGCTAGAAGTTACCGGGATACGACTCAATGCGTCTGCAGCTGCATTTTGTCGTCCTGGAACATAACCTATCTCAAAATCATATTCCTCCAAATATAGACGAAACTTGGTTTGTCTACTGGAAGGATCTGTCATAGAAAATAAATAGATAAGAGGCTTGTGATCTGTTAAAATTTGGAATTTCCTACCATATAAATAAGGTCTGAAATGTCTTACTGCCCAAACGATGGCTAACAGTTCTAGATCTATAATAGGATAACGCGTCTCAGCGGGCTTTAAGCTTCTACTTGCGTATGCGATGACCCTATCATTGCCATTAGACAATATCGCACCTAATCCAGTTCTTGACGCGTCTGTCTGTAATTTAAAAATGTTATTTTCTGAAAAATCTGGGTAATCTAAAACTGGGGGTTTAATTAATGCAGATTTTAATTTATTGAACGCCTCGTCACAATCTGATGTCCACTTAAATATAGCATTCTTTTTACAAAGTTTATTCAATGGATATGCAATATCAGCAAAATGTGAAATAAATCGTCTATAATAGTTTGCAAAGGCAATGAACCTTCGTACGTCATCGACGCTTGCCGGTGTCGGATAACTTTGTAATGTTGTTATTTTGCTTGGGTCAGGAAATATACCTTGGCTAGTTATTTTATGTCCTAAATATACTATCTCTGTTCTCAAAAAATCACATTTTAAGGGATTCAACTTTAAATTAACTTTTCTTAGTCGTTCCAATACTGATATTAAATTTTTGTTATGATTTTCTATATTTTTTCCTATAACAATAAGATCATCTAGATAAATAAAGCATTTATTATAATTCAGTCCTGACATGGCTATAGTCATTAATCGGGAAAATACGCTAGGACTAGTCTTAAGACCCATGGGGCATCGCTTCATTTGGTAAATTTTATCAGCTGTGAAAGCGGTGCACTTACGTGAATCAGGATGAAGAGATAACTGATACATTTTATCTAACTGAAAAGCAGTGTATTTTCTAGAATTTTTGTGCAAGTTTAATTGATAATAACTTTGAGATAAATCTAATTTTGAAAAATATATAGAATTTGATAAGGAATCTAAAATATCTGTAATATTGGGAAGTGGGAACTTGTCGTCATAAATTCTATTATTTAAATGCCTATAGTCGACAACGAGCCTATACTTCTTTTCATTATTTTTATCACTCTTTTTGGGAACAAGTAATACAGGACTAGACCACTCCGAGGTGGACTCCTCTATTATATCGTTATCTAGCATATCTTGTATTTGTTTACGTAATTCTGACTTTAAAGCGTGCGGGATACGATAGGGCTTAATATAAACCGGTGTAGCATTTTCTTTTAAAGTAATCGTATGCTCCATTAAGTTCGTAACAGAAAGTTTGTCGCCGGGAAGATGAAAAACATCCGCATACTTAGCGCATATACACTCAATGCTAAGTTGCTCGTCTTTGTTCAAATAGCGTAAATCGAGAAGTTCAAACAATGTCTTTATACGATTAACTGAATTATCACATTCCGAAAATTTACAAACGTCAAAATGATGCAAGTTATGTACTTCTAACTTGGAAAAATCATATACTAAATCATTTTCTGTCGTATTAAGTATTCTAATTGGAATACAACCATTCTTAGGTTTTGATATAAGACCTGCAATAAACACTCCGTCTCTTATTTCATTCGCGAGTACAACGCAATCGTCATTTATGTTAGTAGGTATGTACTTAATAGTTTCACACCTCGCCGGGATCATATGTTTATACCCGTTATTTATTGATAAACTTACGGTCTTATTTAAATGAGTTAAACTTATAATGCTTTTACTATAGTCAATTAATGCTAAATATCGTTTTAAAAAGTTATCACCTATAATTCCGTCTGCTGAGCAAGACAGATTCCTAAATATATAAAATCTATGTCTAAATGTCAACCCGTTACTAGTTAATTCTAAATAAATGTATCCTTCTGACACTAACCTACCACTAACGCCTCTAATAGTTAATTTTTCAGGAATAATTTTATTATTTAAATCGCTTATTACTCGAACTAACCATTCGTATTTAATTACACATAAACTGGCACCAGTATCTATTAATAAATTTACTAACCTATTGTTAATGCTAAATGATACCGTACTAGTCGTATTATAGTTTAAAACTAAGTGTTCATTTTTCGTTTGAGGAACGAAAAAACTGACTCCCACTGGTGCTAGGAGTTTCGGTTTGATTTATCGACGTGTCATAATATGTATGATGGACACGGGGATAGCCTCGCGAGTGTGTCTGAGAACGAACGCGTGGCGCAGACCAGCGTTTAGCCGGGAAGGATGAACTTCGGTCGCGGCCGGGATTATGTTGCGGTGGCGCCGGCGCGAACGTGCGCGGCGCAGTGTCATTATGCGATTGGATCCTATTACCATATCGCATGCGCGAGTTATAATTGTTATAATTAATGTTTCTATCGCGAAACACGTTATTATTTCTAGAGAAAGGTCTCGAAACCTTTCTGGAGTTATGTCGAAAATTCATGACCTGCTCGTTACTACTTGAGAGTGTTTGCTCATCCAAAGCAGTACGTATCGCTTCAGGGAGAGAATCAAATTCTTTTGATGCAATAATGATACTCAGTCTGGAGTTTGCTAACCCATCTGCAAATCGTTTTATAGCTACCTTTTCATTTATCGATCTTAACACATTGTATTTGGAGCTATCTCCGTCTGCCTGTGCTAAAGTTAAATTGGAGAAAAGATCTTCTAATTCGTTACCAAACGCCTCTATTGACCTATGTCCCTGTTTCACATTCTGTAAACGTGATTGAAGAGCTACTGCAGATTTTTTTTGTAGTAGATATTTTCTCATGTCACTAAGCAACGCGTCTACAGTAGTATATGTATCGCGTAAGCGAAGCTTTGCACTGGACGACAATCTTGTTTTTAGGACGAAATCAATTAACGAAATTTTTGATCCGTCATTAAGCTTAGAATTATACATATCTATACCGTCAATTAGTTGTTTGGTGACATGTTCCTGACCAGTCATTATCGGGAGTAAACTAATAGCGGTCTTAAAGTCGAAAGAAATTGTTTCTGCCATTTTCTCTGTGTAAGAACTATCGAAATTTCTACTAGAAAAAATTACTAATTTATTTATTTCACTAAAAATTATATGTATATTATTCACTATCGAATTTACTTTTATAAGATCTTCGGTACTTATCTCAGAATTGTCAATATTAGACTTAATATCAGACAAAATATACTCGAGCTGTAAATAAATTACATTAGCTTCTTTTAACTTCGTTTGACCGATTTCTTTCTTTCTTCGTTCAGGGCCTATTTTAGTTAAATATAATTTTATTTCTTGTAACTTACTATATAATTCGATTAGCTTATGAGACATTACTATTTATCATAATAAATATAATCCACTTAATTTTTTCTACCTAATTAAAAAAACATAATTATAAAAATATGTATAAAAACACCTACTTGTATTTGCTCAATTTACGTGAAACGTGTGGTACAGTAGGGCGGTCGCGACGGCTACATCAGCGCGATCGGCGGACAGGATGCGTCGCGGTCACGTTTCCATCGATTGCTGGCACGTGGCTGTTTCCGGAGCTGTTGCGCTGAGGCTCTGCAGTCTTCCTGAAGTTTGACGCGTGCCGGGATAACCCTGGACACCTCGAGCTGGGCCGGGATAACCCTGGACTCCTCTTGATGTGGGCCGGGATAACCCTGGACACCTCTTCTTGTCTTCTTAATTAGCTTGCGAAGGTTTCGGTTGCATTTCTAGAGTGTTGTGGTGAAGTTCCCTTCTCAAAGCTCTTACAGCATTCTGTCTGCACTTCTTGTATATGAAGTAAGCGGTGGCAGCGAATAATATGACAAATAACGAGATGAGTAATATTTCGGTTAGGTTGAGTTTGTTTTCGGCTACTTGAGCGTTTCCACCTGCATTCTGGGCGAAGATAATTTCTTCTTTCGATTGAGAGCTGCGACACATTGTTCTAGGTTGATGTTTTATTCTAATAATGAAGGTTGGAAAGATGAACCACATATAGGAGCACTGCCAAAAATATGATAATAACTGCTGCGACTGCTATCAGGATATTCTTCATTTTTTTTTTCAGATTTTCGATAATTTGTCTTCGAGTTCTTCTAGATAGTTTTCTAATGAAAATCTTCTATCTTCAAATTTTTCTTCTTACTAAGTTCCAGTTGTTTGCAGGGTCGCCATGAGGTATCTTGCTTGCTAATTATAGGTGAAATCCAAACACATTGTTAGGTTGACGTTGGTTTATTAAAAGAGACAATTACAAATTAATTTCCATATTTATATAGTCATCAACATTATACTAATACACGCACACATATACTTAACACAATTACACCTAAATTATAATTATTAAATGTCAGCATTTGATGTGACCCACTTTTAGTTTCACTGTGTAAAATAAAAAGTTTAATTTGTTATTTAATTATTTTCATACTATTACACAATTCTATAAGGAAATGTAATATTATAAATTCTTATTGTTATTAATAATAAATATATATAACTTTACATTTAATAGATGCATGTGTTTAAAATAAAATCAAGCTTTTAGGTATAACTGCAGGATATGAATATTGCTGAATATGCTTTGCTACATGAACTTGATTTCATTATTAAGTCAGCATTATTGTACTGTCAGTAGGTACATCACCTTATTGGCAAATTATGTGGTTTCTGAAACATTCCACAATTGGTCACTGTGATATCAACACGATATTAAGTTAAATTACAAATGGAAAACGAAATTAATTCATGCAGTTTGTTTGAGCAAAGTGCTCAGGATCCTCTTGCTGGTTTTGCCGAAATGTTCTCAGAGTTGGCAAAGCTCAAGAAGAATGTGCACGCCTTAACACAGAAGTACCTATGTAACCTCGGCAAAACGTTAATATTTCTTTTCTAGGTCACGAATATGTTTCTCTTTTATTTTTTTTCATTTAATGGCCTTAACCATACCAACCAACCAAAAGTATGAAGGGAAAATTGGAATTACTTTTAGAAATCACCACAGATCATAGCATAAAATCTAGTTCGAGTATAACAAAATGAGCGGTCAGTGACCCGTATAGATAGGTACCTACGAGTACATACCTACGGCGTCGAGCGAGCGCTCAGCTGACACACGGCGCGCGGTGTCCATAAATTTAGTTTTAAAATCTCGATCTTTGGTAAGCGATAACTTTATTTTTAGTATTAGAACATTTCAAAATAAAAAATACGTATTTGTTTAAATTACTTAAAGTTTATTTTCACAAAATCTTCGCAGTGGTTTTAAATTTTCCTGTATAAGAGTTAAATAGCATTTGTTGTAATCATTGCATATCCAGATATGCAAGGAAGAGTACTAGTCAACAGTATAATTGACAGTTTACCGTTTGAACTACATTTACCAGGATATAACTATTGTGGACCAGGGACCAAGTTAAAAGAAAGATTAGTGAGAGGTGATAAAGGAGTCAATAAATTAGACGAAGCCTGCAAATTTCATGATATTGCGTACATAAACACCGATTCAAACAGCAGAAATAAAGCAGTCTTGGAACTACTCAGCATGGCTAAGAGACGATTTCATTCGAAAGACGTTGGAAGAGGTGAAAAACTAGCGTCATAGTTAGTTAGTAAAGTTATGAAAACTAAAGTAAAAAGTGGTTCTGGAGTAAAAAAATTTAAGACAATTGTATCGAAAATTCAATCTCAAATAAAAAAAATCAAACCAAAGAGCCACACAGCTACAATTAAGTATGCATTTTCGTCTACCGCGAATAAGACCGATTACAAAGACAGGAGGAATATTACCTCTGATACCCATTTTTGCGGGATTGTCTGCTCTAGGTGCATTAGCTGGAGGTGCGGCAGGTGTTGCGAAAACGGTAAATGAATACAAAGCTGCACAACAAAATTTAAAAGAATCAGAACGTTACAATAAAACCATGGAAGCTATTGCATTGGGAAAAGGTCTTTACATCAAACCGTATAAAAAAGGCAGTGGTTTATTTATAAGAAGTTCAAAAAACTAATTTCGCAGTTATCCAATAAAGCTTTATCTAATATTGAGTTAATGAAATATTCTAGAAATATAGCCCATTTTCAAAGAGTTTATATGAAAGATAGATTACCAACTAAGTCAAAATCAAAAGAATGTGGAATCGTTAATTTAGATAATCATAATAACAATGGATCGCATTGGGTAGCGTATGCAAAAATAAACAGTTATTGTGAATATTTTGATAGTTTTGGTGATTTAAAACCACCAAAAGAGTTATTGAAATATTTCGGTTATCATGTTATTTATTACAATTATTATCGATATCAAAAATGTAATAGCGTCAATTGTGGACATTTATATTTAAAATTTTTGCACAAATTTTGGGATCAAGTTAGTATATATTGACAGACTTGATTTTTATATATACATTTTCACGATGTCTTTCACATTGTCCATAACTGGCAAAAGTTCCATATTAACTACGAACTTTTTACCAACTTTAAATCTTAATGGTGATTTTGAATGTGCATTATTGCATTTCTCTACTTTTAATTCTATACCGAATATCACTAAAACTAATAACAAATTTCACTATGGTACTAATGAAGTGGTTGAGATTCCTGAAGGAGCTTATGAACTACAAGATATTTACGATTTTTTAAAGTTAAAGTAAAAGATTGTGATTTAAAGTTATATTGCAATAACAATACACTTAATACAACTCTATTCTGTACTTTAGAAATTAATTTTGAAAAACACGATTCTTTCGGAGATTTGCTGGGTTATAGTAAGGAAGTACTAAACAGTCATATATTACATGACTCACTTCTTCCCGTAAACATTTTGTCAACGACTGTGATGAGAGTCGAATGTGATATCATAAGCGGATCGTATCTAAACGGTGAACCAAGTCATATTCTACATGAGTTTGCACCCACGGTACCTCCGGGTTATAGAATAATAGAAATACCAAAGAATAATATATATTTTCCAGTGAACAAAGATACTATTAATAGTATCACCTTAAGAATACTAGATATATATAATAATCCTGTTGACCTTCGAGGAGAAGAAGTGAATTTATACCTATATATATTTGTTTATTTAATTCATTATGCACAATCGTACAAAGGCGGACTTAATGCCTTAGGCATTCTCTGCCAGTCAACCATATAAAGAAACATGATTGATTACAATGAAAATGTATCATCTCATAGTCACAAGTTTAGTGGTATTCGATCACTTCGCAAGAACACACATTCTTCTGCTAATATTAAACTAACTCCACAAAATAAAGCATTTTTGAAATCGATTGGATTGTTAAAATTAATATTCTTAATATAACAAATCCGCCTGCATATGACAATTCTATAGAGTGCATAGAAACTCATTCTTATCAACCATACATAACAAGTTTCAATAGAAATGATGCAATAAGAATACCGATAAATCAACAAGACTTATATGTGCTTCCAAGTGCAAGCACCTTTTATATTGAAGGAGTGGTAAATGTGATCAAATTTGGAGATAAGGGTACAAAAGGAAGAGTGCCTTCTTTCCATTTTACTAATAACGCGTTGATGTACTTGTTTCAAGACATACGTTATGAGTTAAACGGTGTTGAAATAGATAAAGTGAAAAATGCTGGTATAATAACTACTATTAAATCTTTACTCTCCATGAATGAAACTGAATCGAAGATATCTGAAGTCTCGGGTTGGAATATACAGATTTAAAAAATACTATCGGTGGTCACTTCTCTGTATCAATACCACTTGTTATTATTTTATATATATCATATCTTTTTCCAGAATTTTGAGTAAATTGATTTTTTCTTTATCAGATACTTTGACATGAGGAACAATCAATTTACTCAAAATTCTGGAAAAAGATACACCGAAGTAACACCAATAGTACAATCTAATGGAAGAAAACATGCAGATAACAAAAGGGAGTGATACTATTTGTTCGCGCCACTTGTAAAGTGACACTTTATTTTTCTTACCCTCATATTTTCATATATTTTCTGATGTCTATACCGCTGCACTAATACTGCTTGTCATTAAGAGGCAGTCTGCGATCGACCCTCGTCCATCGTGGTATACACTACGCTTTACGAGTGTTGGACCTGACTCCTCCGCAAGGATACCAGAATCCTATGAAGCTGCGTACTAACAGCTTCTAACCGCATCGTGATTACGTCGTTCACTAATTTAATATCGAAGGCCGCGAGTGAGAAAGACTAAAATTGGTAAAGTGCTTGCACTGTGGATTATCTGCTGGGACATCCTGCCAGGAGTGAAGCTGTGTGGAAGTGCCCGTAATCGAGGTAATTGCATGTTTAATTAGTGCAGCGCTTAGGTGTTAAGTAACTTCTCACTTTTCTCTTTTTTTTTTTTATACCAGCCTTATTCCTCCGCTAATAGATAAAGAAACCGCGCTCGGCTATATTATTTAGCTGCCGCGGTGACATTTTTTGTGGTCCTTAGAGCCGCACGAATTCCCATTTCATTAAAAAAAAAGTAATAAAAATAAAATTCTGCCGATTTTATATTATATCACAAGTAATTACGCTTAAAACTAACATATTTTCTGTATTCCACTCCTCTGGATTGTATAAATTACGTAATTTATACGTATATCTCATAATTTCAATTTATATTTTTTGCGCGGGTATTCTGTATTCCGCTCTGCGTACATTCTCGAAGAAGTTAGCCATCCTCCATATTATTCACCGCGTCCGAGTGCATGTTGCAGGCATTAACTTAGACTTTCCTATTCTTGTCTAAACTATTACGAGTTTGTGATAATGGCATCAAAAAAAAAAAGAACAGGAAATATTTGAAGATGCTAAGGCTCTTGATACTTTACAAATAAAACGTTTAACATTAATTGGAAAACGAGATAACATATTTTATCGTATGCAAGCACTTTATAATCACGCTTTAAACGCATTGACTAATGATACTGAGAAAGATTTGTTTTTGTGTAGTATAATTTCACTAGAACGTCTGCGTTCCGAATTTAATTAAATAGTGGATAATTTAAATGTCACAGAATTAACTATTAATCCTGCCTATGTAGTTAATTACCAAAGCATTAGTGCGTTCGATGATATGTACTGCTGCTGTAAGTTTGTGTATGATACAATTAAACCATCGGTTAAAAATGTGGAAAACGCAAATTTTAATGTTTTACCGCAACATAAATCTATTCGTTTACCCGAACTCGATTTGATGGGGTTTTGTGGGGACCCTATTAAATGGCCAATATTTTACGAATCATTTAAACGGACAATTCACGAAAATCCCGATCTCACTGATCACGACCGCGTACAATATTTGATAAACAAGTTGTCTGGTCGGGCGCTTTCGGTTTGTTCCGGAATAGTTCCGAACGGAGTCTGGATTTCGGCCAGGACACAGCACTACGACTGCGTTATTAAAAATTACAGAGGACATACGCCAAGGCATGGAAGATAAACGACTGACGGTAATAGTATTAATTGACTTTTCAAACGCCTTTAATGTCGTCGATCATGATCTACTCCTTGCAATTCTCTCACGCCTGCGTGTTTCCTCTACGGAACTGGGCTGGTTTTCTTCATATCTTCGGGGACGCAGGTATGCCACACGCCACAAGGACAACTTGTCTGATTGGTGCACTTTAACGGCAGGTGTTCCCCAGGGCGGAATTCTATCTCCTTTACTTTTTTCTGTTTTCATTAATTTGATCACTCCCATCCTTCAAAACTCTCATCATCTTTATGCAGACGATCTTCAAGTTTATGCACAAGCTCACAGTGAAAATGTGAATGATGCTATATGCTCGGTCAATAGTGATTTACAGCGGATCTCCGACTGGTCGATCAAGTTTGGCATCTGCGTCAATCCCAGTAAGTGTCAAGCTATTATAGTTGGTAGCCGGTATGCATTATCTAAATTGAATATGAGCTCTTTAACTCCTCTGACATACAGAAGTTCTGTCATAGAATATATGCCTCATGTCTTAAACCTTGGACTTTCTATTGATAACATGTTGAATTGGCAGATTCAGGTGGATTGTATTTGCCGGAAAATCATAAATATCTTGAGGTCTTTCAATCAGTTTAAACGTTTTCTTCCGATTTCGAGTAAAATTCTATTAGTTCAGTCCACTATTTTTCCTATCCTTGATTATTGTGATGTGTGTTATACTGATATCTACCAAGAACTTCTTAACAAATTGGATCGTTTACTTAATAGCTGTATACGCTTTATCTATGGTCTTCGAAAATATGATCATATATCATCTTATCGCAATGAACTTGAATGGCTGACAATTCGCCAACGTCGAGACTTGAGGAACCTTTCTATTCTTTACTCTATAGTTAATGATCCATGTGCACCTGGATATCTTAAATGCAAGTTTCAGTATTTGGGTGTCTCTCACAATCGAAATCTTCGCTCAGACAATAAATTATCTCTTCTCACTCCTTTCCACCGAACTGGTTTTATTTCAAACTCATTTACTCTTCAGGCAATACGACTCTGGAACGCGCTCCCTACCAATATACAGAAAGGACCAAATAAGATCTCCTTCAAGCTATTAGTTCGTGAATATCTTTTAAATTCATCATCCTCATCTGGTTAACCCATAATTTAGTTAGATATGTATATTTGTATGATTGTGTATGTATGTGTATATATTATATATGTATATCTGTGTGTATGTATCGTATATATGTGTATGTATGTGTATATGTATATGTATGTATGTATATTTATTCATGATGTTTATTTATGTTTAGGATATTATAATGAAGTAAGATGTATAAAGAACAATGGCGAACTCCCATATAGCTTTGGACCTGAATTTTTAAAGTCGCGTTCATCAATGAAATAAACGTGTACTTGAAGGTATAAGCTAAACTAACAAAATCCTAATCGTCTTTTTCCTTTAAAAGTTGGGATTAAAGAGATATGGCATAAAATACTTTGTGAGGTTATATATTGCATCTTTGCTTTTTCGTTGAATGGACGTTAAAATGAATAAAAATGGTAACCAGGTTACTCCGTTTAATAAACTAGATTAAAATAATTACATATCTAACAATATCCAGACATTTATAATAGAAGAAACATTTATAACATATGACTAAACTGTGTGGAGTAGATCCCTTTGCCTTTAATTAAATCATTACAACTGAAAGTGACAAACAAGGGCAATGTACACATTGAACTGTCATTGTTATAACCGAATCAATTGCCATTCGGAATCCAAAAGTAATGCAAATATCAACGTTAGTCGAAGAAACATGCTTAATTGTCAAGTTGAATATTAACATAAATATCAAACTCCACGAACGAACACACAAAAAACAAACCAAACCAATCATCCGCTATCATTCCACCATCATCATCTTAGAACATTCATAGATGAAAACAAACATGTCAAAATAAAATCAACCAATCGATTATTTAGAACAAAATAATCGATACGTTAACCTTTCATCGGTTCAACTACAGAACTGGCAATAATCTTCTTAAATCGGTTGTGGTATCTTAGCTTTCAATTTTTTTATTTCTCAAGTATTCAATACGTAATTTGAACGAATAAAATAAATATTTATGAAAGTATTCAAAGACCGTATTTCATATAATATATTATATATAGATTTTATATTGAATATATATTTGACGTTCATTCGCTCAGTCGGTACACGTCATTACATCACATATCTCACTTATTATTAGCAGTAAATGGCGACAGATAATATTCTATAGAACATGTTTGAAAAACTCGCGATTAATTGAGAATCGCTTCTGACATCGTTGATGTATGTGATCGATTTTTCAAAAACCATCCAAAGTACAACCCTTTGATATATTGTGTGGTTTTCAATTAAAGAGAACGGAATGAATTCTATACAATCTTATTTTGACTTTATATTCGATTATTAAGCGTATTGATGGTACTTTAAAGGTAATAGAATTAATTGCAATGTACAGGAAACGATAATATCCATTAAAATAGATGACCCTTTTCAAGGGCAAAAGTCATGAAACACTTCCAAGATATAGTTTTATTATTAAAGTACTTCTGCGTAAACCAGAACGTTTCTTAAAAAGATTTTCGCGTTTTGTTTTTGCACTATCATCAGACGTTTTGTTATCTTGATAATTATTAGCAGCATTTAACATTTTAGTTTGGTTCCCCGACATTAAAATTCACCATTTTGTAGAAATAAAATCTATTAATCATATATTATTTATTTGTCATATTGCCATCCATGTACGGTTTTGTAAATTATGGGGTCCGATTTCGCCATTCTTCTTTGTCTAATACATATATAATACTGATCTTTTCGCACCGCCTCATATACTATCTGTACACAACATCTGTTTTAACAACGCAACTAGTAAAAATCTTGATATTTTCTTAGACAAGTTCTGTACGGCAGTATCAAGTTTAAAATCTCTTAAACTTGATGACTTGTCCGATTTTATTTTGTTACAACTCGCATTAAAGAAAATTGATTCAAATACTGCACGGTCGTTCGAAATGTTTAAGCGCGGTACATCCATGCCTTTATACAACGATTTAATTAAATTCATCCGTGAACAAAGTAAAGTATTGGAACGTACTACACCGGTTTCGAATTCTCGTAGTAATGATAACTACAAATCTTCTATAACTGCAAAATCTACGCACTCTTTTGCTACGTCATACGTAACTAGTTGTCCGCTTTGTAAAAAGATTGATCATTGTAATTTATATCGATGCCCCGCATATAGTAAACTTTCAATTGATGAAAAATTTAATAATTAATTCCAAATTTAATTGTCGTTTTTGCGGATGCAAACATCATTCTTTGTTATGCCGTAAAGTCCCGTTCCCGCGTGAAGGCCACCGCGCGCCTCCGAGCGCCGCGTCCAGTGCGCACGCGCTGCTTCTGCTTGATAATACCACCACTCCCGCCCAGCGCACAAACGTTTGTTTATCAATGCAACAAAATGTGTCGTATCATAATGTTCAACCGGTTTCTATGTCTATCGCCAATAATAATAGCACTTGTTTACTCGGTACGGTGCAAGTCTATGCGACCGATTCTAACGGTCAGAGACATATTCTACGCGCATTAATCGATTCCGCATCACAAAGTAATTTCTTAAATTCTAAATGCTGTGCTAAATTAAATTTAAAACCGCGCAAAGTACCAAACATTATAGTCAAGGGGATAGGGTCCGCGACTAATATAATGAAAGGGGAAATATCAATTATTTTAAACTCGCGTTCTAATAATCATTCTATAGCAACGGATGCTTATGTGATCGACCGTATAACTGATAATCTACCTTCTTTGAAGGTTGACATGTCTCGCCTATCGTACCTAAACTCTCTTCCTATGGCCGATGAAGGTTTTTGCTTGCCATCCGAGATTGATATTCTCATTGGTGCACCGCTTTTCGCTGATATTCTGTTATCAGGTCGCGTCGCTGGTCCGACTGGTACACCTACCGCTTTTGAAACCATTTTTGGTTATATTGTAATTGGGACCGCTCATAATGATGTTTTAGATTCCGCCTGTTTAGACTATTGTCACACCGCCTCAACTAATTCTTGTCTATTAGACAGTACCGCTACTCACTCCTTCTGTTCAATAATAGAGAAACCGCGTTTGGACTCTGTTCTCCAAAAATTTTGGCAACTTGAGGAGGTGCATTGCACACTTACTTTAAGTCCAACCGCTTTAGAAAATGAGCAAATTTTCTTAAATACTTTCTCTCGCGATAATACGGGCCGCTATTCTGTAGCGTTACCTTTCTCCCGCAACCCCGCTACCGCTCTCGGTGATTCTTACACTACCGCACAAAAACGTTTTTTGTATCTAGAACGTAAACTTACCGCTTCACTCCCATTGCGCATGGAATATGACGCCATTATTAGAGATTATATCCAAAAGGGATATATATCTCTTGTTCACGACGCTGATCCTCTTAGTGGATATCATATACCGCATCATGCTATTGCGAGATTGGATAAAACAACCACAAAATGGCGTATGGTCACGGACGCAAGTAGCAAGACATCTTCAGGTATCTCTCTGAATGATATCTTATATGTTGGTGACAATTTACAAAATGACCTCTTTATAATTTTATTAGATTTCCGCTTGTATAAAATCGCGTTTACCTCAGACATCAAACAGATGTATTTACAAATTTTGATCAACGAAGATGACCGGAAATATCAGAAATTTTTATATCGATTCGATCCCGCCTTACCGCTTGATTCTTATCAATTTAATCGCGTTTGTTTCGGCTTGCGTAATAGCCCCTTTCTCGCTATGAGAGTATTGAGACAATTGTGCTTGGATGAATGTGAACGTTTCTCAGCAACAGCCGTCGAGGTGATTGGGCGCAACACATACATGGATGACGTATGTTACTCTATGCCGTCACTATCCAGCTGTTTACAGCTCAGAGATGACCTCCGTGAGTTGCTCAAGGCCGGGGGCTTTGAGTTAGTTAAATGGACTAGCAACGCACCCGAGCTAATAGAATCTCTTCCAGTCACCGATCGTCACACCGCGAATATTAATCTTGAACACACAGATACAATGTCACAATCAGACATTAAGATCTTAGGCCTACAATGGTCACCCGTTTGTGATGAATTTATGTTCACCGTGAATATTGAAGATCGTCCTGTCACCAAACGTAATATATTGTCATTAATTGCCCGACAATATGATGTTCTGGGACTCATAGCGCCGACCATCTTGTATGCAAAATTAATATTACAAAAACTGCATCTTTTGAAACTCGCATGGGATGAGCAACCGCCTTCTGATATAATTCATATTTGGCAAAATTATACACGTGAATTACCCTATATACAACAATTACGCTTTCATCGCCATCTTGGTGTTTTTAATAATTCCTCCATATCGATAGTGGCTTTTTCTGATGCCAGTGAAAAGGCATTTGGCTGTGTTGTGTACATCCGAACACAGACTCATTCCAATTCACCACCAATCATTCGCTTAGTTTGTGCGAAATCAAAGGTCGCACCATTAAAAACAATTTCCATTGCGCGCCTCGAACTATGTGCGTGTCTACTTATGTCAAAATTAGTTCGCCGTGTAGTTGACACCTATGAGAAACGTCATCCCATAGACCATGTATTTTGTTTCAGCGATTCTATGGTAGCCCTCCAATGGATATCCGCTTCACCACATAGGTTCAAAACCTTTGTGGCAACTCGCATAACTAAAATTGTAACTGCCATTCCCACACATAATTTTTATCATGTCCCTGGGTCACAAAATCCCAGTGACTGTTTGTCACGCGGCTTAACTCCCGCTCAGTTACTGAACCACTCCCTGTGGTTCTCTGGACCCTCTTGGTTATCTCTCGATACCTCAGAGTGGCCTGTTAAGGCAGTGGATTCTCAAGCATCTGATGGCGACTTGCCCGAGTGTAAGAAAATAGTATCGCTTACTGCTACTCATGTAAACAATGAGAACTCTAATCCGCTGTTACACATTGCTCCTCGCGTGTCTACATGGCTACGACTACTACGCACAGTTGTTTTAGTCTACCGCTTCATAAATAAATTACCGCGTATTAAATACTTTACCGCTGATGATCTTAATTACGCCGAAATACAAATTATAAAAGCTTTGCAAGCAGCTTAATTCCCGGATGTCATAAATAATATCAAAAATAATCAGAGCTGTTCTCGCGTCATACAACGGCTCGTGCCATTCATAGACGCTGACGGACTAGTATGCGTTGGAGGTAGGCTCCGCAATGCGAGCCTATCGTATGATCAACAACATTCAATTTTGTTGCCTCGTAAACATCGAATTGTTGAATTAATAATCTCTCATCATCATCGTCAAAATTGCCATACTGGTCCCGTTGCACTTATGTCTATTCTAAGGCAAAAGTATTGGATACTTTCTTGTAGAAATAATGTTCGCTCTATTATACATAGGTGCAATTATTGTTTTAAAATTAAACCAAAAGTAAATTTTCCTATAATGGCCGATATTCCTGGGTGTCGTGTGAATGAAGCAAAAGCCTTCAGCCATACTGCGATAGATTACGCTGGCCCCCTCTCTATTATCCCGTATAGAAAGCGCGGAGTTCGCCCAATAAAAGCATATTTATGCATATTTGTTTGTATGGTAGTACGTGCTGTGCACGTAGAACTGACGACTGATCTAACCACTAGCTCTTTCTTATCAGCGTTCAAACGGTTTCTCGCACGCCGCGGTGCTGTATCCGTTATCTATACGGACAATGCTAAAACATTTATTGGGGGCAAAAATGCTTTATCAGATATTTACACTTTGGTCAATTCTAATGAATTTCACCAATATATCTCAGATGAATTATCAGCGTACCGTATACAATGGAAGTTTAACCCGCCGCGAAGTCCGCATTTTGGAGGTCATTATGAAATATTTGTTAAGGACTTTAAAACTCATCTTCATCGTGTTATCGGTACACAGCTGCTTACCTACGAGGAGATGATAACTGCTCTGACACAAATTGAGTGTGTTATCAACTCTCGCCCGCTAACTTTACTGAGTGAGGATCCTTCTGAACCTGCTCCAATTACCCCGTCTATGTTTCTGATGTCTGCACCATTAAAATATTTTCCCGCAAGTAATATCAAGGATGATGAGCCTCCTCATCTCCTTAAACGCTTTCAATTATTAGATCAAATGATTAATTCATTCTCCATTGGAATACCTGCACTTATTACAATCTAGAGGAAAATGGAATACACCTGCAAATCCCATTACTATAGGAAGCATCGTTCTTATCATAACTGATAATATTCCCCCGCTTTCTTGGCCCCTTGGCATCGTCGTTGCCACCTATCCAGGAAAAGACGGCGTCTGTAGGGTTGCCTCCGTCAAGACGGCGACTGGTGTGTACAAACGACCAGTCGTTCGTCTATGTGTTTTACCTACTCAATAAATTTGCCCTACCCCCCCTGGCCTACTTTAGTTCATAGACTTGCTTATTTATCACTTATCATTTATAATATATATATATATATATATTTTTTTAAACACCGCCTCTTTTGTTGTGTGTATTTGTAAAAACCAATGGTTTTTAGACCGGGGGCAATGTTCGCGCCACTTGTAAAGTGACACTTTATTTTTCTTACCCTCATATTTTCATGTATTTTCTGATGTCTATACCGCTGCACTAATACTGCTTGTCATTACGAGGCAGTCTGCGATCGACCCTCGTCCATCGTGGTATACACTACGCTTTACGAGTGTGGGACCTGACTCCTCCGCAAGGATACCAGAATCCTATGAAGCTGCGTACTAACAGCTTCTAACCGCATCGTGATTACGTCGTTTACTAATATAATATCGAAGGCCGCGAGTGAGAAAGACTAAAATTGGTAAAGTGCTTGCACTGTAGATTATCTGCTGGGACATCCTGCCAGGAGTGAAGCTGTGTGGAAGTGCCCGTAATCGAGGTAATTGCATGTTTAATTAGTGCAGTGCTTAGGTGTTAAGTAACTTCTCACTTTTCTCTTTTTTTTTATACCAGCCTTATTCCTCCGCTAATTTGAAACCGCGCTCGGCTATATTATTTAGCTGCCGCGGTGACACTATTTATGTTAGGTCAGCACGTCCGTTCCGACCGGTGTCCAGAGCAAAAGTGAATGCTTGACGTCCGTCCGTGTTTTATATATACGTGGCAGGTGTTGCCACCACCATTTCCTATTTTTATGCTAACACGGCCTCTCCTGACATCCTGACGTCCTCGTCAGGCCGTTGTTCTCCGAGTGTAGTTCAGGCAGATCAGGTCACATGGAAGTTCCAGCGACGATATCCTGATCCGAGTGTGGGTGGATCCGTAGGTTAATTCATTTCAGCAGGTGCGGAAGACTCTTTTCCAGGTGCTTCAGAAGGTTCATCGTCGTCCTGTTCGCTTGCTGTAAAAGCGATGACAAAAAGTTCATTGTCATCATCGATCATTTAAGAGGTCATGTTTTCTTTTATTATGTTAGTTATTGTTAAATATATTAGTTCATTCACAACCATGAAGTTTTGTATCTCAGAACATGTATCGATCATGTAACAGTTCTAAAATACAACAAAAAAAAAATAGTCATGCGAGAGACACAAAAGATGGAAGTCTTATTATGATGCTTTTTCTGAGTTTCATCTTCCATCACTTTGTGGCTAGACAGAATCACTGGACGTGTCTCAAAGAGACAGCTCATCCATCTGTGATTGGAACCACAGTCAGCAAGAATCAAGCCCACAAAAACTTAATTCTGCTACCTTCAAGAGGAATGAGGATCCCACACGATCAGAAATCTTTAGAGAGCGGTGATACACACCACCAATATCGGTTATCTTTGTATCTTTTAGAGGGCGGTGATATACACCACCAATATCGGTTATCTTTATATATTTAGAGGGCGGTGATACACACCACCAATTCAGCCAACCACAGAAAGTAGCAACTCAGTTCCACATAAAAGAGGATCTAGGGTATGCGAGGACCACCCACACCCAGGATCGGAATAGGCCCCTAATAAGTACTGCCGACGACGTCAGCCTGAGCCAAACAAGCTTACCTTCAAAGAAGTCAGAACAAGTCTCAGGGGCCATTCTCCCCTCCATGGCACCATGAACTGAGCAGCAGCGTACGTTGTCTTGCCATAAGCACCCGTTACTAACCGGAGCTCGTAACGAGCATTAGGCATGCTCCGGATGACACGATAAGGGCCCCGCATACCGTGGTCTAGCTTCCCTCGTGATTGAGTAGTTTTGATAACATACACCAGGTCACCTTCCTGAAACACACGAGGAGAGCTTCTGCCCTCATTAGCATACGCATCCTGCTGAGTTTGATTCCTTAATAGTCGCTCGGTTGTCCTTTGTCGCAACATCTCTCTTTTACCTTCACGGTTGTGCCCAGAAGAATGCATTGTAACATCTCTTACCAGGAGTCTGATTGCTGGGGTAGCACTTTCATGTCCCATTAACAAATTCAGTGCAGATGTCTGAGTGGTTCGTTATTTTGTTAAATTCAGAATCAACTGCATTTGCCACAGCTCATCTGACCATTCACTTTTTTTATGATTCACTTCTATTCTGATCATTTTGAGAACAGTCCGCACATATCTTTCCACCTGTCCATTAGCATGATGCATCTCTGGTGTTATGTGATGCAATTGAATACCTCATAAAAGCACCCAGGACGAAAAACCAAGTGAATCGAACATACGACCTCTATCTGATACAATCAGGGTTGGGGTACCAAATATAGAAAAAACGTTTCAATCGTACGAAAGACACGTTTCAATTCATCCAAGTTTTGACGAGATTCAGAGAGAGGACCAAGGACATCAGTATGTAATGTATCGAACGGGATGTCTGGTTTAGACCATGAGGTGATCGTTTGAAGTGGTGCACGTGGAACTCTCTTATGAGCAATGCAAGTCAAACAATGAGCAATGTATTTTTTAACGAAAGTTCTAAGACCGGGAAACCAGAAATGTCTTAGGATTAAGTCAACCGTTTTTTCGGTATTGAAATGACCATGCTCATCGTGGAAAATTCTAAGAAGACTAAGGCGATAACCTTTCGGAATGTAACAAAGTATCGTCTCCTACTTGATGGTGTCGATATTACAGAATATCGTTACGTTTGACGTAACAAGATGCGTCTAACTCGCCTTCATCAAGGGCTTGCATTAGGTTTAGAGTTACTTGGGGGACGAGCTGCTCACGTCCGCAGGCTTTGGCCCATTGTTACCTTGCACGTGTCCCCCGGGTGGCGCCAACGAGCAGCAGAGGGAGTCCGTCAGGCGTCCTGGACTTATTCCGGGTAGCGGCTGACGGGCTGGTAGGAGGAGGGATCGACCCCTTCGGGTGGGTCGACGTTGGCCCTTATCAGGGCCGTCGTGTGGAGCGTAGGGGGGGTGGTAAGACCTTCCTGGTCGCATGTTGGGGGTTTCCTCTTTTGAGGAGTCTCATTGTGAGGGCTCCGGGCCGGCGCCCTGTCGGTAAGACGGGTAGCGGCAGCGCGGTTCGGGTTGGGCGGGCGTCCTGAGTATCTCGGGCAGCGGCCGTGCCAACGAGGGCGGTGGGGCTGTCGTGTTGTGGTGGCACAAGCGATAGGTGTCCTTCTCAGGACAGCCACCGGCCGACCCGTTTTCTGCGCTGAGCGGAGACGGGGAGGCTTTCCTTCGCCGGACGGCTTCGCGTGGACAATACCACTATAAAAAACGACCAACCCCACGCTAGACCTGGGTTAGGGGGTGAGTGGCTCCTGGTAATGGAGTCGCTACAGGTCCTCTGGAGGCGAGGACTGGCCGACCCCCGCCTTCACAAACCTAGGTTTGCTCGCACATCAGGCCTCTGTGCGAGTGGACGAGTACTTGCCTTGTTACTCGTGGGATTAGTCATGGAAAATCTTAAAAATCTAAAAACTAAAACTGTGGATGAGAGGAGGCCTGGCCCAGGTGGAAATGGGAGGGAGAATTTAAGAGACGAGAAGGGGCGCTTTGTAGCTCGGAGGGAGTCGAGGAAGGAGGAGAGTGTGCCTGGCTCGGGCGGAAGAGAGCGTAGTAGAAGCAGAGATCGGAAGCAACCGACAAGTTCGGATGATGGAAGTGGTTCAACATCTTCTGGGGGAACTGGTAAGATAGTGACTAGTGATGGAGAGAATCGGCCGGAGAGGGCATCTGGGAGTGAGGAGCGGATAGAGCAGATCACTTCAAAACATACAATCGAGGTGATGGAGGTTTCTCTTGAGAGGTTGGATGGTTTGCTTGATGAAACGTCTATTAAAAGTCGAGTGGATCATCTTATTCGCATTAAGGGGGCTCATACAGCAATTGCCAAGGGACTCCTGTTCCTGAAGCATTTCACCAAAGAATTGATCCCGGAGATGACAGCTCAAACTGAGCAACTTGAGAGAGAACTTAAGGAGATGAAACTGAGAGAGCAGAAGCAGGTAAAGACCAGGGTTGATTCGAGCAGTCAGGTGGAGTTGACGTCTTCTCGTGAGGATGTAGGATGTCAGACAGACTTGTTGACCCGCAAGACTAAAGAGGCTGGTTGCCAGTCGGAGGAGGCTTGGTGCAAACCATTGCGCCCTCCGTTACGCCCTCCACTGGCCTCTGATAATAGTAAGAAAGAGAAATCACAGCCTAACACAAGGCAGCGACAAAGAGGGAAGCAGCAGAAGAAGAAGCAGAAAGCTGAGTCTCCAGCTATGTTAGCGAAGACAGCTCCTGTTGCTAACACAAGGGAAGGGGAGAGCTGGTCCCAGGTGGTGAGAAGAGGTGGTGGAAAGAGCAAGGCTCCACCTGCTCCTACTTCTACTCTAACCGAACCACCTATCAATCGGAAGAAAAGAGGAAGGCACAAAGCGAGGATCCCTAACACTGCTGCGGTGGTGTTATCAATTCCCCTGGAGGCGGAGGCCAAGGGGGTGACGTACAAGGAAGGAGGTGTTGGGCAGAGCGAAGTCTCAGATCGCTCTCTCGGATCTGGGAATCCCTGAAATAAGAATGGGGAAGGCGGCCACCGGGGCCATGATTTTGATGGTACCTGGACCCGAGGAAGAAAGTGGGGGAAAGGCGGACCGACTGGCCTCCAAACTGAGGGACTTATTCGATGGATCTGTTGAGATTTCGAGACCCGTCAAGCGAGCGGAACTAAGAGTCGCGGAGCTGGACGACTCTGTCGATACGGGGGAGTTGAGGAGTGCGGTGGCTTTGCAGGGGGGTTGCCCCCCGGAACAAGTCCAGGTGGGACCGATTGTGGCGGGCAGAGGTGGGCTGAACACAGCCCTGCTGCGCTGCCCGATAGTTGCTGCCAACAAGTTGGTCGAGACGGGTAGAGTGCGGGTCGGGTGGACCTCGGCCAAAGTACAACGCCTGGACCCGCTGCCCTTGTGCTGCTTTAAGTGCATGGGCACGGGTCACGTACGGAGGATGTGCCCCTCCGAGGAGGACCGCTCTGAAGTGTGCTTCAGGTGCGGCCTCGAGGGACACAAGGCGGCGTCCTGCCGCAACGAGACTCGCTGCGCCGTTTGCGCGGTTGCAGGTCTCCTGAGCGGACACGTGATGGGGAGCAAGAGGTGCTCCCTACCTTCCGTACGGGCACGGTCGGTTGCCGTGCCCCAAGGTACTCGTGCGGTACCGGCTGAGGACCTCCCTGAGGTGATGGACACACATTAGTGTGTCTGTCTCTCTTAGGGGGGGGGGACGGCTGGAGCGGCTAGTAGCTGACTGGTTCCCTGGCAGGGTTACGTCTGCCAGGTGCGCCTGTGTCGCTACTAGTGAGAGGTACTTGGGGAGTCCACCTGCGTTTCGCAGGTAAGGGGATTTCCTCTGTGGCCCCGGTCTGGGTGCCCGGCTCGGCCGCCATACACACCGTTTGGTGTGCGTGGCGGCCGGTACGGGCAGTACCATTCCGGGGCCGCGCAGAGAGGAGCGGCGGAGCCGGTTGATGAAGCCTGATAGCGCCCTTTTTAGGGCTGTGGTCAGGCCGTACTCCGGTGGTAGCTGCGACCGTACGGTGGGAGGGATCCACGATAAGGGCTCTGCCTGTGTGGGTCCTTCCAATTAGATGGGAAAGAGGCTAGAGATTGCACAGTCGCGCATCTCTAGTCCCTAGTCGGGGGCAGCTGGCTGGTTTGCGCACTAGCCGGCATTGCACGACTCCACCCTGTCTGGGGGAGTACGTCTCGAGTGAGATGTGCCACCCAACCCGCGAAGGACCTGCCCTTTTCAGGGCGGGCCGAAATGGGGGCGAATTTGCGCGGTGCATGGCCTCCGGCCGATCCCGCGCATCGCCTTCCATAAGAGGGACATCGCTGAGTTTTAATAAGTAAGAATAAATTTCAGTTTGAGAAGACCCGCTTCGGGTAAAGGACCGACTATACTAATTCTTTCGAAAGGACGAGTAGAGATAGTAGTTATTTGCATTGGGGATCGATTAATTTTCCTTAGTGCTTTATTAGACTGGCATACTTAATTAACAATTTTTTACATATGTTTCGATATCAGTTCTCATATTTTTCCAATAATATCTTTCTTTAATTCTGCTGTACATTCTTTGGGAACCGAGATGACCAGCAATAGGAATGTCATGGTTTTCTTTTAAGATCTTTGCAATTTCAGTAGGAACTGGATAAATAACTAAATTAAGATGAATATTGATAGTTATACAGGGAGGAACAAAATGACCGACACAACCGAAAGTTTCAAGTTAGGTTACATGCAAACGTCCATTTTATTTGACAAATATTTAAAAATAGAAGAGGTGTAAAAATTTTAAATATCTAAGTGTTGACAACCCTTTAACGCGCATGCGCCATATCGATTGTGCGCAGATTACAACGGACCGCGATATATATTATTTAATTTAATTATTCACCGATATCTTAATGATAGTCGATGCTGAAAATGTTCAATTCTTCTCTGACGACAGCTAAGCACGCTCTTTTGCATGCCAGTGTATGCAAAAGATATGCACGCGCAAAACACATCACATTTCACACAAAACTAAACACAATCTTCACTAAACTAAACTTAACACTCAAGACGAATACTCTAGTATCTTATTAACAAAAATTCTAGAACAAAACAAAAATCGACAAAAAAAGACGCTTCGCAGCGGTGCGTCGGCGGCGATGCGCAACAACACTCCAGTGCAAAAGGTCGGCGGCGACTGAGCGGCCAGAAAATACCGACAGAATAATGAAGCCGCCTGGCGGCTGGCTGGTGGGTGGGGCTTTGATATCGAAGGACGAACTCGGTTCACATTTTTTTATTCGTCTTTTGATATCACGCATTTTTTAATGTTCTTTTTAAATTTTTAAGTGATAATGTTGTGTAATATTTATTAATTCTTCATTTCTAATTCAATGTATTATTGATTTTTATGCAAATTACTTTAAAGCTATTTAAAGTAATTGTTTTTCGTATAGAGATTAAAAAAATATATGAAAATTTTTAGAAATAGTTTCAATATAATCTAATAAAACTATTTTTTTATTGATGGTGATAATAAGTCCGAGTTATCACGGATAAACTTAGTATACAACCGTCTCTTGTTAACCACTCAACCACGCGGTCTTCATAATTTGTAAGCAATACAGTTCATATTGCCGTCATGATTACGATATTGATTTGTGTCTTTTTTAAATTGATTTACTAACTTGCGCGTGTCATCCGATATGATGCTAATGAGTTATAACTTTAAAACAATAAGGCACATTTTGCTAAATCAACAACGGAATATGTATTTACGTCTTTTTAAATACAATCACAAACTGCTGTACAAGCGTATTTTTTTAAATAAAACCCCGAATTTTCGAACAATTTTCATTCATTCTTCACAAGTATTAGCAAGTACAAAGCTGCAAGAGCGCTGCTGCCACTCCACATACTTCACACCGCTGCCCCAACCCTAGGTGTGCACAAGTTCTTAAAAAGTAAAAAAGATGTTAGTGAGTATTTATAATAATTTTACTAATAAATATAATCTATTTGAATTGTTTGGATAATGTTTTCATGTATAGACTTAGTATTTCACTTACTAATATTTGTTTTATTTCCAGGTCTGACTCCGAGTGTGAATCCATTGCTGTTCCGAACGTGATCGCGAAAAGCGCAAAGAAAAATCCAACAAATAAGCGTAAGAGCAACATCAGTTCGCAAAGGTAAAATCTATTTTTTGTTTGTAGTTATTAAGATGTTTTATTTCAGTACATTATATAAACAAACACTTACAGTTTAGTATAACGAATCAGAACTAAAAAGCTATATACTAAGGTTTATGTTTAACATATTTTACTGTAGATTGTTCACTTATAGGTATGTTTATGTTGTTAGTATAATGAAATACTGTGTTCGACTTGCGGTACGTTTTTTCGTTACATTACTTTTTACAGATCACGAGAAGAATAGCGGTTTATATATTATATTTTTATTAAACACTGATAAATATTAAAATTATTTTCAGAAGTACCAACAAGAAGCCAAAGGTGGTGGACATTTTCGGCCTATGTGACGGCGAGGAAGACACCGAAGTGACAGAGGTGAAGTCTTCGAAGTTGTCGTCGATTATAATAAACAAAGTTGCGAACGGTTCCCAACGTCGATACGCCTCTACAACCGGCGACCTCTATGTGGAACTGAAAGTGTACCACCGAGACGACGTTGAAACCAGTCTCCCAGACGAACGCTGGAAGAAGGCTCTGCTGCGATTAAACTGTTTACTGGAAAACAGATATATGATCATATTTGCGCAACCCAAATATGAATCTAATACAAAAATTTTGAAATCTCTTAAGTTTATTTAATTGCTCCTCAGTTAAGTCTAGATAGCTGACATCAGAGTAATCCAGAATTGGAAGAAGAAGGGATTGTGCGAGCGCAATTTTAGTGGCCACTGGTAAGAAATTACGCAGCCTCTTCAAGGAGCCAGCTGCAGCAAAGATTTTACGACTCGTTTGCTCGATCTGAGATCCCCATGTCAGGTTTTTGTCTATGATTATACCTAAATTTCGTACGCTGTCACTTGGGGCTACAATGATACCATCAAACATTATTGCAGGTAAACATGACCACTTAATTTTATTTGTCATTGCAGGGCTGCCAACAATAATGGCTTGGGTTTTCAAAGCATTTACTTTTATGCCGTAGGACTTACTCCAATCACAAATTTTCTCTAAGTCACGGTTCAGAGCATTGATCGCAAAAGATAGTTGGTCAGGACAAGCTTGGGAATAAACTTGTAAATCATCAGCATAAAGGTGGTAGGATGAAACTAACTGGCGTGAAATAGAGTTGATAAATATAGCGAAAAGTAATGGAGATAGAACGCCACCCTGTGGTACCCCAGCAGAAATATCACACCAAGTTGAAAAGGTATCCTCAATGCGTATCCGCTGACGGCGTCCAGACAGGTAACTACGAAACCAGTCAATTACGGCTGGAGATATGTTAATAGAGCGTAATGTGCCAAGCAGAATGTCAAAGTCAACGGTATTAAATGCGTTGCTAAAATCGAGTAATGAGAGAACCGTTACTTTTCCATGTTCCATACCTGACTTTATATCATCGGTGACATTTACCAGTGCAGTGGTTGTGCTATGACCAGCACGGAAGCCGGATTGATAGGGGTTTAGGACTTGATGTTTGAAAAGGAATGTGGACAGCTGACTGTGAATAAGCCGTTCTAAGACTTTCGAAAGGAATGGTAGTATGGAAATAGGCCTATAGTCTGAAAAGGATAGTGGTTTGGATTTTTTAGGTAATGGCGTTACGTTAGCGTCTTTCCAGACAGAGGGAAATTCACCCATGCTTATGGATTGGTTAAAGATATGAGACAAAATGGGAAGAATTTCGTCTAGGATAAGGATAATCATTTTCCTGCTGATAAAGTCTTCACCCACAGCACTGGAGGATATTGACATAATGCTCTTCCTAACATCACAGTCAGTAAATTGACGAAATGAAAAATGTGGGTAGTCTGGGCATGGAAAAGATGAAAGATAATTCAAAGTGTCGGCCTTGCTCAATGGGTCGCAGCTATGTGAAGAGGAAAAATGTTTATTAAGTAAATTAATATCTAACTCACTAGAGGAAGAAGCTTGACGCTGTTTTCCTATGCCCAGAGATCTTAGAAATTTCCAGACTTTTGCTGGATCTTCGACTTCAACGGAGCTGTGAATAAATTGGCGTTGTGCATTCCTACACACCTTATTGCATTGATTACGAACCTTGACATACTTTTCCCAGTTGGAGGGTGTGGGCCTGCATTTGTACTTGGTCTTGGCAGCAGCCTTTTGCTCTGACAGACGTTTAATGTCGTCAGTGAGCCATGGAGAAGGTCGTTGCTTCATTTTTACAGGTCGACGAGGGGCATGCAAATCGTACAACTTTGTGAGTTCTGATACAAAAAGATTCACTTTAACATTTATAGAGTCATTGTTGATGATCGGTGACCAATCTATTTTAGTAGCATCCTCGCGAAAGTTGTTATGATTAATACCATTAAATTATGTTATGATTAAATTTGCGCTGCATCAGAATTTTGGGCTTAGCTTTAGGTGGACGGATCTTATACGAAAGAAAAACGAGATCATGGTAAGAGAAGGCATCAGCCGGGAATTGACCATGTTTGGCGACATGTTGAGACGATGAGACGATAATAAGGTCAAGAAGCGAAGGAGAGCAGTTGGGAAAATTATGAGTAGCATTCAAGGAAGGTAAGAATAAATTGTTACATTGTAGAATTGAGCGTAGAGTTGTCGAACGAAAGTCATTTTTAAGAAGACAGGTGTTGAAATCACCCATGATAATACTATGACTGTAAGAAGGACAAAGGGACTCCAGTAAGCTTTCAAAAGAAGAAAAGAAATTTATGCGAGATGATGGACAGTAAAACACACCAAGAAGCACCTTCGTATGGCACAGACTAATTTCCAAAAAGAGATGTTCACCAGCATTTGGGGCTGGTGGCTGAGGTGACACATCAACCACTGTAAAAGGGATATGTGCACGGAGATATATGGCTACACCACCCCCACCATACATCGTCCGGTCATTCCTTATAAGGTTGAAGCCTGGCAAAGAATAGGTAGCAGAAGGTAAACATGGCTTAAGCCATGACTCTGAAACAAGTATGGCATGAATGTTCTTACAGTCAAAATTTGTCAGCATATCAGAAAAATGAGCCGGAATGCTTTGGGCATTTATATGGATAACATTGAAATTTTTCGACACATCAGAGAAACAAGAACTGAGAGAGTCTGATAAAGCATGGACACTAGTGAAGCTATCACTATCATCACTACATGCAGACAAAAAACTATCCAAAGAATTGTCATCATCCAAGTATGACATAGGTAAATATTAAAATATATATTTATATCAATAAATAACAATATAATCAAAATTAAATTAAGAACCGGTAAAACACCATATACCACCCGCTAGTGTTAACTAAATACTAATATAATAACAAACAGGCAGAAAATAAAAACATAATAAAGAAATAAAAACACTTAAAACTTAGGAAGACTCATGAAGATATACTCTGCAACAACAATTCGGACAATTTGAGAAAGTGTCAGAACCATCGGCAGTATGAGACAAGATTCCCTATCCATCAGTTTCAAAGAAAACTAATGACGTAAACTTTTGACAATGACAATCAGCTAAAGAAAATAAGTCAAAGTGACGTAGCCTGTAATGTAATACAACAAAATTTTAACAAAACTATATAATTTCTATTGTCTACCCATTGATTAATTACAGTTATGTGAAAAAAAAAAGTTTAGTTTCAAGTAGGTAGACAGGAATAAACTAAGCAACAAAGTAGAAGGTAGTGTTGTGAACATGATACAAAGAAGAAAAACAATGTCTACATTACTTCTTTGCAGCAGGAATCCGCCGTGTTTTGGGTGCTGTTTTCACAGCGGCTACAGTCTTGGCAGGCTCAAGATCTATTCGCTTAAGTTCTTCCATACAAGTGACTCGATGTCGGCTATTATTAAGGCCCAGCACAAGTATGACGCCTTCTCGAGTCCAACATCTATTAATGCCAAACTTTTCACGGGCTGCGACAAAAACACTGCGTCAAGTATTCGGACAAAGTTATGCCAGTACTATTCAGCTTTGATTTGCTATACCAAACCCTGTCACGAATACCGCTCGATTGAAACTTCACAATAACAGGGCGAGGCTTATTATTACTAGGATGACCCAATCTGAACGAAGTTTTGATATCTCCCACTGCAAAACCGCCAATTTTTAATTTGTCAATGACAACCTTTGTCAATGACTGAGTGGGATCATCATTTTCTTGTTCAGGAACTCCATGGAACATCAACATCTTTCGCCGGCTATGCATCTCCATTCTGTCAACTGTTTTAGCGACTATATGGATCTGAGACTGCAGTGCACTCAACATCTCCAATATGAAGGTTTTGAAAGAGGCGTATTCACTGGGAAGGTCTGCAGTATTGGTGGAAGTGGAGGGTGCGTTCGGGGTTTTCTGTAATTTAGCCTCAAAATTAGCCATTCTGCCATTAAAAGTCTCCATCAGCTGTGATAGTGTGTGTTGTACTTGCTGTACTTGCTCCATGATGTCTTCCGGGATAGTGCCTGTCTCTTGAGATGATATATTTTTCTGCAATGAGGACAATAACACTTGTGCGGGTGATACTTAGTGTTAGCAATCAATTATGATCATAAAGGACGAGTAATTGTCGCTAAATAATTAAATGTTTAATTTTAATGAGGAGGTGTTTAAAACTGTGACTTCCTTATCTGACTAACCGCGCAAATGCCTGGCAAGGTAAAAGTTATAGCGAAAACTAAAGAAAACTATATATCGTTTACCAAGTTTTTATCAATGTCTAATGGTGAATTTATACAATTACGTTTCACAGATTCATTTAAGTTTTTGGGTACGAGTTTAGATAAACTAGCCAAAACTATGAAAAAAGATGATTTTCACTGTTTACGTTCTCATTTCCCAAACATTAAGCAATTTGATTCGTTAACTAGAAAAGGAGTGTACCCTTACGATTATATGAATAATTTAGATCGATATTCAGAAAACTCGTTACCTTCTAAATCATGCTTTTTTAATTCCCTTACTAATGAACATATTTCTGAAGATGACTATAAACACGCTGAAGCTGTTTGGTCAATTTTCAAATTAAGAGATTTAGGCGCTTATACCGATTTATACTTAAAAACAGACGTACTTTTACTAACGGATATATTTGAAAAGTTTCGCAGAACATGTAAATGTCATTACGAACTCGATCCTACCTTTTATGTTACTGAGACCAGTCTATCATTTGATGCAATGCTTTTGAAAACAGGTGTTCAACTTCAGCTCCTCGATGATTTATCAATGATCCGTATGATACAAAAAGGAATACGAGGGGGAGTGTGTATGTGTTCCCACCGTTATGGTAAGGCAAATAACAAATACAAGCCTGACTATGATCCCTCTGAAGAAGACTCTTTTATAGTTTATTTAGACTGTTATAATTTATATGGTTACAGTATGAGTCTATCACTACCTTACTCTAACTTTAGATTTTTAAATAATAATGAAATAGAGGAGTTAAACGTTTTATCCATAGATGATAACGCAGAAAACGGATATATTCTCGAAGTGGACTTGCTTTATCCTGAACAATTGCATCATTATCATAATGATTTACCATTCTGTCCTGAAAAATTCATTCCACCGGGCGGTAAAAATAAGAAACTGATACCTAATTTATACAATAAGTATAATTATGTCATTCATTACGTACACTTAAAAAAATGTTTAGAACATGGACTTCAACTACGCAAAATTCATCGAGCTATTACATTTAGACAAAGTGCGTATCTTAAAAAATATATAGAATTGAATACACGTTTGCGTCAAAAGGCAGAATCCACCTTTGAACAAGATTTTTTTAAGCTCTTGAACAACTCGGTGTTTGGGAAAACGTTAGAAAATAATGAAGCTCGTGTAAATGTACATTTAGTGAACTATTGGTCTGATACTGGTAATAAAACTAAAAAAAAGATTGATTGCTAGTAAACTAATCGCTAATCCTTATTTTCATAGCGTTTCTGTATTTAGATATTAAGAAATCGATGCAATCACTGGATTCCAAACACAAGGAAACATTGGCAAAGGTTAATGATCTGGAGAACTCGGTGCAATTCAATAGTGATCAGTACGAGAGTGTCAATAAGAAGATTGAGTTATTAACACTTGAAAATAAGAAAATTTCACCTCTCGAATCAAAAATTAACGATCTGACAATTGCTAATCAGCAACTTAAGTTGGAACTTAATGCTAATAATCAACGTGATCGTATCTTAAATTTGGAAATTGTTGGAATATCTGAAGACAAGGATGAAGACCTTATAGGCATTATGATGTCCATTACAAAGCATGCAAAGCTGACAGTTTCTCCTGAAGATATTGTAGAAATAAATCGAGTCTCTTCTAGAACTAAGCAACCGGGTCGACCAAGAAATATAGTAGTAAAAATGAAATCACGATTATTAAAAGACAATATTATCTCAGACACACGTAAGAACCGCCTAACTACAAAAGATATTAATATTCATGCCGATAGCCGACCGGTGTATATTAACGAGCATCTTACTCAATATAACAAGTTTTTATTGAAAAAATGCAAAGAAGTCGCGAAACAAAAGCAGTATCAATATGTGTGGACGAAAAATGGAAGAATCTACATACGGAAAAACGACGTTTCCCCAGCCATTCAAGTAATACAAGAAAACGATTTTCTGAAAATTCACTAAAATTATTATTTAATTTCTTTTACCTTTGGTTTATAACACATTTACACATTATCTTAAGATTAGCTCATAACAACTTTGTAAAGGCAATCGTTGGTTGTATTGGGTTCATATTGTTTATTCTGTTTTCTGGCTATTCTTTGACGCCGTCCGTACGAAGCACATTATGCACAATGACTTGCAGGTTGATATTATTAAAGACGCACTCAATGCATGTGCGAAAATTCGCTCATAACCGTTACGTTGTCTTTGGTACTTACTTGATTTGTTTGATATCCGAATTATATTTCTTGTATCTATTGACTTTTACGCGAATTATTAGACATATTACGCATACTGTTAATGGTACTGCATGCAAGTTGGAAAATAATACTTGGTTAAACACATTTGATTTCTTATACATGTTTATAACTTGTCTTATATTGTTTTATGGTGTACAATTGCGTCATTTACTTTTGAATAATATATTTTATATTTGTATTGTATTATATTTTTGTGAAATTTGTCATCGTTGTTACGAAATCGCAACATCAACAACTAATCGCAATCAACAACGCTGTTTGTACCGGGGCAGTGCAGTCTCAATCGTAGTTTTTGGAGTCTACCCTATTGTAAATTATTCTGAACGTAAACTGCATCTTTTGAGGCAAAAGAATGTATTCGACTATGTGATATTATTTGTTATGCGTCATAATTGTCTAAGTATTATTATAGTGCCTTATCCTAGTTACGGACAAAGTCGACGTTATTTTAAGGGTGCTCATAAAATGTTTTTTTCTGATGTGGATTGTGTGTTCGTATGTAAGCCGGTAAGATATGTTATATTTGTATCACATGTACAATCAATTTATGAACATAACTTCATACATTTCGTTCGGGATCTTATTTATTTAGTATTAATTTTGAAGACTGTGTTGACGCAAACTATTCAAGGTTTTTTATTATTTAAATGACTACTAATAATAAGTTAAATATATATTACCAAAACATTCATGGTCTCCGGACGAAATGTTATGACTTACAACAAAGTATTTTACGCAATAATTATGATGTGATATTGTTGACTGAATCATGGCTGCACGAAGGAATATTTGACGCCGAATTTTGTGATGATAGATATGATGTATTTAGGGCCGATCGGGATTTGACTGCTTCTGGAAAGAGCATCGGTGGGGGAATATTAATAATAACTTAGCGTTCTCTTGTCGTCACTCGCCGTGATCTTGGTATTTGTACACCCTGTGAACTTCTGTGGGTCACAGTACCATCTTATGTTTGTGCCGCCACTGCAGACTTACATTTTTGTGTAGTTTATGTTCCCCCTGACTCCCGCCGAATACCGTTCGATTTACATTTAATAGTGCAACGGTTTAAAAATGTATTTGAAGTTTGTCCAACAGATAACTTTGTAATAATAGGAGATTTTAACTTACCTTTTATATTATGGGACCGATACCACTCCTTAAAGAAGATCGTGCCCACCCATCTTTTCACCTCGATATACCGGACTTAGCGGTGATCCCTCTCCGCGAAATTCAAATACCGAGACGTAATTTCAGAAAGGCGGATTATGACAGTATAAATGATTATTTTTCTAAACAGGACTGGCAGTCTCTTTTGTGTACGGGTACTGTCGATGATGCTGTTGACATTTTTTACAAAACCGTATATAGTTGTATAGAGCTAAATGTGCCTTTTACATATAAGCCTAATAAATGTTTATATCCTAAGTGGTATTCACCGGCGTTAATCAAAATAATAAAAGAAAAAGCTAAAGCCCATTCGAGATGGAAAAGGTTCGGGAACGGCAGAGATTATCATGAGTTTTCGCTTTTACGTTCAAGAGAAAAACGTGTTCAGAGGGATTGTTTTAGAAGCTTCACATCGTCCTGAGAAATCGACATTAAACGCAACCCTCGAGCGTTTTGGACTTTTGTAAAGGCTATGCGAGGTGGATCTGCTTATCCAAAAAGTTTGCGTCTGGGCGACGTTGAGTACACGGAGGGGAAAGACATTTGTAACGCTTTTAATTCTTTCTTTCAAAGCGTTTTTGGAGCCCCCACTAGTAGGGACTGCCTTTCTGGGGGAAATGAGCATCGTGTGAAACTGACGTAGTATTCAATTTACAGACGACAATTGAAGAGGTGGAAGGACTCTTCAAAAAATTGGATAAAGTTAAGGGTGCTGGAAGTGATGGCCTGCCTCCCCTGTTTTGATCTCTTTGCACAGGTAGCCTCGCATTTCCTTTAACAATTTTATTTAATCGATCTTTACGGGAAGGCGTTTTCCCGCATAGATGGAAAGCAGCCCACATTGTTCCCGTGCACAAGAAAGGCTCGCGAGTAGACATTGAGAATTATAGGGCGATATCTATTCTGAACACTGTGGCAAAGTTGCTTGAGCTAATTGTTTATAACAGAATTTATTTGACACTATGTCAATCTATTCCGGAGCAACAACATGGATTTCTCAGGAAAAGATCTACTACAACAAACCTAGCTTCCTTTATTAGTTTTGCTCTTGAGAATATGGAGCGGGGAGGACAGGTCGATGTGATTTATACAGACTTCGAGAAAGCGTTTGATCGCGTTGATCACGTGATTCTTTTGAATAAACTACAAGTTCTCGGAATCCATGGTGATTTGTTTCGATGGATAGATTCATACCTAACCAAACGATCTCAGGCGGTTGTAATGGGTGGATATCGTTCTGATTTTATCGGTGTGCCCACTGGAGTTCCACAGGGCTCACATCTAGGTCCTCTTTTTTATAATGCTTACCTTTACGATATAGGATCCTGCTTTAATCATTCCGATTTTCTCATGTATGCAGACGACAAAAAAATATTTCGAAAAATTAACGCTGAACAAGATTGCTTCTCAATGCAAAAAGATATAGACTGTCTATTTGAATACTACCTCAAAAATCGGATAACTATCAATACTAATAAATATGAATGTATAACTTATACGCGCAAGATAAAACCCATTGTTCGTAAGTATAATTTTAATAACGAGCAGATAAAAATAACTCAGATTATAAAAGATCTTGGAGTGTATCTAAACTCAAAGATGACATTATCTACTCATATTGATAATATAGCAAATAAAGCTTTTAGGAATTTGGGTTTTGTTCTGCGTGTATGCAAACCTTTCCAAAATACAGCAGTTATTAAAACGGTATATCATGCATACGTAAGAAGTACCTTAGAGTACGCATGCACCATATGGTCTCCACAGTATAACATTTACAAAAAACAACTCGAGCGCATTCAAAGGATATTTGTTAATCACCTAAATTTTCGTTGCCATAAGCGCCCCGAGTCATATCAGAACGATTGCATAGAGTATGGCCTTTTGCCCTTGGAACAGAGACGTTTGCTGATGGATATGTGTTTATTGCATGATGTTCTTCATAGTAGGGTAGATTGTCCAACATTACTATCAAAGATAATTTTTCGTACACAGAAATACCGTACACGCAACACCTCTTTATTCTATGTACCCTTATGCCACAGCAATTACTCTAAGAATTCAGTTCTAGTACGCATTGTTCGGTTATATAATGTAAAATTTAATAGTGTTGATATCTTTGTTCACAATAAGCAGAAGTTCAAGGAAGAAATTGTAAATTTATTAATGAAGACAGAATGAATAGTTTTACAGATAGCACATGCAAGAATATTTATGAAATTTGGAATATAATGTGTATGTATATTTAGATAATTTATTTAGTGTTAATATCATGTATGACATGTTTATAGTATTTTTTATTATATTGTGTGGTAAAATATGCTGTTACGGGAAATCAAAATTGAAAATTGATCTCCCCACTCAGCGATTGCTTTTTTTTTCAACTTTGAATAATCAACGACACAACTACAATTTATATAATTTAAGGAAAACCTGTTATTGGCCTAGCTTTATGAAATATCCTTAGTGTAATCTAGTGTTAGAATAAGCTGTTGGTTTTCTAATAAAATAAATAAATAAATAAATAAATACAGAAAATTTGGTTGCTGTACAAATGAAACCTGATGAAATTGTATTAGACAAACCCATCTACGTCGGTTTTACCGTTTTAGAGCTATCTAAAGCACATATGTACCACTTTCATTATAATATAGTTAAGCCGTATTATCATGACCGCGTGAAGCTTTGCTATACCGACACCGACAGTTTTATTTACATCATAAAAACTCTAGATTTTTATAAAGATCTGAAAACATTTTTCTTAAATTTTTTTGATACTAGTAATTTTAATGAAGAAAATCAATTCAAAATACCTTTAATTAATAAAAAGGTACCAGGATTATTCAAAGATGAAATGGGAGGACAATTGATATCTGATTTTTTTGGACTAAGATCTAAACTGTACTGTATAAAAACTTTAGATAAAGTTATAAAAAAAGCTAAAGGAGTCAAATCATATGTAATTCGCGACCTTAATATGAGTGACTATGAATCAGTACTTTTAAACGCGAATATAATACGTAAAAAAAATATTTTGTTTAAATCCATCAAACATGAAATCAAAGTGGAGATTGTTGGCTTGGAAAACAGTAGTATAGTGCAAAGTGAAAGTGACAACGAAAAAATACTGTACAGCAGTCAGTATGTAGTGGCTGATCATTATGATCCAATGATGGAACAAACGGAACAATTAATTAGAAATATAAGTAAGAAAATATGTGACAATAATTTTTAAGTGAATTATTAGATTTAGTAGTAGCTAGTTTTATATTTTATATTATTTTGAAATATAAACCCTAAAATATATTTTCTTTGTTTTATTTAATCAATTTGACATTTTCATAATTTTTAAGATTAAAGTTGTCGTAGTGGCATCAACGAATGCTTACGAAATTTTCTAGTCACCATTGAGTCGAGAATGGTACAGATATGCAAAATAATAGTAAGGTTTTAATTTAAAATAATACACTTTTTCTTATATATTTCATTTTATTAAACATTATTACATTTTAAGGCACATTCTTTTTTATGGTCTAAACAATTAAAATTAGATTCACACTTACAATATGTTTTATACAGATCAAAAAAATTAGGACTACCTTTTTCTTCAATATTTACCAAAAAACAGTTTTCACACAATTCCTTTATCCATTTCTGTTTCTCTAATCCTTTCATGATTATAGTTTTGTTTTGTAAAATTGGAATGATAAGCCTTTTGAATTCTCTGTAGTCAATATTTCCTTCACTCCACATGATACCTCTATTTCGTTCAATCCATCTCACTTTCTTTTTTTCATCCACGGTTAACTTTGAATACGGGTAGGGTGGTATTACTAAGAAAACCTGAGAAATATCCTTCGTCGACAATGCTAATTCTTTTAAAATGAACTTATTTTGATAATCTTTAAATCCTTGAATATCGACAAAAACAGTAGAAGACATGATATTTTACGAACTATATTACTAAGAGGTTTATATTCGACTATGCAATCGTTTAAAATCAAACAAAATACTGATGTCTGGTCCGGTATCTCCTTATGGCTCTCTAATTCTAAGCGATTGTTAATAACGGGTCCTGTTTTTATATTATCGTTCTGCCTTGAACAATCGATTACAAATAATGGTGCATATTCTCTAAATTCTTGAGCACTTAATAAACAACTCGATTTACGCGAATAATAAGACTGCTGAAAATATGCGAATTGTTCATATATTAAGGCATAGTTGTGCTTTGCAAAGTCGGTATTATAGCTTTCATAAGGGTAATAAATAGAATTTAAATAAACCTTAACATCACGTAGATTACAATGATCAAATTGGGACATATCTTTTGATCCATTATTTTTTCTATTAGTTTGCAAGCCGAGAATAACATACCTAGGTTTTTCAATCTGAGTAGAAGTTTTAATTGACCATGTATGTTTAGTCGTCTTTGGTAGCATTGGGTATTCGTAAAGATCCCAGTTCCGAAACGTCAATTGAATTGGTTTATCTTTTTCCAGAATTTTGAGTAAATTGATTTTTTCTCTGTCAGATACTTTGACATGAGGAACACGCCAAATTATTTTATGTATATCAATACTTTCTATTACTTCATCGTTATTAGGTTTTAAAGCATTGAGGTTTGTATTGCTTCGTAATAGAACAAGCTCATGCTTACAATTTGCTATAACCTTTTTATAATCTTCAGCAAATCCTAATATGTTACTTAGTGGTAATGATACAGAGAAGTGACCACCGATAGTATTTTTTAAACCCTGTATATTCCAACCCCAGACTTCAGATATCTTCGATTCAGTTTCATTCATGGAGAGTAAAGATTTCATAGTAGTTGTTATACCAGCATTTTTCACTTTATCTATTTCAACGCCGCACACTGGGGCAAGATTATTAAAAAGTGTCGTTTATTCATAACGCTTTATTGGATCGAAGTAAATATTTCTAAATGACAGGGAATACAATAAAAACTCAGAAAAATATTTAAAATAGTATAATCAACTATATTTATATATTGTTATATATGTATTTACACAATTATGTTAATGTGTCTACTTAAATTTATTCCTATATTAGATCAACTAGTGTTCTAACTACCCTAATCACTTTCCTCGCTACAATCAGTATCATCGTCATTAATTTGTGTATAGAATCTTCACTTGGCTGTGTAGCCGGAGCAAGTATAAGTTGAAGAACTTCATTAGGAAGTGAAGTTATCTTCTTTTTTGGCAGTTGCCTTTTACTAGTTATCACAGGGTCTGAAGATAACAGAAAGAAGTTAAAAATGTCCATGTTAGATTTTTCCCGACTACATTTTTGAGAATGATGTTCCCTGAATTTTTTGAAATCTTTATTTCGTGCTTCTTGGGCCTCTTCACTTAATTGTCCAATTGGCAATAGTGCGTTTTTGATAATTTCTGGTCCATGAATAAAAAACTTGTGAACTGTGAGCGACATATCATACCATGGGTACTTTTGCACAAAGTATTTGCCAGTTTCAGTCGCATATGTGCGGAAATTTTCCACGTCAATCTCATAGCCAGATGAAACAGCAATTAATATATTATGCATTCTCTGTATCAATCGCACATCTAGATTGGTTATGTCTGCGGATATAACGGCATTTCGAAAAAACTTTCTCGCTGTGTTCCCGTCATTAGAATTGCCGAAACCTGGCTTTGGCTTGTCTACTATCAATCCTAGCCTTTCTTTGAACGCAACCTATAATTTTTTTTTTCCTCGACTATATCTTTGTCTGAAACTCCTTCAGAGTTTTTCTTGTTTTTCCGAGCCTGTTTTTTTTCAATCGGAAGTCTGTACGCCAAATGCAAAAGACACTCAAAGAAACGTATCCATCCGTGTAACACGGAAATTCCAAATCCCAAATTTTCGGTATTAATTGGTCTGGAAAGCACTTTCTCTATATCATTGAAGTCTTTGGTCGTGGCTCCGCATAAATAGCAGTTTTGTGTTGAGGTCGTGTTTGTGACCGCGTTACAAACTTTCCCGTCAATCATGGCAAAAACCATAGAATGATTTACTTTTATATTTTGTCCATCTAGAGTTAGGTTACTCGCAATAAGATTTTTTATTTGATCATCCATCCTTTTCTTTTCTTCTACGGAAACTGTGGTACTTTCTTTGACAAATTCTATTTTTAAAGGTCTACAGTATCTCGTTGAACTTGGTCTAGGGTTTTGCCAAATAATCTTCGATCCAGAGGCCATCCGAAGAGGAACAAAACTTATTATAAAAACAGCTGCATCACTGGCTTCGGACCCATAAAAAGCTTGTTTGTAGGAGCTATGGCCACTACTGCCATCGAATCCCCATTTTGAAATCAGTGTCACATTTTGTAGCTCGTCACTATCCAATGTAAGTAACACTTCTCTTTGAACAGAGATCAAACGCTCTGTAGTAAGGTCGAGCATTTCTTGCAGATCAACGTGGACGGAAGTTTCACTAACACTAATTTTATTTTGATTCGGATAGCATTGTTTTTTTGCAGCCTGTACGGTCTTATAAGACGGGTATATTTTTGGAGATTTTGTTCTTAATACATTATATTGATAACGAGATAAATTTGCTTCCACTAAAAGACCCACAGCATCTTCTCCAGTCATGGCAACACTTTCAAGAGATTGTCGATAGGCTTTAGAATATTTCCTCGGTTTTGATGGACTCGATAAAACATCGGTAATTATTTTGGATGCTGCATCTTGTCCCGAAGCTTTCAATTTCATTTTTGTTGCATATATCAGCTCAGGCAGAGGGGTAGATTTTCTCAAATCTTCAGTCTTGTGCCGTTTCATTCTGTCTGTACTTTCCTCGAAAGGTATTGCTGGACGACCGGAACCAGAAGTGCTTCGTTTCCTTTATTTGTTGGAAAAGAAATCGACGAATCTAGCCACGTGGTATTTTTCTCACAAAACAAAATAGTAAATAGTGCAAAATAGTTTTCTGAGATTCACTGATACATTTTGTCCTTTTCTCGATTTCCTTTCGAAGACAATTTATTTGATCTTCAAGTTTGTTGTGTCCAGAGTTCTTCATGATCATGAGCAAGTCACGTCTTGTCACAAAATAGGCATTAGATGCCGTACCTGTGGAAAAAATATATAATAAATATTTAATAATAAAAACTATTGATTTTTAGTATGGGAACCTTTCTTGTTTATATAGACATTTATTTCAATTGGGGCAAATATGGGCAAAAACTTAAAATGAAATCATAAACTAAAATAGTTACTGCCTCTAAAAACATCTAAATGTAAGCCCGACCAGCCCCGGCACATAAATAAATAACTGGTAACTTTATCGTGTTTTTAATTTTAATTTAATTTCTTAAGCATATATTTACTCTATTATTATGAATAGAAACCTGTATGAAAATACGCATATCAAGGTTTAGATAATATTATACATACCTGAACTTGACGCCTCCATATTTTATTTTGGTTTATAACTGGTTGATTTTTGAAAAAATAAAAAACACTTTGAAGTTGCCTGACGCACGAATCTCACATGTAAACACCACGAGCGATTGGGTCGGACTGACCGGTGCAGTATAAAGTGGGGGGCGGGAGAATGGCGTCCCTCTCCCCACAGTGATGTGTCACAGCTATTGCACTATGTTATGGCATGCAAAGCTACCCGCTAGCTTGGTTTTTTTTTTTTTAGTGTTGTATAGATTTCATTGATCTTGCCCCAGTGTGCGCCGTTTAACTCATAACGTATGTCTTGAAACAAGTACATCAACGCATTATTAGTAAAATGAAAAGAAGGCACTCTTTCTTTTGTACCCTTATCTTCAAATTTGATCACATTTACCACTCCTTCAATATTGCACTTGGAAGCACATATAAGTCTTGTTGATTTATCGGTATTCTTATTTCATCATTTCTATTGAAACTTGTTATGTATGGTTTATTTTATTTTTTTTTTATTTTATTTTTATTGTTTGAGGTACAATAACAGAACATAAATTGTACATTATACTTAACATCTACCGGTTACTTTATAAATCTATATTCCAATAATAATTGTACACAGCATTTATACAAAAAAAAAAGCAAAGAAATTATTTCAGCACTAAGATTCTAATTTGTGTTTTGAAAACACAACATAAAAACTTTAAATAACATAATAGGTACCACTACTATACTAATAAATTAAGTACTATCACACAATAGTGAAACTTTGAAGGAATGTAAACTACAATTAAATACATCAAATTCATCTCCGAAAGAACATAAATTATTATATGCATGACACATACGTGAGAGCGGTGCATGTTTTGAGACATTATTATTGGTACCTGATACACTAAACAATTTAGGAACTCTTACTGATTTATTAGGTACTTTAAAATTAACCTGGTTTAGGAGTTGGTCACAATATTCACCATTTACTATTTTATGTAAGATAGTCAAATCAATTACCCATCTGCGCTTTTCCAAGCTGACCAATGAAAAATGCTTAAGCCGATCGTCATAATCCTGTAATCAACGTCTCAGACCAAACCTAACACAAAGACTTCTCAAAAAACGGCGTTGAACAGCTTCTATTCTATTGATGTGGTTGTTATACATTGGTGACCAAACACTAGAGCAATATTCTAATATACTTCTGACTAAGGACGTGTAGAGTAATATTAAAGAGCTTGGGTTTTTAAATTGCTTGGATTGTCTCACTACAAAAGCAAGCATTCTGCTGGCTTTGCTACAAATTAAATTATAGTGTTGTGTAAAAGATAAATCTGAATCGAACCACACACCCAAATCACGGACAAGATTTACTCGATCCAAGACTATTCCATTCATCTCATATTCGTGCACAATGCTATGCTTATTTTTTGTGAAACTGATTATTTGACATTTATTATTATTGAGAGACATACAATTTTTATTACACCAAAGTAGCAATATATCAATGTCATTTTGTAAAGACATGCAATCATTAATGCTTTTAATTTGTCTAAAAATTTTAATATCATCTGCATAAGCCAAACAATTACTATCAAATTCATTTAACAAGTCATTGATAAATATCAGGAATAATAGGGGACCCAAATTAGATCCCTGGGGAATACCAGATGATGCCATATACGGCACCGAATCATAACCATTAAGTGTTATAAGCTGTGAACGTTTCAAGAGATATGAAGTAAACCATCGATGAAGACTACCATGAATACCTATGTGATATAATTTATTTAATAGAATGTGATGATTAACGCGGTCAAATGCTTTAGAGAAATCAACGTAGACTGAGTCAACCTGAGTCTTACTATTAAATGAATGGCAGAGAAATGTTGTATAAACTAATAAATTTGAAACCGTTGATCGACCTGATACAAATCCATGCTGCAAAGGACTTAAGGCATGTCTAATATGGTTATAGAGGTGGTCATAAACTATACTTTCAAGGAATTTGGCAAACCAGCTAAGTACACAAACAGGACGATAGTTTGTAATATCACCTTTGTCACCTGACTTATGTATTGGAGTCACATTAGCTATTTTCCATGAAGATGGACAAGTACCACTCCTTAATGACATGTTGTATAATAGAGTTAATGGTTTTGCTAAGGCTTCAGAGCAAAATCTAATAAAGATCGGAGGAATTCCATCAGGCCCCGCTCCTTTAGATAAATTGACATTCTTTAAAAGTTTTAAAACCTGTTTCTCACTTATATGTATATCGCCAAGAGAAAAACTTGTTGATTCAAATTCAGGATAATAATAAGGTTTTGAATCAGGACCATAAACTGAAGAAAAGTACCTTGCGAATAGATTTACAACCTGTGCACCACAATCAGCAACCTGACCATCTATATACATATGTTTAGGGATATCATTAGTAACTCTTTTGTTTTTTGTGTATCTCCAGAAAGATTTTAAGCCTAAAACCAAATCCTTCTCAATTTTATTTATATATATCTTGAAACATTCATCCACTAATTTTTTGGCTCGTGATCTAAGTAAAGAAAAAGTATCGTAATCTCGGGGATTTTTATATTTGTTAAATCTATGATGATATTTTGATTTCTCTTTAAGAACCTTAATTAGACTTCTAGTGAACCAAACAGGATAACCAGAACTACGTTTTTTCATTTTGGGAGTAAAAGTTTCAATAACACTGTACAACTTATTATAGAAAAACTGTGTCAAATCATTGCAATCCAGAATGGCACCCTGATAATCCCAATCGACCTGTTTTAGTTCTAATATAATTTTTTGATAGTCAGATTTATAAAAGTTGAATCTTTCGATAACGTTATTATTTTCTAATGCATCTGACGGTCCCTTAACAAGCAACTGAAATGGGGGATGATGCATATCCAGACGACTTATAGGGATTGCATTCGATAAGGAAAACCAATCTGCAGTATTAGTCAAAGCCAGATCAAGTATACGATCATTATGATTAGCAACAAAATTCATCTGATTCAATGATGCAATATGACACAAATCATTAAGAAGATGAGACTTTAAACACGATGGATTTAAGGGAGTGCCGTTTTCCAAAGACCATTTAAGGCCAGTTAAGTTGAAATCACCCAGAATGCAGGTAATTTGATCCGGATATTGAGTCAATACACGCTCACAATTATTGATGAAACTATGAAAAATATCACCAGGTACATAATCAGGCAAATAAACTATACAAATATTCACCGTTGTTTTATTTTTCAGCGTTATCTGAACCCATAGATCCTCCACATACTCGGTCTGCCAATCCAACCTAACCCTATAGTGTAAGTTTTTAGATACTGCGATCAATACTCCGCCACCATGCCTCTTATCAAATCTCTCAAGAAATTTAACATCCCTGTCTCTACGCACTACAACATACCTAGTATCAAACAATTCCGAAGATAGTACTGAATCATTTAACCATGTTTCACAGAGACAAACCACATCAAAATTGCTACACAAAATATTATTGTAAATGTCGTGGGTCTTAGTATTCATGCCACGGATATTTTGATAATAAATTGAATCGAGCATTTTAATTATAAAATTAAGCCAATTCATTATTTAATACTAAAGAATAAAAGAAAAAGATTACAATTAACTACTGAATCAGTTGTATGCTATCATGGTTCTTTACATATATATATGCTGAATCAGAATTTTTTCGGACATATATGCGTCCGTTACGAACCCATACAAATTTATAATTAAAGTCTTTTGCCCTTTTACGAGCAGCAGCATGTAAATTCTTGTTGGTGGGTGACAGGTGCTCCTGGACATAAATTGGCCGTTTCTCTCCAGCAATTCCGAGTAACGATGTGTTGAGCTTGTTATCTACATTTGACTTATTATACCGATGTACAGCAGAATAAAACTCATCACGGCACATAGCATTTTTGAATCCTAACACTACTGTACGTGGACGTTTAGCTTCCTTATCCTTTTTAGCTACACGAATGCAATTCAATAAATTACCATCGTTGATCCTGTGACCTATTACAGAAGAACACTGTTGCATTAGGCTGATTAGATTTTCATTCCGATTTTCAGGGATGCCATGCATTTCTAAATTATTTGCTCGCAAACTTTGTTCAACATTATTAAATCTCTCAGTAACGTCCACAATAGCAGCTTTTAGCTTGCTGTTGTCCGCCTTCAAAGTATTATTATCTGTAGTCAGTTTCACAATCTGCTGATTCATATCATCATACTGTGTGCTAAGAAATGAAACGGTATTAGTAAGTTCCTGGAGATCATTTTTGATAGTAGCAAGTTCAGACTTTAGAATTTCCTTGAACATTGATGGCATAAGTTCCTTGATCACTTCGCTAACCTGCTCCTTAATGGATAAATGTCCACAACGATCAGAAAACTCAGCAGTAGCAGTATCACGTTTGGAAGGAGACCGATTTTTACTCCGGAGGGTAACATTAATCGCCTCATCACAATTGTCATTGGCCGTAACTATATTACTATCATGTTTCAGATCGCGTATAGGAGTATTTGTGTTTCCCACTTTTGGCTTCCTACTTAGACATTCTTGACATGTCCACTTGTTTTTGTGTTCCTTGTTCATTGTATTACGAAACCGAGCAGTTGACACATTAGCACAATCCAGATCGAATATTTGGGTACATTTACAGCATTTTAAATATTCTCTAGTATCTATAGTACTCATACATCCCGCGCACTTAATCATTTTGGATGCCATTATTGTTTTTTTTTATTTTATTTAAAACCAGTGCTCAACCATGCACTTGTTTATGTTCCCAGCACAGGGTATTTGAATAACAATTCCAGATTAATGCCGCCTCCACAGTTCTTACTTCGCGGAGTTACTTTACGCTAAACGATATCCGATCTAGTTGGCGAGAAAAAGGTCTTAAGTGCCGTGCAGAACGCGTCGCTTACGCGTCGCGATAATGTACCTGCTTTGAATGACCGTTATTACATTCTTTCCGACACTACCGATGAATAACCCTTAAAATGCACCTCAATATCGAGAATAGTCACGAAATTACTTCACCACAATATGCCAATGGAACAATTCTCCACTATTTGCGAAAAATAAACTACGCAACAGACTTTTTGAACTGATAAATTAAAATAAATTGAACGAATGCAACACAATGATCTTTACTTTTCAGTTTACCGTCGACGATTATAAGAATGAGTTTCTATGCACTCTATAGAATTGTCATATGCAGGCGGATTTGTAATATTTAGAATATTCATTTTAACCATCCAATAAATTTCAAAAATGCTTTATTTTGTGGAGTTAGTTTAATATTAGCAGAAGAATGTGTGTTCTTGCGAAGTGATCGAATACCACTAAATTTGTGACTATGAGATGATACGTTTTTATTGTAATCAATCATGTTTCTTTATATGTAAGTATAAATTCACTTCTTCTCCTCGAAGGTTAACAGGATTATTATATATATCTAGTATTCTTATGGTGATACTATTGATAATATCTCTGTTTACTGGAAAATAAATAGTATTCTTTGGTATTTCTATTATTCTATAACCCGGAGGTACCGTGGGTGCAAACTCATGTAGTATATGACTTGGTTTACCGTTTACATACGACCCGCTTATGATATCACATTCGATTCTCACCACAGTCGTTGATAAAATGTTTACGGGAAGAAGTGACTCATGTAATATAAGACTTTTTAGGACTTCCTTACTATAACCCAACAATTCTCCGAAAGAATCGTGTTTTTCAAAATGAATATCTTTAGTACAGAATATAGTTGTATTAAGTGTATTGTTATTGCAATATAACTTTAAATCACAATCTTTTACTTCAAACATTAAAAAATCGTAAATATCTTGTAGTTCATAAGCTCCTTCGGGAATCTCAACCACTTCATTAGTACCATAGTGAAATTTGTTATTAGCTTTAGTGATATTCGGTATAGAATTAAAAGTAGAGAAATGCAATAATGCACATTCATAATCACCATTTAGATTTAAAGTTGGTGAGTAGTTCGTGGTTAATATGGAACTTTTGCCAGTTATAGACAATGTGAAAGACATCGTGAAAATGTATATATAAAAATCAAGTCTGTTAATATATACTAACTTGATCCCAAAAGTTGTGCAAAAATTTTAAACACAAATGTCCACAATTAACGCTATTATATTTTTGATATCGATTATAATTGTAATAAATATCACGATGACCGAAATATTTCAATAACTCTTTTGGTGGTTTTAAATCACCAAAACTATCAAAATATTCACAATAACTGTTTATTATTGCATAAGCTACCCAATGCGTTCCATTGTTATTATGATTATCTAAATTAACGATTCCACATTCTATTGGTTTTAACTTAGTTGGTAATCTATCTTTAATATAAACTCCTCGAAAATGGGGTATATTTCTAGAATATTTCATTAACTCAATATTAGATAAAGCTTTATTGGGTAACTGCGAAATTAGTTTTTTGAACTTCTTATAAATATACCACTGCCTTTTTTATACGGTTTGATGTAAAGACCTTTTCTCAATGCAATAGCTTCCATGGTTTTATTGTGACGTTCTGATTCTTTTAAATTTTGTTGTGCAGCTTTGTATTCATTTACCGTTTTCGCAACACCTGCCGTACCTCTAGCTAATGCACCTAGAGCAGACAATCCCGCAAAAATGGGTATCAGAGGTAATATTCCTCCTGTCTTTGGAATCGGTATTATTTGCGGTAGACGAAAATTACAATTTTTGGGAAAGCATTTTTTAGCAGCTTCATATGCATACTTAATTGCAGCTGTATGGCTCTTTGGTTTGATTTTTTTTATTTGAGATTGAATTTTCGATACAATTGTCTTAATTTTTTTTACTCCAGAACCACTTTTTACTTTAGCTTTTATAACTTTACTAACCATGACGCTAGTTTTTCACCTCTTCCAGCGTCTTTCGAATGCAATCGTCTCTTAGCCATGCTGAGAAGTTCCAAGTCTGCTTTATGTCTACTGTTTGAATCGGTGTTTATGTACGCAATATCATGAAATTTGCAGGCTTCGTATAATTCATTGACTCCTTTATCACCTCTCGCTAATCTTTCTTTTAACTTGGTCCCTGGTCCACAATAGTTATATCCTGGTAAATGTAGTTCAAACGGTAAACTGTCAATTATACTATTGACTAGTCCTCCTCCTTGCATATCTGGATATGCAATGATTACAAAAAATGCTATTTAACTCTTATATTATATAGTGATTGAACTACGATTAATCCAACTGTTTTCACTATTAGGGAGACCTAACCATTTAACGAACAATTTATTACCCGTCTTTTTAATTACTTTTTCTATTAAATAAACATCAGGATGATTAGTTTTTTGTAACTCTTCCTGGTAAAACGTTCCTAATATTGGTTGACTCCTTTGGTCTTGTAAATTATATGTAACAGGATCAGTTTTATTGACCGATTTAATAATAAATAATTCTGTTGACCAATTCCGTGTATAACCCTTTTCAAAACTGCTTTTGTATTTGCTTATTCTAACAAAATCATCTATTTGAAATTTATTCCTTTGTGATTTAATTCGTCTGTTAAAAAACTTTTCGATGTTATTCTTAACTTTGTATCATTTATCGAATTTACATTAACTGGTTTATGTTTAGTGAAACTATGCTTGCTATTATTATAAGTATTCAAAACATCTTCTAAAGTCTTTCCCACCCATTTATAACTACCGTTATAGCTAAAAGATACATGCAATTTGTTCTTTAATGTTCTTATCAATCTTTCAACAATAGATGCTTTTTTTGTAGAGTAAGTCGAATAGTGCTTTATATTTAGTGACTGCACTAGTTCTTTAAATGATTCATTGTAAAATTCCGTTCCCATATCAGTCTGTAAGTGAACAGGAGATTGACCACTTGTTTTGAGAATTCTCTTAAACGCATTTACCACACATTTTCTCGATTTTGACTTTAAGGGAATACCCCATGCATATTTGCTAAAGCAATCAATAACAATTAAAATATATGTGTAACCACTGTTATATTTTTTTAAAGATTTAAAATCAATTAGATCTGCTTGCCATAGATCATTAATGCCTTTTAGTACAACAGATCTTCGAATAAAGTTTTTACGTGCAGACCTATGGATTTCTTTTACTACTTGGAGCTTGACCATTTTTTCTGTTGGTTACATTCTGTTCATTCAAGCTCTTAGTGTTAAACTTCTCTTCAAACTGTTTAATTTTGTTGGTGATATCAGCTTTTATTGATTCTATCCAAACATGCAGTTCATGCTTCGTGCACAAGGTTGCAATTTTTTCATCTACGTATTGTTTATTGACAGCGTCATCCTTTTCCAAAGGTGTGTTGACTCCAGTTAATCTAGATGATTGTAAATTAAAACACCCACTTTCTGATTTCATTAAAGAGTTTTCCCTAAAATCTAACAGTTCAGACAAACGTAGCCTTTTGTGGACATGATGCCCGAATTTATCAATATTCATTTTTATTAATTAGAGATCCGATGCAATCAAGGGAGAGTGTGTAAATAAAAAACAATAAACTATGACAACTATTTTATAATTCCGTTTTCACGTAATTCTTCAATAATAGAAATTATTTCATTTTCTTCTCCAGTATTTCCTGCTTCTTTAGAAGCTATCAGTAATTTTAATCTTTCAACTAACTCATTAGGATCATCCCAATAAATATAATCAGTATATTTCTTAAACTTTTTCTTAAGTCTTAACCCTTCTCCTTCACTTAAATGTTCTGTTCTAGAAGAAACAGAAGATGTTGACGGTTTACGTAACTTAAACAGCGGTTTTATAATTTGCAAATACTTTCGACCTCGATTAGTTTTTATTGGTTTATTTGGATCATAATCTCTTCGATGAGCATTTGTTTCTAACAACAATGCTTTATATACTTGCGAATCTTTTTCTGTAACCAAATTTAATTCAGGAACTCTCTTGAACAAAAGTTCATATAATCCAGGAGTTTTCTTGTATACTCGACCTGCTACGGATATATTCTCCTCGTGAACTTCCACACGTGAGTTACCCATCAATAGTTTACCTCGTTCTCTTCTGACACCAAATGGCACATCCTCAAACACTTCCGAAGATAATGACCAAGACAAAGCATCTCGGTTAGGACTATGGACGGACTCGACTGTTGCAAACGATGTATCGCTTGTATTATTTTTATTTTGACCATCGAAACTGTTTTCATCAATATTGTCATCAGAATCGCTATCATGGGACTCGGATATGGAATCGTTACGTTTAAAATATGTATTCTCAGAGTCTGTATTCAAATTGTCTTCTTTAGGTACTTCATGGACTTTAGATTTGTTAGATTTTGAAGGATTTGTGTTATGATGAATTATTTGATGAAGTGGTTTAGTGATGGGTTGAAAAACTGTATTTAACATGTTTTCTTGATAAGATTCCCTCATACGCATTTCCTTCAGCTTCTTTTTAACACCTTCTGCAGCTCGAACAACCTCAGCTTTTAATTCCATTTCCATTTTGAAAGAACAGTAGCTTGAGTTATGCAACGTGTTGTATCTTATAGCTTTACTTCTTAAATGAATTGTGTTCTAGATTGAAAGTAACTTTATTTGGTTACTCATCGAAAGTAACGAAGGTGTCGAAGTTCATTCTGTAGCAACCGTCATTTTTTGCACAATCTTTATTAATGACTAAAAAGTTGTATGTATCTTTCCAAATTTTTGAACACATTTCCCGAAATTCTGACCACGACATATCTGTATTCACATGTTCATCATATACATGTCGTAAATTTATATCGTCTTGTTTGAATAATATTATAAGGTTTGCATTGTCTCTTACTAGTTGTTTTGGTATTTTACTATATGTTTGGTTTAAGTAAAAACAATCAATAAATTTATGTCTGCCCATAGCGAAATAATCTCGCATATTAGTTTGATTCTCACAAGCAACATCATCAAAAATTATTACAGAATGGGGCTTAGCATCATGTGGACTGAGAATCAATTCATTATCACTGTATTTTGCAAACGTAACACTAGGTAGCAATTTAAAGACGTTCTCTAAATAAATGTACTTAGTTTGATACAGTGTTTTTGAGTATAAATATACATTCTTAAAATGTAATCCATTTTCATGCAACAGAAGACCTATTATTAAATTTGTTTTTCCACAGTTTGATGGACCGCAAACTAAACACCGAACTGAATTAGGAAGCAAGTTTCCATGTCGAGAAATAACTGTCTCAGCATCTGAACAAATTCTATCCAATTGCAACGTTTCAGATTGTTTTATAAATTTCATAGTAGTAAGCAATTCTTTCGGGTGTCCTAGATAAAGTGAGTCAATTTGTACAAATTTGACTATTTATATAAAGTGCGAGTAATCAGAAACATTTTATGGATTTTCGTCAAAAAACTGTCATCAAATGAATGTAATATCTATTTGTAATATTGGGCATACTGTCATTCCATGAGTGAGTGGAGGCAAATCGCCGACACGAACGAGTGGGGGACAGAATGCCCAATATTACCCTACTAACCAATCTTAGGCTTCTCCTCTGATTCCCGTTTGGTACAATTTATTCAAAAGGGTTTTATATGACACCCTATCATAGGCCTTACTCATGTCGAGTAAAAGGCCTACCGCGTACTTTTTATTATTAATTTCGTTTAAAATATTTTTTATATATTTATAAATTGCTAAGGTGGTGGAATGGTTTTTTCGAAAGCCGTTTTGATTTTCATGCAAGATTTTGTATTTTTCAAAAAAGGAATACATACGCCTCGCGATAACTGTTTCAAATATTTTTGCTGATGTTGGTAACAAAGCGATGGGTCGGTAATTATTAACGTCGGTTTGATCTCCCTTTTTGTGGATAGGTTTGATTATGGATACCTTTTTTTTTTTTTTTTTTTAATTTATTTACAGTTCGAGAAAAATTATTTAACATGGTAATTAAACTAAGCCATGAAGAGAAACCAAGAAGGTTTGTACACATGTGCTAGGAATAAAATTATATAAAACATGCATTCAAAACATATCGGCAACAACTTAATTAACATATTATTAAAAACAGAAATTTAAACATTTAAGTAATAACACGCACTTGGCACAGTATTTAGTCACCAAGCACATCTAAGTAATAAACTTTTATTAATTTCTTTAAGTTGTTAGGATGTATAAGCTGTATTAAATCCAGGGGTAGTTCGTTAATTATTCGTGGTACAATGTAACTGGCCGTCCGCTCGCCATATATGTTGTTAGCCCGTTCGATCATAAATCTGTTGTTTGCAATGGCGCGCGTGTAGACAGAGTGCTTCTTTTTTTTCAAAAGTTCCTCTCTAAAAAAGTATTCCTTGTGAAGAGCGTACTTTATCTGAGAAAAAATTGGCAAAACTCCACAGTATTTAAAAAGGCCATTATCATTACAATCATATTTTGCGTTGATTTTCGGTAAAACTATCGTTTTTAAAATTCTCAATTGCAATTTGTATATTTTATTAAGATAAGTTTTGTATGTACAAAAAGTCAAAAAGTCAAAAGTCAAAATAATCTTTATTCAAATAGACTTCTTAAAAGTACTTTTGAATCGTCCAACATTTTTTTCCCTACCACTCGTTCAGGACGTCTTTTGGCCGATAAGAAGAACGAGCAAGAAACTCACCAGCTCTAATAAGAGTAATGACATTTACAAAAACCATGTCATTACCAGATCTATACATTATAAACAGAGATAGAGAAAAAATAAATAAATATGGTCTTATAATGATAACATAATCATTTAATAATAATGGAAACAAGATAATGAGTTTAGAAGTAATCACCTATCCAGTTGCTGGATCATCTCAAGTCCAAGCGTTCTTATCTGTTACATAATCGGATACCTTATAATAAGCTTTTTTAATAAGTATTTTTTTAATAGTAGATTTAAACTGCATGATATCTAATTGTTGTATTTTGCTTGGGACCTTATTGTAGAAGCGCACACAAAGACCCTTGAATGAGTTATTAACTTTTTGCAGTCTAGTGACAGGCACCGTTAATTTATTTTTATTTCTTGTATTAAAATTGTGTACATCACTTTTTATAGAAAACAAACTAATATTTTTACGAACGTACATTAAGTTCTCGTATATGTATTGAGAAGCAACAGTCATAATGTCTATTTCCTTAAATTTCTCCCTTAAAGAGTCCCTAATCCTAAGATTATAAATTGATCTAATTGCTCTATTCTGAAGCACAAAAATTGTTTGTATGTCGGCAGCATTTCCCCACAATAGGAGTCCGTACGACATTACACTATGAAAGTAACTGAAGTATACTAATCTGGCAGTATCTATGTCAGTTAACCTACGTATTTTCATAACGGCATATGCTGCAGAGCTAAGTCTACTCGACAATCTATCAATATGTGGGCCCCACTGTAGTGTAGAATCTTATGTTATTCCTAAAAATACTGTGGTATCCACAAGGCCCATGTTCTTATCTTTTATATTAACATTTATATCTACTTTTTTAACATTAGGTAGTACAAATTTTAAGCATTTTGTTTTTCCTTCATTAAGGAGAAGATTATTTACATTAAACCAATGTACTACTTTAGCGATAGAATTGTTCACATCGTCATTTAGAGGTAACCCTCTTTTAATTTTAAACAAAAGTGAAGTGTCATCCGCAAACAAAACTATTTCGTGATCATCCCTTACGAAATAAGGCAAGTCATTTATGTAAATCAAAAACAAGAAAGGACCAAGTATTGAACCCTGCGGAACACCCATCTTAATTTTCGATCCAGGGGATCTTTTGCCATTGATATCAACCCTCTGTACTCTGTCAGTCAAGTATTGTTAAACCCTTGATATTTGAAGCTAGGATAGTTTCATAACTATTAACTATCAATATTCCCATTGTTGTTATTATCATTTAGTAACCTTTTGACATACTAAGTTCACTTATCAATTTGTTAACAAACAGGCATCTGTTTTCCTATGGGAAACAATAATATTATGATTACATATTTTAAAAAGGGCCATCTGTTCTTAAACCCATTTCGAAGTAAACTATCTTAATTACTCTTTTACTAATATTTACAACAGACACCCTTTGTGCTCCCGCGACGTCACCATATGCCCTTGTGCTCCCACGACGTCACCATATGCCTGATTGTACTGAATATAAATAGGACGCTGTAAAATTATTAGTTAGTTCTTACTCAACCACCAACTACGAAAGATGTAGCTAGGTTTATTATAATAAATACATTTTTAAAAAGTCTTCCCGTCGTCTAAATTGTAACAGTGGCGCAGTCGGTAGGATTGCTAGGAAGTGACTTCAGGCTCATCGCGAGAAGAAGCCAGCCCCATCAGCGTACCCGTAAAGTTGCTGCATACAACCAAGGGAGCGGAAAAAATGAAAGCTGTGGTCCTGCTAATGTAAGTCCTCACATATTTCATTCCGTTAACTGATTGGGTATAACCTTCTTTGTCTTCCCATTTTTATATATTTTGTGTTTTGTTCGCGATCCTTATATTCTTATTAAAATTGAATTAAGATCGGGAAAAATGGCAACGGGAAAAGACGATAAAATTGAAATTAAAGTTGAACCCCTAATTGCAACGGGTCCATTATTAAATATAATACCAAAATTTAGTGAAAACACAAAAAATTTAAATTGTTTTATTTCGAACTGTAAAACTGCGCAAAAACTTGCCAGTCCAGTTCAAGCGCAAATATTATTATCACACGCTATAGCCCAGCTAGAGGGAAAAGCGGCGGCTTTTGCTAATAGTCGATCTTTCGACAATTTAACACATTTCTTAGATGAACTAAGTCAACACTTTAAAAAAAAACGCAACATTAGCGAATTATTATTAGCGTCTCAATATACTAGACAAAAGGGATCTATGAGTCGTTACGTTGATTCATTCAACGAAATTAGAGATGAATTGTTATCAAATGAAATTATATTGAATGATAGATATGGAGTTTTGAAAAGCGAATATGACAAAATTCTTTTGAATAATTTCCTTGTAGGTTTAGAACCTAATTATTATAATAAAATTAGATTAGAGAAACCCAGGAGCACCGAAGAAGCATTTAACTTAGCTCTTGAGGAAGAACGTTCATTGAATTACTATAATAATGTTTTAAATAAATTTTCTGAGCTAAAGGTAAATAAAAATGAAACTCAAAGCTCTAAACCGAGGCTTTCTCAGCCTTCCACCAGCGGAATAAATAACAATCGCAACAACTTCAACCGTAATAATCGTTTTTGTAGTTTTTGTAAAATTCCTGGCCATACACAAGAATATTGTAGAAAAAAGAATGCACCTGTTGCATCAACATCACGCGAAAATTTTGATAATAGACGTCGCGTAAATAATTTAAACGATGTGACGGAAGTCGAGGCCGAGCAGACTTCCGGCGACAAAGCGGAAGCCCTGTTGAACCTGCTCGAGTACTCATAAATAACGTAATTTTACCAAAGCGTAATAAGTTGCTTTTTATTAGATATAAAATTGATCAAATAGAAATAAAATTATTGATTGACACAGGCGCTGCAATCTCTACAATAAATTCAACCATTTCAAATTCCTTAACAAATATAAAACTTCATAAAGAAAACATTAGTATAAAAGGAATAGGAAACGAAAAATTTACTTGTTCCGAATATATAGAGTTACCTATACCTTCAGAAAAATATAAACACAAATTTTATGTTATAGACCTTCAAACTCCTTATGACGGAATCTTAGGGTTAGATTTTCTGAAACGATTTAAAGCCAAAATCAATACAGAAAATAATGAAGTTCAATTATTAAAGCCTACTGAAAATCAAATAGAAAATAACACATTTAACACATTTATTTAACACATAAATTCAATATTAAATAACTCGTTCGAACGGCGTGAAAAAATATCGAGCCTTCTAAGAACTGAGCACATGAACAATGAAGAAAGAAAAAGTATCTTAAAAATTTGCAAAGATTTTAATGACGTGTTTCACCTGGAAGGAGATCGTTTTACTTTTAGTAACGCAGTGAAACATCGTATTGACACTGGTGACTCTCCGCCAGTTTACACGAAAAATTACAGATATCCACAAATTCATAAAGAGGAAGTGAAAACACAAACGAAAAACCTCTTAGCACAAAGAGTAATAAGACCTAGCCATAGCCCTTATAATTCACCTATTTGGATAGTGCCTAAGAAGGTGGATGCAAGCGGTAAGACTAAATGGCGAATGGTTATAGATTATAGGAAATTGAATGAAGTTACCAAAGCGGATAAATATCCAATACCTAATATTAAGGACATATTAGATAAATTAGGTAAAAGTAAATACTTTTCAACTCTTGATTTAGCAAGTGGTTTCCATCAAATTGAAATGCACCATCAAGATATTGAAAAAACAGCCTTTTCCACAGAAGAAGGACACTTTGAATATACGCGGATGCCATTTGGACTAAAAAATGCACCCGCTACGTTCCAAAGAGTGATGGATAACGTATTAACGGGCCTTACAGAGGACCATTGTCTGGTCTACTTAGACGATTTAATTATCCATGCTTCATCGTTAGAAGAACATGAGCTAAAGTTAAAAAATATACTGAATAGATTACGGGAGTATAACTTAAAGCTTCAACCAGACAAATGCGAGTTTCTTAGAAAAGAAGTCGCTTATTTAGGCCATATAATAACGGATAAGGGTATACTGCCAAACCCAGATAAAATAAAAGCTGTAAAACTATTTCCACAACCTAAAAATACTAAAACAATTAAGGCTTTTCTTGGATTAGTAGGTTATTATCGTCGGTTTATTCCAAATTTTGCGGATATCACGAAACCTCTAACAAAATTATTAAAGAAAAATATTAAATTCATTTGGACGGAGGAATGCACAAAAGCAATGGAAATTTGTAAAGAATTATTAACAACGGCACCTATATTACAATATCCTGATTTTGAAAAGGAATTTATAGTAACTACGGATGCTTCAAACGTCGCGATAGGTGGAATCCTTTCACAGGGAAAAGTAGGAGAAGATAAGCCGGTTGCTTACGCCTCTCGTACGCTTAACGAGACGGAACAGAAATATTCTACTATAGAAAAAGAATTATTGGCTATAAAATGGTCAAATCAACATTATAGACCATATTTGTTTGGAAGAAAATTCACCATCGTCACTGATCATCAACCACTTAAATGGCTATTTTCAGTAAAAGATCCTGGATCACGTCTCGTCCGATGGAGATCGGAACTTGAAGAATACGACTATAAAATATATTATAAACCAGGAAAGAAAAATCAAAATGCGGACGCATTATCAAGACCTTTTGTTAACTATTTACAGAACAATATAAATGACGAAATGTCACATTTTAGGAAACAATTATTAGAAGGATCAATAAATCCTATTGATATAATTGAATCAACCAATTCTATATTTGATAATAAACATCAAAATATGATCTTGTTTTTACCTTGTCAAGTAACGGCAAATAATGAAATTTATGAAAAACTAATAACATATTTTCCGACAGAAATAAAAAATTTAAAAGGAAAATTAAAAACAATTAAAGTTGTTCCAGATCCATATACAATAAATACAATATATTACTTATGTTTCGATAGAAACACAAACTCAGATTCGGAAATGCTAGAGAGTTTCTATAAAACATTAATTGAATTAAAAATAGCATTGATTGATAAAAATGTTACGGATACAACATTGTTTATATATATTCCCGAAACAACATCGCACGATCGCGAATATGATCGAGAAATCGCAAAACAAGTATTATCATATGTTTTCCACGAAAATAATTATAAATTTGTGATTTGTGAATTAACGGATCAAATAATAATACCACCTGAAAGTCAAAGACAAAAGATAATATCTTACTATCATGACTCGAGATTTGCTGCACATAAAGGCATGGATGAAACAATTAGGAGAATCAAATTAAAATATAAATGGAAAAATCTGACTTCAGACGTAAAAGATTATATTAAAACTTGTGATACTTGTCAAGTAAATAAAATCGATAGAAGAAATTGGTCACAACCATTTGTAATATTATCTAGCGTAAATAAACCATTAGAAAGGATAAACGTAGATATAATTGAATTTGGTAAACAAAACGAAAAGATTTATGCACTTACTATTATTGACGAACTTACTAAATACTTAGCTGCGTATATATTAAAACAAAAATCAACTACAGAAGTAATAAAATCATTATTGTGTTATTGCCAACATTTAGGCATACCTCTTCGTTTTCATTCAGATTTAGGAGCTGAATTCGTATCTAAAGCCATGAAGAAAGTTTGTGAAATCATGGAGATTCAAAAATCAGAAGCGCTAACGCAATTTCCCCAGTCAAATGGAGGCATAGAAAGGGTACATGCTACAATAAAAGATTCTATGCGATGTTTAGTAGCAAACTCTAAAATACCTTGGGATTTAGCACTTAGCATAGCTGTAATGACTTATAATAATTCAAAACACTCATCAACAGGTTTTACACCTAGTGAGTTAATGTTTGGTGAAAGTAGAGACCATTTAAGAAGTATAACCACAGATAAAACTACCGATTTTTATTATAAAACATTATCAAGCAAGTTAAGCAAGTTACATAAGCAAGCAAAGGAAAGTAATATAAAAAGCAAAGAGCGAAGCTTAGCCAGAGTAAATAGCAAACGTAAGGGCCATACTTACAAAATAAAAGACCTCGTACTTTACAATGATAAGAAGAAAACAGGCACCAGGATTAAATGGACAGGTCCTTACGAAGTTATAAAAGTTTCATCTAGAACAATAAGTATTTGTATAAGTAGAAATAAGTTATTAACGGTATCTATCGATAATGTGAAACCTTATTTTCGTCGTTCTATTTCAGATGCACAACGGCCGTCTACATCGTCGGCGCCAACATAGAAAAAATAGGGAAAAATCCGGGGTTATTTATGAACCCTATAGGTGAAATTTATAATACGAATAGCGAATGGAAATTAATTACTTTTAGAGATTATAATAGCGTAGTTAAAGCGTATGATAAGTTAAAACCAATAATATTAGAATTATATAATATAGAGATAGCACAATATACTAAAAATTATACTGTTCATTTTAAACCTTTAATAAAGACATTAAGTTTAGACATAGAATCAAAGCTTCATAGTTTACCTAGTTATAATCATGATAATAATAATAATAATAATAGAGTTAAGCGTGGTCTTATTAACCCTCTTGGGTCAGTATTAAAAACTTTGTTTGGAACAATGGATAACGAAGACCGAAAAAAATATTCTAACTTAATAAAACAAATACAAAATAATCAGATTAAAACGCAGTCTATAATTAAACAACAAATGCACGTAACTATGTCAATTATGGGATCTTTTAATAAAACTCTTCAAGATTTAATGTTAAATGATAAAATAATAAAATATAACATGCTTCTCATTAAAGATTACATTCTGAAGAATGCTGTCAAAATCGCTGATTTAGAATTAAAACAAAAAGTTTTTGAACTTCATGAATACATTCTCGACAATTTGATTGTAATAAATAGCAAATTAGATGAACTTATGAACGCCATAGATTCCTCTTACTCCGGTATATTACCTTCTAATATATTAAGTAATATAAATTTGGTTCATGAATTAAATAAAAGTCCAAATGCTGGAAAATTCATAGAGAGACCTAGCATTAATAATGTTCATAGTATAATAAAAACTAGTAAATATAAAGCCTATTTAGAAAATTTTATGTTTGTGTCTATCATGGAAATTCCTTTAGTCGACGAAGAACCTTTTCTTTCATATCAGATATTATCCCTTCCTGAAAAAGACCCCAATTCCTCTCTTTATCATACCCTTTTGGTGCGGAATAAGTATGTAGGGATTACTACAGACCGAAGATTCTACACGACGCTTGACGACCTCACCAACTGTGAAGCCTTCGGAGACGAGAAACTCATCTGTCGAGCACTCTTGATACATGATCAAAATGCCGAGCCTATTTGTGAAACTAGTATCCTGCAACAAAATAAAGAAAATTACAGGGAATACTGTAACATATTAACTACGAATGGACAATTTAAAACCATTCAATACCTAAAGAAAAACACCTGGCTTATATTATTCTCAGACTCTATTGACATTGTTGAAGATTGTCATAGAAATATTACAACCACGAAGTTCAAAGGAGCAGGGATCCTGACTGTACCAGCGCACTGCACTGCAACATTACAAACAACAAAGCTTAAAGGCGAAAGCGAACTTGAAACTCACCTGCAGTTACCTGAAATAAAAATAGATATTATAGAAGAAATTTACAATCATCCGTTAATAAAAAAATTACCTGAAATAAAATTGAATCAAGTGAAATATAATCAAGTGAAATTAGATAACCTATACACAGAAATGCAACAAATGAAAAATATAAAACAAGAATTAGATAAGATGAAAGCCACACCTGGAAATTTTCAACAGACAGATACATTATTATTATATTTAGTAGCAATCATAATAATAAGCTACATTATATACAGAAGCTGTTGTCAAGAAAGGATGGCTCGAATCTCTGGACACTGTCATTCCTTAAGATGTCCTGGAAGACGGCGAAACACGGAAGACGTTGAACTGCAAGCTGTAAGCGGAAATGCATCCCGACGTCATCTGGAAGACCCAATCTACGCCTCAGTGGACCAACGAACACCTAGAAATAGACATACTGAAGACGAAGATTAGAAATTAGGCATATTTACATATTATTTTAATTTAGTTTTAAAGTTAATATATAATAATTAGATATTAATAACTTCCCTTGTCGTATATTGTAATAGTTTATTTTAAATTTAAATATTGTTTTATATCAAGTGTTTCTGTCAGTTATTCAGTTTGAAAAATACTCTTGTCTTTTTGAGTATAATTTTCAATCTAGGGCGGGGGGTGTTAAACCCTTAATATTTGAAGCTAGGATAGTTTCATAACTATTAACTATCAATATTCCCATTGTTGTTATTATCATTTAGTAACCTTTTGACATACTAAGTTCACTTATCAATTTGTTAACAAACAGGCATCTGTTTTCCTATGGGAAACAATAATATTATGATTACATATTTTAAAAAGGGCCATCTGTTCTTAAACCCATTTCGAAGTAAACTATCTTAATTACTCTTTTACTAATATTTACAACAGACACCCTTTGTGCTCCCGCGACGTCACCATATGCCCTTGTGCTCCCACGACGTCACCATATGCCTGATTGTACTGAATATAAATAGGACGCTGTAAAATTATTAGTTAGTTCTTACTCAACCACCAACTACGAAAGATGTAGCTAGGTTTATTATAATAAATACATTTTTAAAAAGTCTTCCCGTCGTCTAAATTGTAACAGTATGAGACAATAAAATCCAATGTGTTATCTCTAAATCCATAAAAATGCAGTTTCCTAATCAATGTTTCATGAAAAACACAATCAAATGCCTTAGATAGGTCACAGAAAACACCTAACGCATCATGTGAATCCTCCCAGGCATTAAAAATTTCTTGTATTAACTCGACACCGGCTTCGGTTGTCGAGCGACCCCTTGTAACACCAAATTGTTGTCGATTCATAAGCTTATTTTTGTAAAAGTACGTTTGCATTTGATCCAGCATGATTTTTTCAAAAATCTTACTAAACGTAGGTAGCACGGATATAGGTCTAAAGTTATTAGGGTCAGATGTGCTACCCGATTTATGTAAAGGAATAATTTTACTATATTTCATGAGCTCTGGAAAAATACCACAATCAGTACATTCATTAAATATATATGCTAAGATTGGAGCTAATGTCTCAATTACCGATTTAGAAACTTCAATGGAATTACCCCATAAATCAGCGGTTTTCTTTTTCTTTAGGTGATTAAAATATTTTATTATATCTTTAAAATCAATGTGTTGAAACTTAAATTGGCTATTACAATTATTTAAGCTTGCCTTTAAAATAGATTCAGCAACAGTGGAAGAGGAATTCAAAGATTGTGTTATTAAGACTGGAATTTCAGTAAATAAATTTTCAAATACTGTAGCAACTTCAAGATCTGATGTTACTTTTTTATTATCAATGATTTTTCTCTTCCAGTTTCACTATTTATGATATTCCACGTCATTTTAACTTTATCTTTACTATTTTTAATTTTTGCATTTAAATAATAACATTTGGCTGAATAATTTAGAGTTTTTTGAAGAATCAACCCAAAAGAATCAACACTTTTTTGAATAATTTAGAGTAATTTCGTACATATTCTTTGAAGTCCTCACTTGTGTTATAATTACGTTCATCATATAGTTCATAGAGCCTTTTTCTACTTTTGTAGATTCCTGGTGTAGCCCGTTATAGGATATAGGATAGGATTACTATATAGGATTACTAATACTAACACTATAGGATTACTAATACTAATATTTTTTGGGACAAAAATCTTATTGAATTCTGTACAATAAACATCAAAGAAATCTTTGTACAAATCATTGGGATTACTATTATGTTTCAAATGATACAATTTATTGTCTAATTGATTTTTAAAACGTTCCAAACGACTCATACTTTTTGACACAACTGTAATGTCTCTCCTAGCCACAAACGTACATTTATGCGGAAAACTAACTATTTGTCCAAAATGATCTGACGGTAGTTGTTTAATTATCTGTTTTGAAAGTGGTACTAGATCTGTAAAAATGTTGTCAATACATGTGGACGAAGTAGCAGTTACTCTAGTAGGCTCCTTAAACATGTGCGCAAGATTATAGGACATAAATAGATTTACAAGTCTTGTACATAAATTGGAGTTTCCTAATAAATCAACGTTAAAATCACCCCCAATCACTAATCGTTTGCCTTTGCTATATACCTTTTTTAAAGCTTCATCCATAACTGTTTCAAAAAGATCTTAATGACAAACTAAACTTGAAGGAGGTCTATATACGCTCAGTACAATCAGCTGGTCCAGCTCTATACAGGCAATCTCTATTATTTCCTCAACCGATAGGCTCACTATATCTCTACGTTCTTTAAATTTAAACTTTTTATTTAATAAAATTAGTGCGCCGCCACGCATTGCGTTTTTCCTAATGAACGCGCTACCAACCAGGTGATTATTGAAGTTAAAAATGCAATTATAACTTGTTAACCAATGTTCCGTTATACAGAAAATATCAATATTGTTACAGTTCATGAATAATTCTACTTCTAACTCTTTACTCAATAGTCCTTGAACATTTTGGTGCACTAGGTTGATGACTGATACATTCTTGGTTCCATTATTACTTTGACCATTCAATGGCAAGCAAGAGGATCCATAACTACTCAGTCCATACTGGATGTAGAATTCCGCCAATGAATTGTATAGCATTAGTTTAACCTTGAAGGGAATGCGTTTATTCAATATTGTGATATTAGCCAAAAAAAGCCGTAATTTAGTACAAACAGATTCGATATGTTGGCTCCAATGAAATTTGCTGTCAATCGTAAGACCTAGGTATACATGCGACTCAACTTCTTTTATTATCGGACAGACACAAGAACACAAATTTGTATTATGCAGACACACATGGTTGTGGGCGACTATTTTTATTACGTTATCACTTTTTAAGTATGGTGATTTGATGTGTAATAATGTGGTTTTATCCGAGTTCAATACCAGGCCAGTGTCGTGACACCATTTTTGGAGCACGTTGAAGTCATGTTGCAGACGCTCACACGTTTCCACTAGATCCCTACCCGCAGCAACAAGACACGTATCGTCTGCGTATTGATAGCAAGCAGTATGCTCCAAATAATTACTCATGTCGTTTACATACGATAAAAAATGCAATGGTCCAAGTACCGAACCCTGAGCTGTACCCTCAGTTAACATAATTGGATCACTATAGGTGTCATTGACTTTAACTAAAGACGTTCGACCTTGTAAATAATTTGCACACAATTTGAGTAACGGACCTCTTATTCCACTTTGTTCGAGTTTTGAGATTAATTGTTTATGATTAAGAGTATCGAAAGCACGAGAAAAATCTATAAATAACACTAAAACATGATTTTTAACATTAAGTTGTTTGTTGACATCATCCGTAAATTTGGCCAAAAGATTAGGTGTTCCTTTTCCATGCTGAAAACCGAACTGGTTGGTAAAGATGACATTATATTCGCGGTAAAAGGCATGGATATGATTAGCAATATGTTTTTCTATTATTTTATCTATAGTTGAGAGCAGTGTAATTGGTCTATAGTTATAAAAATCTTCATGTTTGCCCTTTTTGTGTACAGGTCTAATGCAACCTTTTTTTAATTCATTGGGATATGTTCCCGTTTTAAAACAGCAGTTAATCAAATTAGCTATCGCTTTTGAAACATCTTTTCCGATCAATTTCACGTCGGATACCCTTATTTGGTCTATTCCAGGTGCTTTTCTCGGATTTAAATCTTTGATAATATTGTAAACAGACCCCTGAGATGCTTTCCTTAATAATATACTGGCATTAGCAGGTTTGCAGCAGGTACTAGGACTGAGTAATTTCGTATTACATTTTGGAATAATATTTTGAACAACTTTGTGGAAGCTATCTGCAAATCTATTAGCAATACATTTAGATGACAGACCTTGAGCTTCAAAGACTTTATTTATGACAGAATCGATAGATAATGTCACGCGGCCCAACATTTTATTAAGAATTTCATACAATTTTTTGGTATTAGAAGTATTATTTCGTATTTGTTTCATGTAATAATGATTTCTTTTATATTCTAATACTTTATGAACCTTATTTCTTATACGGTTATATTCTAATCTTATGTTAGCATCTGTAGAGTTATTTTTCCATAATCTATATATTTTGTCTCGTTTTTTGCAAAGCCGCGTAACATTTTCGTCGATCCAAGGCATTTTAGTTAGTATTTGTCTTTTTTTATTTGATGTATATATTGTAGATGCAGTTGTATTTGCATTCTGAAACGAATTATGGATAAATTTTAAAATATCTTCCGGAAAACTCATTTTATTTGTAAGTGACCAATTAACTTGTTTTAGTTCATCATATAAGATATCGCGATTAATATATTTTTTTGAAACACTCTTTATACACGTGCCGCGTTCTTGAACGTTTGCTTCTGTGCACGCAAGGATTATCGCACGGTGGTCGGCCAGTACAGTATCTAGCACCGCCGTGCACGGACTTAATGTGGGGAATCTCGTATAGATGTGGTCAATACATGATTTAGTGGTTATATTTAACTTTTTTTCAATTCTTGTGAAGTCCGTGATTCCACACACGAGGCCGTGCCCGCTCATTGCATTTTGATACAATTCTGTATGAGAATTAATCGATTTTAAGTTGATATTAGTGTCGCCAATCAAAACAAGATTTTGTTTTGAGTCAAAATTAGTTAGATAATTACTAAATTCCATGATACATATGTTTCTATTGGTAGACGGCGGTCTGTACACTGCACACAATGTTACGTTCTTATCACTATCAAATTTAAGATTACCGGTAAGACATTCAAATGTAAAGGTTTTTTTTATAAATAGGAGTAAATTTTAAGTGATTCTTAACATAAATAATGATACCGCCACCCTTTTTTTTTTCTATGACGTAACCGCGAATACAAATTGTATCCAGGTATATTATATAAATTAACGATACTGTCGGAGATACCCGCCTCCGTAATTATTATTAAGTCTAGAGGAAAATTACAATTGTGAATTATTTCAAGTAATTTGTTAAAGTTCTTAATTAATGATCTTATATTAATATGAATACAAGATAAACTTAACTGAGTTTTAGAAGGTAGTCTGTTTATAAAAGAATTAGGTGTGGAACAATTATGGATTTCTATACTTTGAGAATGATCATCCATATTAAGAATAATGTATTTTTTTTTTGTGATCAAATAAACAAACGGTTAACCTCAATTCACAAATATTTTCACATTTAATTCTTTACACGTTATTCAATACGCTTAATGTCCTCTAAACTTCTGATATAGAAAATTTTACTGTCATGCGTCTTCCTAGCACACACGTTGCCTTCCTTGCACCATACAAATTGAAATGTCTTACTCAATTGTTGTTTTGCATTATACAGTAGGGTCTTCGTATATTTCGTAAGAGCTTCCCTGACAAATACCGGTCTATCAGCAACATCATTAGCAGCATTCGGCACTAAAACTTTTACAGTAAGACGCCGTTTCTTAGCAGCTTCTATCCATTGCCTAGAAGCCGTTTTCGATTTCATTTGTAACAGTATTGGACCGGGAATTTTCCTTTTTTCCGGGTAGTTGATGGGAGGATTGGATATCCAGTGCATCGACGTTCAACTCTGAAGCCAATTTTTCTATAGCTATGTTAATATTGTTTGGAGCCCCCGCCGGCAGGCTAGCAATCTCTAAGGAAGTCTCAAGTTTCTTTTGCTCATTTTGTTTTATTAGTTGTTCCAGAGCGGTTACTCGGAGGTCTAGATTTTTGTTTTTACATTGTAGGTCGTAGTTTTTATTTTCTAGTTCCTTAATTTTACTATCTTGATTCATTATAGACTTTTCCATATTGTTGATTTGATCACCCAAGAATTCCAAAGATTCCTGTAGACTTCCTAGTTCTTCTCGGAATGTTTTCTTAATTTCTCGACTTATATCTTGCACTAATTTCATAGACTTTATTTGACTATCAGCTGCCAGTAAACTTGTTTCTGATTCATCATCCTCAATATCCTCCTCCGGAATTACAAATGATGATCTGCGAGATGAGTTTTTCAAGCAGTCGCTACAACTCCATTCCAGCCCATTAGTGTTACGTAATGTATTTAGCTGCTTGTTAGATAGATGAGCGCATGTAGGGTCAGCGTGAACTATTTTTTCACACCTGCTACATTCTAAACCAGGCAATTTTTTCGTTATGTTCTTTTTACAAGTTATACATTTCTTTAAAACCATTGTAAGTAGACGATATAGACGAGTTCAGTATGATGAAACTTAGTTAGAATCGGCCTCGGATAACGCTTTAGTTTTCTTCGCGATTAGCACTTGCACATACAAAACCACTATAGATAAACAGTATTGTAATGTTTTTATGGAGTTATGAAGAAGATTACTATTTTTAAGCAATTAATATTTGTGGAGCTAACTTACTCGTGAACTTGAACTACTCGACGACTACGCGTCAGGAAATATACCTTCTGAAATAGCTTGATTTACTAATTTAGTATATGGAACCGTTAGTAAATCGACACAATTTTTAATCAAAACCGGGAGAATTTCATCAATACCGTAAGATTTTTTGTTTTTTAGTTTCATTATAATTTTTTTCATCTCTGTTGTGTCCACGTTCTTTGCTAAGTTAATAGATTTTGATTTAGATACCAATAACTTCAAGTGTCTTTTGTGACAACATGATATTTTTATTCCTTTTGTTAGATATTTTTTGTCTTGTGTAGTTTTTATGTTAATTCTAATTTTTGGTATACATTTATTTAAAGCATTTTGCATTACATCATTAAATATGTTATAATTTTCGTTTATACTTTTATTAACTTTGAGTCTATCTTTCCAATTTATATGCCTTAATTCTGTTTTGAATTTATTTATGTTAGGTTCGTTAAATATTCGTTTGTATAATACAAAATTATTAAGATTTTGGTCATTGTGAGGTAAAGAAATTAACAATCCACTATGATCTGAGAAGCCAAATTCACAAACAGATACATCTTTATCGTTTATTTTAAAATTTAAGAATAGCAAATCTATGCATGTAGAGCTATTAGGTGTAATTCTGGTAGGTTCTTTAATCTTTTGATGGAAATTATTTCTTAAAAATAACTTAGAAAGTCGGTTTTTTCATTGTTTTCTGTAAGGAAATCGACGTTAAAATCGCCCCCTATAACAATATTTTTACACAAATCTTTCTTTAATATATGGTTAAGTAATTTTTCAAGGCATGAGTAAAATAACTCTACTTCTCTTTTTATATTTGGCCTGTAAATATTAATGATAACTAGATTTAATTTAGGTATTTCAACAGCACATATTTCAAACACCATTTCCAAAGACAACGAGGTTATATCCATTCGGTTATAAAATTCAAATGTGTTCTTTATTAACATACAGACACCACCACCTTCATGATTTTCACGACAAAATGAGGAGCAAACTGTGTAGCCCTCTATTTTAAGTAAATTTAACTTTTGTTTGTTTAACCAAGACTCTGATATACAAATATGATGTAGATTAGGTTTATCCTCTAATAATGCATCCAGGAGGTGAGTTTTGTTACAGATGCTTTGCATATTTTGGAATATAATGTTAAAATTATTCACGAAAAGTCGACTTATTTGGTCCTCTTCTTTCTCTTTGTTCTACTCCTGTATTTGTTAAGGTTTGGTTGGAAGTCGGTAGTTGGATGGATGGTTGATGTCCCGTTGACAACTGCTCATTTGTTATAAGGTTATTTTTGTTTTGTACCTTTGGTATATAAATCTCACTTGTTTTTTTGAAGTAATCGTAGATATACCTCTGAACCATCCATGCCGAGGAATTACACTTCTTATTTGTCCTTATATTTATATTTGATTTGCGTAATTGTTCTCTGGTATAATTATAAAAAATCCTGTTGTGAGTAGGTATTGATTTTCATAGTCAATGGTGTCTATAAGAGTGCTCAACCTATTACAAATTGTTTGCATTATGTTAATATTTGGACGATAATTTATATCTCCCTTAACTGTAGGAAGTAGCAATTTTCAAAACAATCACAAATCATTTTTATGTTATAGTTTAACATTCTCTCATTTAAATAACTATTATTCAAAATTTCAATGACAATCACATTATGATTCTTTAACATTTTTAAAATAGAATATAATTCCGATTTGGTTTTAAGAAAGTTTTTATCATTTTCTCCAACACACATGATAATCTTAGAGTCAATATTTAAGTTTTTATAATTAATTGATTGGAGTATTTGGTCAGTTGATGCAAATGGTTTTGTCATCGCGCTGATTTCATAGCGTTCGTGGTTTGTGTCTCTGCGAAATTTTATTAGTGCCGTCGCTAGACCGACGCATTGCTGTGATCCATATATCAGGAGTTTCTTCTTATTGTTAGTAGTGAAAGTTTTTTTACTGATGTTAACCTCCTTTCCGCGTGTCTCATCATTTGACTCATTTTGAAATTCCTCATATGTGCTTTTTATTGAGGTTTTTTCATTGTCTTCCATTAAAATTTCATATGATTTATTTGAATTTCGTTTAAGGAGTCTATTGTGTTCCCTTTTTTCTTATTTGTGCTCCCAAAGCAAATGTCAGTTAATGTTCTTATTTTCTTGTCCTTTTCCTGTATTAGATTTTTCAATTTATTGTTTGTTAAATTCAGGTTTTCTATTTCTAAGTGAGCACTTTCCAATTTAATATTTAAATCTTTTATAATGTCTTTTAATGTTATCATTTCTTCGTCATATCCGATTGATAAATCTGGTAAACTTGTCGCATTCGTTTGAGAGTGTATAGACAAAAATGAATTATCCTGATCATACTGTATGCTTTGATTAGATCTAGATGGAGTAGTTCCCGGGAAACATTTTGGTTTCCTTATAGTTATATTTTTGTCAAATGAGACATTCAATTCATTTTCTTTTTCAGTTTGAATTTTTTGTTGCGGTACAAGTGTACTTGTTTTCTTATTCTGGTTATCGGTCATTTTCTTTCCTATACAACTATCGCATTTCCATTTTTGTTTATTTTCAGTTGTCATTAAATTAAATCGCTTTTCGGAAATATTGCCACAATTTAAATCAAAATTTCTCTTAGAAGTGCAGCATACTATAGATTCCTTTTTAGTGGTTCTTCCACAAACATTACACTTCTTATTCGACGTTTTACTTGCTGTCGCCTTTAACTGTGACGACATTTTGTACTGTATTCAGTTTAATGTTTGTTAGTAGAAAAAAAGGCAAATAAAACAATCTCTCTCTAACTTGGATTTGATTTTAGGGCTCAAGAGACAGACGCGTCGCTGAGATCCGTTGCGCTATCGAGTGCCAAGTTACAATGACAAATGTGCGTAATATACTCTGCTATATTGACATCGGGCTGGTTCGGAAACAGCCGTATGTGGTCGTTTTTATCAATAAAACAAAGTCAGCTGACACACAGCTGTTTCATATTTTTGTTTCATTCACTACTCGCATAACAAACTCGCTTCAAAGTCAATGTAAATAGCTTTTATAATGGCATACAATGATTCCACATTTAAATAAAATTAACGAATCGTCGATTTTATTTTTGTTCAGTAGACCATTTCCATGCTTATTAGGTAATGTTTTAAGTTTTACATTAATTTATATGTCACTTTATAGTATTATGTTTTATTCCTTTCTTTTTGTTTTGTATTTTTAAACACATATTATTCACTGTCACTTTTCACTGTTTATTTCTTGATAATTAGCTATTTCATCTTGTGGAGAACATTTTAACATAACATTTACATAACACTTTCTACTTATATACTATTCTTTATACTTTAAACGAAGATTTACTATTTTTTTATGAGTAAACATACGGAGATCACTGTTTACGTCCACCGGGGTCAGAGTTGTAGTTTGTCCCCGCCATACTCTTGAGGAACCTCGAACAACTCGCGTCCGGTTTGGATACCTATTTTGGTCTCTATAATTATAATTGTTGTGATACATACCATGATGATTATATCCACGCTGCCGTTGATTGGTGTACTTACCTCGAGTATATTGATATCTATTCGATCGCATAGTTAGTAGCTCCCCACCAGCACTCGGATCTAAGGAAGTATCTTCATCCACTGCGGCCTGCACTGCATCTTTTAAATATTCATAATTCCTAGCCGATATGACCGTGCCCAATCTACGGTTTCGCAATCCTTCAGCGAATTGCTTTATAGCTTGTTCTTCATTTATACTCTTTAAAATTCTATACTTATTTTCATCGTTTTGAGATTGCGAAATCGTAAGATTAACAAATAAATCAGACATAGATTTTCCATAATCTTCTGTGGTCATATTATTTTGTCTTAAGGACAACAATTTCTTTTGAAGAGCTGTAGCTGATTGTAAAGGCAGCAACCTTTTTCTCATATCTTTTAATAACTCCATTACATTCGGATAACTTTTTTTTTAATTTTAGTTTCGCGCCTTGTGATAAACGATTTTTCAGAATAAAATTAACTAAGTCATTTTTAGCATCAGCTTTTAATTTTGACTCGTAATACTCGATTCCATCTATTAACTGCTTCGTGACAGATAATTCATCTGTCATAAGTGGACATACATTTATTTATTTATTATATGGTTTACCAACATACCAACAACTGTGCGTAATATTAATTCTGCCAATAAGGAGCCGTGTGGGGCCACGAAAATTGCTACTAAGCAATTAACACCAGTACAGGATGCTAGTAACAGTATGGTGGTGGAGAACAGAACAGATGAAAATGTCGTGATAATAGGTGATCAACCTCAAGAAGAAAAAACTGCGAAGAAGTGTAACAGTAATAATAAAAATAACAATAGCATTTTCACTGGTAATAAAAGAAAGTCACAAGCTAAAAATGTATTAAGGGGCGAAAATGAGTCATTAAACTTGCAGGCTATTGAGCGTAAAAAATATCTTCATGTATGGCGATTACATCAGAATACTACAGAGGAACAAATCCGAAAACATGTAGAAAAGGTTTGCGGTTTAGAAATAATTGTTAAAGTTGAAAAAATAATCCATAAAACCCAAAGAGATTATTCTTCTTTCATTGTCGGAGTTCCGAAACGTATCTTTGGGAAAATAAATCAACCAACGGCATGGCCACGAGATGCTGAATTCAGCGAGTGGATTTGGTTTCGGAAGTACTCAAATGAATCAAAGGAAGAAAAGTAGAAGGACGGCTGAAATACTATATCAAAACGTTAGAGGCCTACGTACTAAAACAATAAATTTCTTATCTTTTATTCAGTCTTCAAAAGAGGATTTATTTGCCATTACGGAAACTGGATGTAATGCATCAATATACGATTCCGAGCTTGTCCCGACTGGTTATCAAATACTCCGTTGTGATCGAGCGGACGGTCGGAAACAAGGAGGAGCGTGTTTAGTGGCCACACCGCGGTACGAACTGCGACAGATACCCACATCGGACAATATTAACTTGGAAGTGTGTGCATTTGAAATGGTTTGTGCAACAATACATTTAACAAACAGGTTCTTGTTTGCTTGTTGTGTCATATATATACCACCAAAAGCGGATATTAATGAATACATGGTTATGTTTAATATTATCGAAAAATTATGTTTAAAATACAAAAATAAATTGTTAGTCTTAGGAGATTTTAATTTGTACTCTGCTAGTATGGATATATGTAATTATTATGAATATTTAATGTCATTTTGCGAATTCGTTCAAAACAACCATGTTCCTAATTGTGACGGTAGGCAGTTGGATTTAGTGTTAGGTGGAGATGGTATGGGTATATCGGTTAGCGTAACAGAAGGATTGCAGCCTATAGATAGGTATCATCCACCAATTAATATTTCTATTTCGATATCCGATTTCGGCCCGTACAATAATAATGACATGGATCAGCCATCCCAGTTACACTGTAATAAGTGGAAGTTTTCAAAATCTGATTTTTATCTATTATACAATAGCTTATCAACTTTGAACTGGAATGAATTATATGAAATTGTGGATCCGGACGAGGCTTTAAATTATTTTTACGATATTGTCAATGATGTTTTTAATGAGTGTGTACCTACTACCAGTTCAGGAGCTTTGAATAATAGATATTGTTACCCCCCGTGGTATACGACGGACTTGATTCGTGATATACGTTTGAAGTATAAATTACATAGACGATATAAGCAAACTAAGTCGATTGTTGATTATACTGAATTCGCACGGTGCAGAACGCGAGTAAAGGAAGCTGTAGTACTGGCGCACAACCGTTACAGAGATAGGGTACAAAGCAGTCTAGAGAAAAACCCGAAATTATTTTGGCAGTTTGTGAAGGGTAAGAGAAATCCTTTAAATAAACAAAAGCTATTCAAGCAAGGTGGCATTCTGACAGATCAGGAGGCTACACAGGAATTTGCACATTATTTTTCCTCTGTATACAGTCCGAGGCCAGCGGTATTAGACGTATCGACGGCGAGTACAACAGCGCCGGCTAGTGTGTCACGAGTACAATGTCATGAGCTGCAGTTGGCTGATGTGGAACGGGCACTGAAAAAACTTAAACCCAAACACTCCACGGGGTCTGATGGTATGCCGCCATTTATTTTTAAAGATTGTTACAGAGTGCTGGCGGATCCACTTCTACATATTTTTAACACTTGTCTAGATAAAGGAATATTTCCAGATAGGTGGAAGTTGACAAGAGTGGTGCCTGTACCTAAGGTGCGTGGAAGTGTGGAAATCAGTGACTTTAGGCCGGTGGCAGTCCTGTGTACCCCGGCTAAAGTATTTGAGGCAGCGCTTCACCATTCTATATACTCACAGGTAAATGCTCAGTTAACGGAAGCGCAACACGGTTTTCGACCGGGTCGTAGTACTTCTAGCAATCTGCTTCAATTGATGACACAACTTACGCCGGCTGTAGACTCTGGAGCTCAAGTGGATGTGGCGTATTTTGATTTCCGGAAAGCTTTCGATGTAGTTGATAACGATATATTACTCACGAAATTAGCACAAGCAGGATGTACGCCGAAAACACTTTCACTCTTTGCAAGTCGCATGAGAGATAGACGGCAGTTCGTCGACTGGGCCGGTCAGTGGTCAGACCCGTACTTTACTAGATCGGGAGTCAGCCAGGGGAGTAATTTGGGTCCATTGGAATTTATTTTGATGGTAAACGATCTACCTGAAGTAGTTAGGAATGCCACTTGCCTTCTCTTTGCTGACGATCTGAAATTGGTGCGGAAAATAGACGATATTTTGGACTGCGACAAATTACAAGCAGATATTAATAGGGTAGTACAATGGAGTCATAGAAACAAATTATACTTTAACAACTCAAAATGCTCAGTAGTTTCATACACCCTATCGCATAAACCTTGCCAGTTTCGGTATCAGATAGAAGGAGTAGCTATACAACGCGTAACTGAAGTGAGAGATCTTGGAGTTTATTTTACAGCTAACCTAACTTTCAAAGATCATGTAATAAAAATTTGCAAAAAAGCTTATCGTAATTTGGGATTCGTACTGCGTCAATCGCATGGGTTTACAAATTTAAATGCAGTAAGGATGTTGTATGAAGCACTAGTAAGAAGTCATCTAGAATGCAATGCATCCGTTTGGAGTCCATATGAAGAAAAGTACAAATTTATGCTAGAACGGATACAGAACAAATTCGTGAGATTTCTATATTTCAAGCTTTATGGCGTGTACCCATTTTACCCCTTAATGTATCCAACGTTATTTGTGCTTGGCATGGTTGGATATAATAAGTTAGAGGTTAGAAGGCAATTGAGTTTAGCTACGTACATGTTTAAAATATTGCGTGGTCGAATTTTTAACCATATAGTGTTAGAATCAGTAGGGTTGTGCGTTCCAAACCGATATGTGTGGCGGCGTCGACAGCCGCCTCTGTTCGCATTACCATATGCACGCACAAACATATTAAGAGAGGCACCTATACAACGAACGTTACGTTGTCTAAACGAGGCTGCAAAGTCTATAGATTTATTTTGTTGTTCATTGAATGAATTCGTACCGGCAGTATTATATGTTTTATGTTATAATAAGTGTAAGTCTATGTCTACGCTATCGCATTAGGGAAACCTGTAATGATAGTAGTATGTTGTAAATAAATAAATAAATAAATAAATAAATAAACATTCGATTACACAATAAACTTACGTACTAAAGATTGTAAAAAGATGTATCACATGCATATATGTAACGAACAATTACAGGTAAACACCGCATGCTTAGAACAAATAAATAACTATTATTTTCTTAACTAAGGTGTACGAAACAACTTTTGATTAATATTCAATAATTATTATATTCTTGAACCATTAATTGACATTAAAATTAAGTAACTTAACATAGTACCACTCTAATAGTACAATTACAAGTGTTACCTATTGAGGGCATTGTTTCCATGTCTCAAACAAAATCGATTTGATCCTGGCAAATGTGTCACCATGTACATCAATGATGCTGTTGTTTTCGTTTAGGAGTCTACAAAGTCTTGGAATAGGTGAATTTGCACCTAACTGCGACTTACGATATGGTGGGCACAGGAGCGGCATTGGGTAACGGGGGTATCTACTGGGAACTCTAAATTTAAACAAGCGAAGAAGAGGAGGACAATCAATTTTCTCATTAAAAACTTTAAAAACAAATGATAGATCCAACAATTTCCTACGGTTAGCCAGTGATAGTAATCCAAAGTAATTTAACTTTTTTCGTAGGATCTAATACTCTTAGTGATTCTTTCCTTAAATGACAAATAAGAAACGAATTTTCTTTGTAGTCGCTCTAACTTCAAAGAATGTGTAGCATAGATAGTGCGGTCTCCAGACCACACTAAAATACTCCCCCAAAGCGCGAACAAGGCTACTGAATAACAAAATCTTTATTTTACTATTTTTAAATTCCTTAGTGTTACGAATCACGAATCCTAACATCCTATTCCCTCTTTTGTATATATTTTCCATGTGCGGAATAAAGGTCAGTTTTCTGTCGAATATAACCCCCAAGTCTTTTATTTCGTCTATGTTTTTTATCCTTTCAGAACCTATTTTATATTTAGTATTAAAAGACACATTTTTTCTAGTGAACTTCATGTGGTAACATTTATCAATATTTAAATCCAAATCATTGAATTGACTCCATTTGACTAGCCGGTTTATGTCACCCTGTATTAACTTCATATCATCAACGGTTTCACAATTCGAAACTAGCTTTAAGTCATCGGCATACATAAAAGCTCTAGAATGTTGAAAGCACTCGGATATGTCGTTGATAAAAATAGTGAACAATAGCGGACCCAAATGTGAGCCTTGCGGAACGCCAGATGTTACACAGTATCGAGCGGAGCTGAATCCATTAACAACTACGTAGAAACTTCGATTACTTAGGTAAGAATTTAACCATTCCAGCAAGGGGCCTACCATGCCATAAGCCTTGAGCTTATATAAGAGAATATCATGAGGAACCCTGTCAAACGCCTTGCTGAAGTCAGTATAAATTACGTCAACCTCTTTGCCAGTATCCATGGTTTCAGCTACTATTCAGTAAATAGTGTTAAATTTGTGGCGGTAAATCGACATTTCACAAAACCATGCTGAGAATCGGTCAGATAAGTTTTTATGTGATTTTGGAGTAACGGACAAAGGAGCGATTCAAAAACTTTTGCCAGTGTCGATAAAATAGATATAGGCCTGTAATTACGAACCATATCTACTCTACCACTTTTATGAACGGGTACAACCTTAGCAGATTTCCATTCATTAGGAAACACTCCAGTATGAAGGGACTTATTGTAAATTAGATAGATTGCTGGAAGAAGGTCCTCCGCGCATGATTTTATGAAAAAAGGAGGGATGCCATCCGATCCTGCGCCTTTATCAGCATTAAGAGATTTTAAAGTTTTCAATATTACTTTTTCACTAAGAACAGGAGCCCTCAGCTCTAGGCTGTAGTTTTGCATTACTTTTAAATATTCATTATTGCTGGGTATTTGTGCCTTTCCAGAGACTTTATACACCCTTTCAAAATATGAAGCAAACATATCACATATTTCTGAACCATTTCTAGATGATATATTGCCATCAGTTATTGTTCGGGGATAATTACTTCTATTTCCTCTTTTTGCTTTAACATAGGACCAGAATAGTCTCGGGTTGGTTATAATACCCTTTTCCATGTTATCAATATATTTTTTACAGCACAAGTTTAATAGTATCTTAGACCGCTTATTTAGGATTCCAAGTTCGACTCGGTCAAGTGGATTTTTATATTTATTATAACGCTTCCTGATTTTTTCCTTTTCCTGCAATATTCCCCTAACATCACTACTAAACCAGTGTGGCATAGTAGCAACTCTAAAAGCCCTTTTGGTAGGCACAAATTGACTGATTACCCTATTTATGATTGTATAGAAAATATTTACCATTCCATTCACATCAGGAGCCTCACTAAGCAATTCATGCCAATCATATTTACCCAGAGATCCACGAATAGAATTAAAATTTAATTTGCGGAAATTATATACTCTATTGGCGGGATTATATGAAAGCGCCGTGTCAGCATCTTTTGATATAATTATTTCCAGAGGGGGGTGTAACTCATCTATTTTACATAATTTGACGCAAGATTTAGTGACCTTACAACCTGACACAGGCAAGTTTGTGAGAATTAGATCTAAAATATTATGTATGGTCTTGCACCACACACCTATCTTGATAGATGATAAAAACCACTGCTTGATTTAAATAGATTTATTGCACGCAATATACTTTACAATAATAGTTTGATAATGTCACACTTAAGTAAGTAGGTGATTGAGACGCGCAGCCGACTTGTTAGGCAATAGCGAACTAAAAAGAAATATTAATACTTAATTGTCGTGTGGCGTAAATGCTGACGCGGAGGAATGTTCGGTGTTAAACCGTACATGCTCCGGGCCACCAAGATGATCATGATATGAGACTATTTAAATATTGAGACACTACGCGTAAAGGCAGGAGACGTAGATTTATTAAGAGTACGTGGACCCCGCATGTCATTATTGCTATCACTGCAATCTCGTGAATTTTCATTTTCACAAAGGCTGCTTCGAATTGAGGACAATCGCACTGTGGTTAGTTCTGTAGATGCCACCGGTTCTGCTAGAGTGGATTCCGCCGTTGCTGACCGTTGCGCTCGCTTCCGCCGTCGCCATAGGACGCCAATACATACGATGATTGCTGCTCCTATGATGACGTAGATTGTGACGTAGTGATGGACGTCATGATATGACACGTCATTGGTTAATACTGCTGTTTCTTTCAGATCTTTTATTCTTTTCTGTATCTCTTCAATTTGCTGCAAATTGTTATTTGTCACATCCTCGAACATTTGTGAATTTGAAATAGATACATTGATGATGTTGTTAATAGGGCTAATTTTGTAATTTGATATATCTGAACTCGTCTTAATGATGCTGCGATCTGAGTTATGAGCGTGAATTGTGAATGAGTCCGACTTGACAATGCACCCGTGGGAAATGCTGACGATACCGGCTTGCTCCAGCTGTGGCGCGGTCACCTGATCCGCGCACATTACTCGTAACTGACACCTCTCGCAGCAAAAATATAAATATTTATTAATACTATTTAATTATATCCATTTATTCTTGCAGGGGTTTACAACTGTTCGGCATTGCTTTTTTGCGTTATCTATATCGCATAAATTTTCTTCTTGTGCCAAATGGTATATAGGTTTTTGTAATTTACATAAATATATATTTTGTTGAAGTTGGCATGCGGAGAGATCTTCGTTTTCCATCATAATAAATGCATCTTTTGCTAAGTTGATGGCAACATGTTTTGATATCGGCACCGTGTTAATCATCTTGTTTTGATTCATTGAGGTCGGTACGGGAATTAGATGAAATATTTCGTACGAATCTCTGGTGATAAGTGGAACCTTTATCTCGAAGAGCAGGTAATCTTCTTGTAATCGTGTTTTAATGCTTAGTAAATGATATATATTCCTTAAATTGGTTTGCAAGTTATCTATTGGTAAAATTAATTCTTTCGATATTTGAGTTGATATAACGTTAAGTTCTTTTCGGAGTTGCTCCGGGGTTAAAAGGTGAAAGTTAAATTTTCCATGATAAACATCTGTTATTATATTCAGAAGTGACTCTTGTATGTTTCGTAATTGAAGTATCATGTTGCTAGCAGTGATTGATGCTAGAGTAAAGTAATTGACTTGCGAAATGTTGAACACCTCTGCGTTTAATATGTTAACGGAGTTCTCTATTTTTAGCATTTGTTTGTTTATTAATTTATGTTGTTTATTCAGAGCGATTTCATGCCTTTTTAGTAAATTGGATTCTGCTTCTAATATGGATGTCTGATTTCGCCATAAAACGGCCATATGTTGTTGATTCTCGCGTACTAACTTGATATCTTTCTGATATTGTTGGGCAAAGTTTTCATCTAGCAATCCAAATAAACTGTTTGCGACGTAACCGACACCATTGATGATGCCGCGCCTTCTCCGTCTATGTTGTATGTTAGTGGCTGAGTGTTGACTTTTCATAATAACATTGTAATATTTTAATTCCGAGAAATTATGTTGTAGCTGTTCGAATATGACGTCACAATGAATGATACCTTGGATTGTCTGACATTTATCTTGTAGATGATTAAGATATGTTTCGAATGTTCTTACTCCTCGCCAATAGGGTTCCATATCGTAATAAACGATTATTTTCCATTCATCTTGTATTATTTGCATATCGGATATCTTATCGAAATAAATTCCTTGATTTGGTTTCAGCGGCGTATTTAATAGTGAACATGTGGATGTAGTAAGTATACTCATGAAATATAGTATGGCTAATACTAATGATGATAGCTTGATAGGACGCTTTTTGGTTTGAATATCAGTCTTGATTTGTTCTTGATTTTGTTGTCGATTTGGTATTTGATCTGATTTTGAATGCGGTTCTGTAGATAATAAAGATAATTTTACGATTGGACGTTTCAGGTAACCGTTCTTGGTTTTTAAGGTGACCACCCTCACGTGACCGTCGGCTCCTGGATGAAGATCAACGACTCGCCCCATCGCCCACTTTCCTGCAGGTAGGTTGTTTTCATGTATGATGACGATATCGTTTATTTTTAAGTTATTTTGTTCCTTCTTCCATTTGCTCCGGACTGATAATTGACTCAGATATTCAAGTCGCCATCTCTTCCATACATCATCGAAGATCTTTTGGCAAAGATGCCATCTTGTTCTCTGATCGTGCTCGGTTTCAAATATGCTTAGCACAGGTCCACTTGATAGGAAGTGTGCGGGTGTTAAATAATTTAAATCATCCGGGTCTTCAGTGAGAGGACACAGAGGCCTTGAGTTCAAACACGCTTCCAACTGTGAAAGTACAGTGACGAATTCTTCATATGTCAGTTTCTGTTCACCGACAACTCTTTTCAGGTGGTATTTCAAACTCTTAACTGCAGCTTCCCACAGTCCTCCTGCTGAAGGCCAGGATGGGGCGTTAAAATTCCACTGAATCTTCATATTTGTCAGTTCGTTCATAAATTGACTGTTGTTTTGATTTATGAGTGATTGAAGCTCTTCATATTCTTGCTGGAGCACCTTGTTTGCCCCGACGAAGTTCGTGCCATTATCGCTATAGATATGACACGGCGTTCCTCTTCTAGCGACCATTCTTCTTAACGCTGCCAAAAACGATGATGTAGTGAGATCGGACACTAATTCTAAGTGGACGGCTTTGGTTGCCATGCAAACAAACACCGCAACGTATCCCTTAGTACATTTGATACCACGACCCTTGCTACTTTTTATCATGATATGACCCGTGAAATCAACTCCTGTTTGCTGGAGTGGACGAGATGGGTTACTTCGGGCCTGCGGCAGATCTCCCATGATTTGATGCTGTTTGATATTATCGTACCGCCTGCATCTCGTACATAAATGTAGTCGTTTTTTGACGGCTCTGTTTCCACTGATTATCCAATATTTTTGTCGAATGAAAGACAAGGTTAATCTTGTTCCACCATGGAATGTAAGAGCATGAGCTTCGTCGATCAACATTTCAGTTAGATGAGTAGAATGCGGGATAATGATGGGATGTTTCATCTCTGAGCTTATATTGGCGTTTCTTAACCTTCCGCCGACTCTTATAATGTTATCTTGATCTAAATACGGGTTTAAATTTAAAAGCTTGCTTTTTGTGCCGACGTATTGATTTTTTCTTAATTTCTCGATATCTTGCTTAAATTCCTTTTGTTGGCTGTATTTAAAAATAACTATCTTGGAGCTTCTTATCTCTTCTATAGAAAGATATGATTGATATATAGTATATTTCTTTCTTGCTTTCAGTATAAAACGGCGTATCCAGGCTAATATACGCACTAATTTACTGAATGAACTGTACTTGTTGATTAGTTCATCCATGTTTGAATTTACTTGATATGTAGAGATATTGCTTTGCTTGGTGATTTTCTGCTCTTCGTTTGTTTCGAATAATGCTTTTTGCGGTGTTTCTTTGAAAGAAAGTAGCCATGCCGGGCCTTGCCACCATAACAAATTATTCAATAGCTGCGTGGCCGTGAGACCTCTACTGGCGGAGTCAGCTGGATTGTCCCGTGACGTCACATAATGCCAGCAGTCACTCGGTAATACATCAGTCACTTGTTTGACTCTGTTGGCCACAAATGTTTTCCATTTGTTTGGATCAGCTTGTAACCACCCTAAAACTGCCATAGAATCAGTCCATCCGTATTCCTTGATTTCATAATTATTTAAACATTTTTTGACCTTTTTCATGAATCTTGATAATAAAACCGCACCACATAATTCCAATCTAGGCAGCGTCGTATTTTTGCTTGTAGGCACTAACCTCGTTTTTCCGCCGACTAGAACCGCTGTACTCTGACCTCTGTTAGTTATTTTACAATAAATTACGCAAGCGTATGCTTTCTTGGATGCATCGCAAAATCCATGAAGTTCAATTTTAATATTTTCTGTTGTTTCGATCCATCTTTGTATTTTTATTTTCTCGATGTTGTGAAGGTCATCTCGCAGCTTTAACCACTCATTATTTATGTTGTCCGGCAGAAAGTCATCCCAGTTGATATTTGATATCCATGTTAATTGAAATAATAATTTCATTTTGGTTGTCAAGGGTGAAAGCCAACCGAGAGGATCGAAGATACTTGATAAATCTGATAGCAATGTTCTTTTTGTGTTTTTCGATCGAGAAGTATTTATTTTGCAATGAAAAGTAAAATTGTCCTTTTGTGGATTCCATCGTAAACCCAAGGCCTTTGTTGATTCTATTTCTTGAAAATCAAAACTTTCTTTGATTTCTTGTAAAAGCTCAGGATGGTTGGACGACCATTTTCTTAAATTAAATCCGCCCGACTTCAAAAGGTCAATAAGGTCGTTCTGTAATTTTTTCGCTGATGATAGGGAATGACTTCCATGGATCAAGTCATCCATATAAAAGCTTTCTTGCAAAGCTTCAATAGCTTGACTCTCCTTATAATTTTCTCTTTCATCGTATGCAAGTTGCTTAAGCGTCATCATTGACAAAAATGGAGCGGCCTTGGTGCCATATGTCACTGTTGCTAATTGAAATTCTTGTAAAGGTTTTGTTTGACTGTCCCGCCATATTATTTTATGATAGTGTTGGTGATCTTCATGAAGCCAAATTTGACGGAACATTTTTTCAATGTCTGCCGTATACGCGTATTTATATTGGCGCCACTTAATTATCAAGTTTTGGAGATCTTGCTGCAAGTTTGGACCCCTATGCATAAGATCGTTAAGGCTGAATCCAGATGATGTTTTATTCGATGCATTAAACACGACTCGAAGCGCTGATGTCGTTGAATCAGCCCGTAGCACGCAGTGGTGAGGTAAAAAGTGTTCAAGTTTCCGGTTACCGGTAGCGAGTTTCATATGACCGGCTTCTAGGTATTCATTCATAAATTGTTTATATTTTACAGCGATATTATTTTGCTTTGTGAATTTTTGTTCCAATTGTGTAAATTGCGCAATTGCTCGTTGCTTTGACGTACCTAAGTCTTGATTAAAGTTTGATTTAAGGGGAAGCCTCACTTCGTATCTTCCATCTTCTCGTCGAATAGTGGTAGATTTATATAATTGTATGCATTCTTGATCTTCTGATGATAGTGATGACTCTTCGTTTATGTCTTCCATTTCCCAAAACTTGTGTATATTTTCTACATTATTAAGGATAACATTGCATAGTAAAGTTTTTGACGTAGTACTTCCGCTTAATATCCAGCCGAACTGCGTTTGCTGTGCGATTGGAGATTGATTATTTTCTTTACAAATACCATCTAAAATAATGTTCGAATATATTTCGGCTCCCAATAAAAGATCAATAGGGCGACTTTTGTAGAATTCAGGGTCTGCTAGTTGTATATTTCTCAAAAATGACCAATTCGGTTCTGATAATGTATAGCTTGGTAAATTGTTTATTAACGTCTTAATAATAAGAACGTCAGTGTTTATGGTAAAGTCGCTGTTACATGATTTAATATTGATATTGATAAGCCCTTTACAGCTATTTTCTCTTGCTCCAACTCCTGTTATTACTCCTTCACATTTGCGTCTCGGTAACGCTAATAATTGAGCTGCTCTTTCTGTTATAATTGAGGTCTGCGATCCTTGATCTAATAGCGCTCGTAGGTCGTAGTAGGCCCCGTTTGCGGCTTGCACTTTGACTATTGCTGTAGTCAACAATATTTCAGGGGTGTCACGTTGTTGAGACACGTGCGCGCTGTTCTGATTTTGTTGCCAGGTACTATTTGTTCTTGATGTTGTCGGCTGGCAGGTGTTATTCTTATAATGCATGAATGCTTCGTGTAAAATAGTATTATGCGATCCTTGACATTCACGACATCTTTTCGATGATATGCAGTTCTTCCCATGATGATCAAATAAACAATTTGAGCACAAACGAAGTCTTGCTACGATATTTCGTTTATTTTGTGGCGTCATTGAAAGAAATTTTGAACAAAAATATATTCCATGATCGCTATTATTACATAATGGACACTTAGATTTCGGAAGATTATTTTTTGTATTTGATTGTTCAATATGCGTTGTTTTGTGGTTAGAATATACTTGATAGCTTGACTTTTGAGGTCTTGTTGCGTTTTGATTCGGTGGTGACCTTTGAACGTAGCTTTCTTGCTTTCTACGAGAAGACTCCATCGTTGTAAACTTGTAATTTTGATAATTCTCGTGGCTGTTCCAGTGATTCATTGTAACTGTTAAATGTCTCATTATCTAATTTCTGTGCTAGTAAGTGCACGAGCAGAGGATCCCATGTGCTGACATCCACACCCAAGTTCTTGACCGCATTAAGCATTTCTATGGTGGTGTCATGAAGACGTTTGATTTGAATAACTGAGGCCTGCTGCATTGAAGGAATACTTAATAGATTATTTATGTATGAAGTAAATATCAACTTTTTATTATTGTACCGGTGATTGAGTATGTCCCAACAAATAGTATAATTTTCTGTACTAATGGGTAGATGTTGTAAAAGTCTTTCAGCTTCGCCCCGCACCTTACTCTTTAAAAACTGCATTTTCTGTGCATTCGACAGTGCGGTATTATTATGTATGGTTTCGGTGAACTAATCTTTGAACGATACCCATTGATGATAATTACCTACGAAAATAGGTATGTCCATCTGTGGAGTAGATTTGTCACGATGAGATACTGACCATAATTTGCTGTTTATTGATCGCTTGATGTTATTATACATTTGCTCATAGTGCGAGAACGTTCGTTCATACTCTTGATCAGTACCTTGGAGTTCACTGTCGATCTCCCAATGAAAATTGTCTATTGCTGACCATCTTGATTGTAGTGAACGAAGTACGTCTTCAAACTCCCATTTTTCAGTAATACTGTCAATATTGATGTTTGACACCGTCCTTTGAAAGGCTCTGAAGTTACTTGTTTGTTTTTTGAGCATTTCATCCGTTTTGCTGTTGGTGCCTCTCGACTCTTGATAAGATTTTTCTGATGTTTGAGTACCAGAAAATGACGGAGCGGCTATCGATGTCGCTGGCTTCAGGATCGGTGTTGATGGTCTTGATTCCGCTCTGACGTCGTACGCTTGTATAAAGGCTTTGGTGTTTTCATATTTTATTTTTGTTTGCTCGTACATATTACTTGTATAATAAATGTGAGACTTATCACTGCTTGCCCACAATTGTATATGATTATTATGGAATTCTTGCCAATATCCTTCTAAAGTAGTTAATCTTCGTTTAATGTAGTCGGCAGTTTTCCTGTCTCGGCCATCTTTCTTAAAATTCACTAATAATTGATCAATTGCTTCGATTATTTGCTGTTGATTAGCTAATAAATTTTCCATGGTGGTTTTTATGATTGATTAAAAATATGGTGTATACTTGTTGAATATATATATATATATATATATGTATCTTATACTTGTAAAAATCTTGAATATCTGATTATTGATTAAAACGCTTTATTGATACTTGCTTGCTTACTTCGTAATATACTTGCTTAAAAAATACTTGCTTGACGTGTTTTTGCTTGCTTGATTTATTGCTTAATTAATAAGATACTTGCTTGCTCGATAAGTAATTGTTTATAATAAAAGTAATCAACTGATGATAGGCTTCATATTTACTTTCTTATTCTTGATAATGTTTGCTGATTCCTTGCTGTTTATCAGTGCCTCCGCAACCCCAGCACAGATATGCGACTTCTCAATCAGACTGGTGAGACCCGCTTGTGGGAGGCCAGTCAAACCGATCCGCTCTGCGCACGAGAATTACACAAACACTGTTTTTTTCTCGAAGGACCATAAAGATGTATGGTCTTGCACCACACACCTATCTTGATAGATGATAAAAACCACTGCTTGATTTAAATAGATTTATTGCACACAATATACTTTACAATAATAGTTTGATAATGTCACACTTAAGTAAGTAGGTGATTGAGACGCGCAGCCGACTTGTTAGGCAATAGCGAACTAAAAAGAAATATTAATACTTAATTGTCGTGTGGCGTAAATGCTGACGCGGAGGAATGTTCGGTGTTAAACCGTACATATTACCTGATTTATTGTGAAAATTGTTAAGTTGATTAAATTTATTTACGAGTACAAATTTAATGAGTGATTCACTAAGTCTCGATGCTGTATAACTGTTTGATAAATCATTTACCAAGTTCCAATCGATTTTAGCTACATTAAAGTCTCCAATAAGCAAAACACCGTCTATTTTCTTATTTATGATTTTACTACAACCACAAATTGAAAGCAGTTTTAAAATCAAAATCCATTTTTAAATCTATTTTTTCTACCTGTCTACACAAGTTATTTACTTCTTCGTATATTTCCTCAAATGTTTTTGTCAACCCCTTAATATTTATTAATTTCTTCTCATCATATGAATAAACTATTCCTTTATTAAATTGACTCACTAACTCATTATATCTTTCCCTTATTAAAGCCTCTTGTAACTTTTTTATTACAATATTTCCTTCTCTTCTCTTAGGACCAATCTTTATTAAATAAGTACGAATTTCCAATAATTGATGTATAATAAGTTCAAAAGGATTATCCATATAATAAAATTAATAATTCAAAGATGCTCACCCTTAATACATTTGTTTATACTTAGCTTATCTAAACATAGTCGTAGCCTAGCGCGCTCATATTAATCATTTGCTGATTTACTTGCACAATTGCACATATTGTTATTTCACTTAGCACTTGCTTTTTTTTTCTTTCACTTTTTCACTTCCACTTTTAAGTAATGATTACTCTGCATCTGCTCCAATCATGCTCAGTCGCATTGTTTGCACAAAAGCTCTTCTTTCAATACGCTTATTTATACACTTATTTATGTAGCGTGTTAGTAGGAAAATAATTCCTATTCCCAGCATCAGTACCAAAATACCCAGATATAAGTCAGTCGTATAAAACTTGTACTCCCGATGCTCGTCTATTGAATTTTTAAGACCAATTTGGGAAACTTCATGGGTCGTTGGCGCAGCCGCTGGTCTATTTGCTCCTGAATTACCCATTTTTTTCTTCTTGGTATTCTTGATAGACGACAAACTCGCGCAACGTTGTAAACGAATTTATCGAATTGTACATTGTTAATTCGTTCGACTATGCATATAACCCGAGCTCCAGATCGTGGCCTGCCAAAAATGGCAGGGTCGCCATGTACGGATGGCGTTGGGGAGATGTATTAAAAACACCAGATTGATATTAAGACTGACATTTATTAATAAGGTAATTGATTATATAGGAGTGATTATATGGCTACTATTATAGTATACGTATCTTACCTTACATAATAGTAAATTCTATTATTTCATTTTTTTCTATCAACATACATTAATAGTTGTAGCAATTAATTTGTTTAATTATTGCAACAATGACTGCGTTGAATTAATAACGTCCACTACATTGCAACACTGCTAAATCGATGTTGTCCGTCTCGTGCCATCTCTGTCATTTATTCATTTGAAATTGTGGTGCAGCGTGTTCACTTGCCCGTAATTAATTTTGTTTTATTAAATTAGGTATCAATTGGTATTTACCTCCCATTAAATGTTTTATATACCACAAAGATGCAAAATATCAATAATAAAACAATGCGTGGGAAGTACATATCAATCTTAGTGTGTAATTTGTGCTATTATGAAAATAATAGCATGAACGGAGATGTGAAATAATTGTTACAAGCGTGGGAGCTCTCACAACTTATTCAGTATTTGAAGGTAAGTTCCAGGTTTATTAACAAGTATAAATCTTTATATTTGACTAGTTTTCCGCCAGCGGCTTCGCCCGCATGGGCCATATAAACTTCATACCCCTATTTCTAAAAATTCTAAATCATTTTTTAGTGCTCATTTACATCATAAAAAGAACCTCTGTACCAAATTTCAAGTTTGTAAGTAGGCACATTAGTTTCAGCTGTGTGTTGGTTAATTTATATACTTATACTAGCTCCCTTCCTATTAGTCTAAGCGTGATGTTATATAGCTTTCCTTAAGAGCCATATGACAAATTTTCACTCTGTGAGATTAGGTATTTTGAAGCGTTCAGAGTTCTCGACAACTTGTTCAAGGTCACGAGTCCACAATACTGTGTTTAAACTACGTTCAAGCTATTTTGATACTTTTCCCAATTTTTGTATTTATTTTAATATTTCTATTAAAATAAATACAAAAATTGCTGAGATTCATTATCAATTCCCGAATATTTTAACACGACTGCTCTCGAAAAGGAGTCTATTGTTTTTAGAATTAATGTATGTATGTGAGTTTTTTTATTGCACCATAACTTTTGTAAGATATAACGGATATGAATGTATAGGGTATCATTAGAAACATCATCCTAAGTTACAACAAAACACATAGAGTATCAGTGAAACTAGCTTTATTTATTAATATTAAATAGGTATGGGGACGTGTGACACCATTTAAAAAAGTATGTTTTTTATAATCATAACTTTATGGGTATCAAATTAAAGGTCTATTAAAAATATATAATCTCTATACAAAATTAGCTGCTCACTAAAAGGAATAATATATAAATAATTATTTAAAAATTAAAAACACGACTGCTAAGATCGGACAAAAATTAAAAGAAACAAGTTTAGCCAAATCATAGGCAATAAATATAAATAGTGATGATAATATATCTATAAAAATATTAATAAAAAAATATTCGTGCCATATTCTTCGTCGACGATTTCGAAATATTTTCGACATCAATAGGAAACATGGACTGTTTCCTGTTTTGAAAAGTAGTAAATTAAAATTATATTAAACTAGTTGTGCCCGCGATTTAAGTGAATGGAAAGTAATCTAAGGTTCTTTTATCATGGCTAGATACGATGTTATTCGATATCGATGAACGATATCACACGAATCGCATGCACTTATAAAATGTATGTATGGAAAAACTCAAGTGTTTGCTCTTGAGATTGTACTATCTGTCAATATCGGTCACAAATCTCATGGTCTGCGGTATCACTTCAAATGTATGAAGGCGGTAGAACGCTCGATCTGCTTTTGATTTTCTGTTCAATAATATCGAGGAACGATTCATTTGCTCAAACTTACCATATCATCAAAATATATTGAATTTTACAAAAAACTACGGCAATATCCGTATATAAACAAATGAAAAGCCGATGGTGCCGGATAGCTCGTTTGATCTGCGATTGAGGAGGTTAAGCGACGATTGCAAAGGCCGGCAATCGGATGGGTGGTCAATTTTTTTAGTGGAGCGATTTAGAACGACCTAGTAATCCGTACTGGGCGCGTGTAAAGTACGGATTACTTGGTAGATTAATGATTAATTGAAAATATATATGCTTTAGCACCACCAATCCGCACTGGCACCTTTATGTGGGCCCAGTGCGGAATTCTGGATGCATTTAAATCAACGATTAATAATATGTGTTTTAACACTACTAATCCTAATTGGTGTGCTGAATGCTACGAGAAATGCTGGTTGGAATAATTTCATCTATTGAGAATATCTGTGCTTTAGCACCACCGCACGTGGGTCCAGTCAGAAATGCTGGGTGGATTGACTTAATGCTGAAGTAGTTAACAAGTTTGATCTGCGATTGTAGAGGATAAGCGACGTTTGCAAAGGTCAGTAATCGGATGGGTGACGAAATTGTTTTACACGTTACTAAACAAGTATGCGTTTAAAAGAGAGTAAATACTCGCCATGCCCCGCTCCGCCCCACCACCACCCCTTCAGTTCACCATCTTGGATTTGTAATTTGTCATAGTGTACCTATAGTATTCTATTTGATATCCGTATTGAGGGAGTCATGACAAAATATGTAGGTAATCCAACATTTTGTGGCGGCGGCCATCTTGTATATAAAATTTTGTCATAGTATACGGTCATGCCCTTTTGTTTGTTATCCGTATTGAGGGAGTTGTGACAAAATATGTAGATAATCCAACCTTTTTGGTGGCGACCATCGTGGATTTGAAATTTGTCATAGTTTATAGTATTCTACTACTCAAGCCCTTTTATTTAATATCAGTATTGAGGGAGTCATGACAATATACATATAGGTAATCCAACATTTTGTGGCGGCAGCCATCTTATATATAAAATTTTGTCATAGTGTTCAGTGTTCTACTACTCAAGCCCTTATATTTGAAATCCGTATTGAGGGGGTCGTGACAAAAAATGTAGAGAATCCAACATTTTGTGGCGGCGGCCATCTTATATATAAAATTTTGCAATAGTGTTCAGTGTTCTACTACTCAAGCCCTCTTATTTGATACCCATATTGATGGAATGGTGATAAAATATGTAATCCGACATTTTGTGGCGGCGGCCATCTTGGATCGATTTTCATCAAAGTGAAGAACACTCCCGACTTAAACACCTTTCAAACAAAATCAAAATCGGTTCATCCATTCGGGAACTATGATGCCACAAAAAGACACAAACACACCACACACACACACACACACAGACACACAAACATGTCAAACTTATAACACCGCGTCGTTTTTTCGTCGGGGATTAAAAATATATTGAATTTAAAAAAAGTTGTTTGATATGCGGATCTCCGATAAATTTGATATCGGTCGAATTGCATCGAGCCATAAGTCTAAGTTAATCCTCATTACGTAAGTCAACTTTTAGTGAAAGTCTCTTCAAAATCGGCGAAGCCGTTAGTTCAGACAGATAAAATATATTATATTTGTATATGTACCATATATACACACAAATGTATTTAGTGAAAAGAGGTTATTTTAATATTACAAATATGCACTCCAATTTTTATGTACTAGTATAAGTGTATTGAGAGAAGAAGTACCTTGCTTTATTTGCATTTCTAATATAAATATATATTTTAACTTTCTTATACAAATATACCTAGGGGTCTTTCGACCAATTTTCGTAGCCGACAGCGACATCTAGAGATTGGTTAATGAAGCTTTGGTTGTCAAATTTATTTGACAGACAATATGGCCGGTCTATTTTGTCATTGTCAACTCTGTCTGGCTTGTTTGTTGATGTTGATGCGCTTGTTGAATTTCTCGGTGTTTATGTTATTGTTAAAATCTTAAATTGTTAGTGTTTTTGTTAAGTTTCTTGTTATTTTCTTTGTTAAAACTGTGTTTTCTTGTTTGTTATTTGATAAACTTTGTTTTGGTTACTTTCGTAATCATGAGTGGAGTTCAGAAGAAATATTGCATATTTGGCGTGATAGCTTAGGTAAGTGAATCTAAATGATTTATGATTTCACTCAAGCAATAAAAAACTATATTTAAGCTGCAATTCATGTCGCTTTACATCGAGATGCCTTAAACAGGATTTAAATGATGTGAATAATGTTTACATTAAGTTTTCGGCATTAACATAACTATCATTCCTAAGTCAGCTATCCAAAATGTACCTCTCCATCGATTTCCAAATCCCGATAAGCGCCCCGCATTATCTACTGCAGTTAGTGAGAATATTGGTGAAAACAATCCTCAAAAAATTTATAAGAACAAGAGAATATGTGATCATCATTTTGAGACGAAGTTTAAAACTACTGGAGGACGTCTCATTTGGTCAGCTGTACCGACAATTTTCGATCGTATGTTTATATATCTATTTCATCATCATAATCACCAGCCCTTTTACGTCCCCACTGCAGGGGCTCAGGCCTTCCTTATGGATTGTTAAGGAGGATGGGCCATGACCCTCCACGCTCGCCCAATGCGGATTGGAGGGTATTAACGACTGCAAATGCAGCCGGGACCAATAGCTTAATGGCACGGAGTAGCTGGAGATAATAATTTTTTTTTTTCACCCATCCTGTGACCGAGCCTTTTGAAAGTTGCTTAACGACTACGATCGCGGGACGCAGCGTTTATCCACTATGCCACTGAGCTACTCCATATATCTATTCACTATCAAATTCCTTTCAAGCTATCAAATTTGTCAATGTATTTTTTAAATGTGGCATGATAATCAAATGGTAGCGCTATACAAACTACATTCATAATGAAGAAAGATGAACTTTTTTAATGTAATGAATGTTGTTTTAGGTGTGAAACAATCTATAAATATTTTAGTGGATATTGAACATAACTACTGTCATTCTAGAAGGGAATCTTCGCATTCTACACTTTTGTCCGATGTAACACATCTAGGCTCTATCAGCTTGGTCCATCTACATCAAGTGAAATATGTCATCCTCAAGTTTCACAATCCAAATTTGATTCAGGTAACATATTTTTCTATTTATTTACAACATACCTATTCTATATTTATTGTAACTCCATAAATATATAGGTATTTTCAGTTAACATCAATTTTGTTTATTAATGAAACAATGTAAGGATAAAATTATTTGTTAAATTCAAAGCCTTCTATGTATACTATTAGCCAAGCTGTTCAGAATTAAAATTTTGACACCATAATTGTTAAAGTTTTGTAAAGTTTTAGAAAAGGAAAAGGAGAAAAAGTGTGTGAAGAAACAAAGGCAGATGAAAAATGAAATCTATAGATTACGGCGAAAAATTAGGAAAATAAGAATGTCTTTGATGGTACATGAAAAAAGCAGTGTCAAGAAGGATTTCAAAAAACTAACAAAGAACATGTCAAAATCAAAAATTGAGACAAAAGAAAAAGAAAGGTCGTAGATTTATGTTGGAAGAAAAAATATTATCCCTTTCATTGTATAAAAAAGTCCTAAGGCTTATAAACTGATGTGTAAGCATTTCACTTTTCCATCTCAAAAAGTTTAAAAATTTTTACTTGCTCAAATTAAATTGTCACCAGGTATAAATGAACAAGTTTTTAAAGAACTAAAAATAAGTGTCGAGAAAATGTTATATCAAGATCATCTGTGTACATTTACTATAATGTTTACACGGATGATCTTGTTGGCTTTGAACATTTTGGGAATAAAAAACGAATAAAGGACAATGGGCAAATTCGTATGGGGCTTGTCCCATTGGCAGCCATTAAAGAACTATTTATTTTTTGTTACATAAATATGTACAGAATAAAAATATAATAGCTTATCATTGCAGGCCATTTGAGAAAAAAGTTATTGCGGATAAGATATAACAGGCGAATGTAGTAAAAAAGTTGAATATTACTGTGCAACGTGCGTTTAAGCATTTATCATTAATAAAATGAATGTCATTTATTGTAATATGTTATATTGCATATAGGTTTTGATTGTAGGATGAGTAAGACAAAATGTAATTATGAAAAATATTTATTTTTAAACATCGTCAACAATTACATCATTTAGAAAATCGGCAGGCAAAGCAATATCGTGATCTTGGTTTCTAGCCCACCCTAAATACCACACGACACACATGACGTGGGCGCAGCAGCCCAGTGTCCGCTTACTACTGAGGCAACTACAGTAATAATTATCCAGAGCATGTTGACCATTTCTTTCCATGTCTACTAGAATATAAGAATAATATATTTTGGACCTCACATGTCTTGATTGTATGCGGCAGCGCAGAAGCCAAACTTCTGCAGATGTAATTCCGTATTCGGTTAGGCCTGCTGTATCTTGATCTCTGTACACCTCTATGTTAAACAAGCCTTGTCGAACATGCTCTGCGTAATAACTGCGTGCCAGTTTGACTTGGTATGTGCCGAGCGCGAATATTACTAGATCTTCTTCGGTCAACGTCGGGAAGTCACTTAAATTCGGATGATTTCCTGTGATGCTGTCAAAGGTAGCTCGTCGGCGATTTAAATTATTTGTCACGACATATTCCGAAAGGATGTTTGGTTGGTTTAAACGCTCATTAATTATATTAACAAATGTCTCGGCGTGTACACTATCTTCTAGTGGTACCCGGTATGCATTGAGTAGCGCAGCTGCTATTTTAAAATCTTTCATCATATGCAGCAGTGTTCTGTTAAAAAAATCTTGTCTGAACAGTTTGAAATCACGTTTGAACCAACCGTTAATAACTTCCACGACCTATCGACATATGGGTGATTCTTGGGAAATGGGTTCTCCGTGTTATTTCCAGGGCATTTTTGAAATCGCAAAATTATGGTGAATTATATAAACATTTCGAAAACTTCTGCAAATTTAAACAACATATTAAAATTGGCCACGACTGAGATCTATACTTTTGCTAAAAATAAATGTAGAAAATTGACGGACCATGGAAATTACAATAAAGGCAACGGAAATTACACAGCAGATAAAATTTTGCTAAACACCATGTCATATATGAAATTAAGCTGTCATATTAGTTAGGGTAGTATTAAGATCTACCTACATTATACTGAAACGATATACGATAGTACTTACTCAAAATTGGAACGAAACGTTAACACGTTTATGTTCTCAAAAAACAAAATATATACAACGTGTTATGGAAATCAGGTGGTAGCTCAGCCCATAAAACTGAACAACTTTCACTATGAGATCAATATTGAAATTTCAGCATCTGGCAAATTTTTCGAAGTAACGTTACATCGGACAAACAAAAGTCGGGCGTCGAAGTAAGATATGCGATGTATTGAAACTTCGAACAATGAAGGCTTCGACGTACTCGTATAGTTGTCGATGTATCAATTATCGAAGAAACGTATTTTGAAGTGACATAGAGAACCCTTTTTCGAAATGGTTATTTATTTTGTCAATTATCTTATAAAATACGCATCCTACGTCAAATATCAATAATTAATTTATTGTAAATTTAATTGGCTTTCATTTAACACCAATTTGGTACCTGTAGGGCCAGTGGTTTTCTCAAAAACGATAGATAGCGAACACAGGTCATAAGTAGATTTTAGGAGGTTATTTCAGTCAAGATAACCCCCTTGGCTATCTATCGTTTTTGAGAAAATCATTGGCCCTACAGGTACCAATTTAGTCAAAGTAAATTTTTACAATAAGTAAATAAATTATATAATATGTTAACTTAATCCGGTGATATTTAAAACGATTTAATTTAAAAAAATAACCAACATTCAACATTTAAGTCTGTATTTGGCGATGGCGTGCATTTCATTGAAAACAAACATTGAACATAACGTTTGTTTTTTCAACCAAAAAGAAACAAGGTAATTTCCATGGGTGATACGTAATTTCCATGGTGTTTTATCCATGGAAATTACCAAAAAACATATATTTTGCAATTACTCTGCATTGAAAAGATATAACCGGCTAGTTTTTTACTGTTTATCTACATTATAGAGCTAGATATTTCACCTTAAAACCCATTTTCTAGAAGAAGTACAATTATATTGAAAAAATGTGACATGGCAAAGCCGGATAACTGAGAACCAAAATTTAAGAAATTTAAGAACTTATTCTCGCAACGAAAGCGCGGGAAACAGCGACGTGGCCACCTCACCTGCTAGCTGCGGCGTAAATGACGATTCGTAAACACCAATCGGAGTTCGTCTACGCCTCTCCAGCTCAGAACAGTATCTCGCGCAAGGCGCGCCGCGAAAATTTTGCTAAGCGTGTGACACGTATACTTCTGACCATAAAATCAAAAGTTTCCTTCCGATTAATTTGAAATTTGATCAATATGTAAACCGATTTGTCTTTTTTAAATTTGTGTTACAAACTGATTAAAAACGTGGGTAATTTCAAAAATATTTGCGATTGCTCAAAAGTCGGCGCGCGTGTGACACGGTAAAAACGTGCAAAATTGACCGGATTTGAGGTGTTGAGGGTAAGTTACTCCGATTTACGTCGTTTTTTATCCGTGAAATCTATATGACACGATGCGTAATGAAATGAAGAAACGATGTAATAGTAGTTTTTATCATAATAATTTATTTTTATAGGAGATATGTCCCTGTGACACTCAAAAATTGCTTTTTCAAGAAGTACCCATATAGTAACCAACCTAGTTTTATTAGCTTGTTCGATTGTTAATTGGTCCTCATTCCTGTTTTTTGTTTTTGGCATATGAGCCTCATAGCCGTAAGCTTCGAGATCGTCTATGACATCACGGAATCCTCGATCTAAGACGAATACATCTCCCTGTTCGAAGAACCAGTGGAAACCATCGTCTACTTTTTCTATCATATTTTTCATGATGGTTGCATCCGACTCGGTGGCTGCATAGGGTCCAAATACATCTATGATATGTCCATCGCAGCAAACCATAATAAATGGCTTCAACAAGTTGGTGAATTTATGTAGACTGTATGATTGTCTTTGGAATAAATAATTAGAAGATTTTTGATTATAAATATACGTAGCGTCACATATCCCCACTGGTTTTCTTTCTTTTGATCCAGGGCTGCCGAAGATACTGTTAGGAACTAAGAGGTTCCTTTGAGCTACCTCTCTCCTACTTATGTGATTGTAGCCCAAATGTCGGGGTACAAATTCTGAGTACAGGCACTCTCGAGCTGCATTGAGGTGCCTTTCAAAGGTTCGTCGACTCACATTAAAAAGAGCCGCCAGTCGTTCGTTTGTTTCACCGCTTCGTAGCTTCATTAGAAAACCAGCCAACGCTAACTTTGGACGAGTTGATTCATTTGACAATGAAGGCGTTAGTTGTAGTATCTCCATAAATTGTTCACGACTAATACCAGTTCTAATATATACTTCATTGTCGTGCATTTCTTCTATCCGATCAAAGTCTATTATTGATCCTCGAAGCGCTGCAGTCTTCATCAAGTTCATCATGTGCACAAAATGGGTAGCATTAAAATCGTGGAGCAAGTTCGGACTGTCAATTACTTGGTCCCAGTCATTGGACTCTATATGATGAGCGCATACCCTTGCGGGCCCATCCTCCTTAACCATCCATAAGGAAGGCCTGAGCCCCTGCAGTGGGGACGTAAAAGGGCTGGTGGTGGATACCCTTGCGCTATCGGATATGTAGAAATTAAAATGTATCAAAAAGGTTATTTTGACATTATCCGGGATTCGACGCAGTGTTGATCTGCGGCAGTTCTCAAACAAACAACATGTAGCCGTATTTGGGACCCTCGAATATTCTTCTATTTGTAATGCACATTCGTGCGGCCGTTGATGATGCTGAGTAGCCCTTTCTGCTCGTTGCCAGCATGGCCGACAGATGAATTATTTTTTTTTTCGGCGGTAGGCGAAAATAACCTACATAACTGCTCTGCATTTAAATATTTTTAAAATTTATTATATACAAGTTATTTCATTAAATATTATCTTAAATAATTCAGTAAATCTTGTACTTTCCTATACTTTGTGGGATTAAGGAACAAATGAGTATATAGAAGATTGACCTGCACTAACCTGCCATCACTATACATCAAGATAATTTGGAGTTGATTTATTTATAGAAGATTTGCACTTCACTTACACTATGACCAGCATAGCAGCCATACTTGAGGCACAGAAGAGTTTGGAATCTGCCCTGGAGAAAAGGATGAAAGATTTTGAGGCCCAGCTCAAGTTGTCCTCATCTGAAAAGGATATCAGGATACCACAGCTGCATGAGGACTTCAAATCCTTCAAAGATCTAGTCTGGAATGTACTCACTCTGCTGAGGCAGCAGATAGGCGAAGTATTGAAGTCTTTGGACTATCATGAAGCGAGGTACCGGAGTAAATTTCTATTGCTCTGTGGTGTTCCAGAGAAGCCGGATGAAGATTTATGTGTTACAGTAGCAACACTCTTACAAAGACACATGGAAATTAAGGATTTTCAGTCTTCATCAATAAGATCTTGCTACCGTCTCGGTTCTTTCACTAAAGGACGCAATAGGCCTGTCGTTATTCGTTTTGTCAATTATGATTTGCGTTCTTTAGCTTGGAAATGCAAGACAAAACTTAAAGGCACCTCCTTGGTTATAAGGGAGTTCCTCACCAAGACAAGACAGGCCTTGTTCTATGCTGCCCGCGATCATTGTGGTATTGCAAATGTGTGGACAAGCGATGGTAACGTCTTTGTTAAAACACCAAATGGGAATCGAGTTAAGATCGGGTGCAACGAAGAATTATCTGCAGTAATGAAGCAGTTCCCTAGTGCGACATCGGCAGGAGAAGCAGAGGGTGTCGTCGCTGCTGTTGAATCCGCTACGTTGACGTCTAGGACAGCATCAACTAGACTCAAAAGGCCCACTAAGTCTGCTAAATAACATGTATGTATAACGTTCTGAAGTGTTACTGTCTATACTCTATTGCATCCAACTCAACATCAACTCGCATAAAATGCTCCGTGTGTATTGTTTCTAGCGTACGGTTTGTTGTTGCTCGCAAGTACTTTCCTTATTGTTACTACCTGCTTTGTTCACTTGCACTACGTCACATTATGTAAGGTAACCTCTCAATTAAATTTTTACAAGTACTCTAAACTTCAAAATATTAACTTTGTTTAAGTAACGTTTTGTTTTTCTCAATTCGTTCTCTCGTTTTTTTTTTGTTTACTTTCACATGTCAAAGTCATTTTCATTATTTTTGACGATGTTGTTGTTACTAATATTAAAGCAAATGAATCTATGTTCTTGCAGCCATGATTTAATTTTGTTTTGTGTAACTTATGATTTCTTGTTATTTGCTATTGTTATTTGTTTTTGTCATTATTATTAAATCAGCGGTGTAACGTTGTGTATTATTTAGACGCAACTTATATTTTCTTTACTACGGGACCGTTACATGCGACAGGAAGCAATAGGTTTTTCTATCGGCGCTCTCAGTATGCGCGGATCCCAAGGGGCGGAGCTTAACTTATTGTTGCTAATAACCTCTGAGCTGCATTCGTTGTGAAGCGATCAGAGACAACCAATATACTTATTTGCGGATGACCGTACCGCTCTGCTAAAAAAAAAAAGGACGTTATCAATTTCGAAGTTCTTTTTGATATTTAAATAGTGAAAATCTAAATCCCGCTGGGGTGAGTTTCTATAAATTTTTAATTAACTTTTATGCACTTAGTGCTTATGTGTACTGTAATTGTTCTTAGTTATATTATAATATAGTGCTACCTGCAGTGTGTGCTTAATTAATGAAAAATCATTAGGATAATTACTGGACTTGATCGGTACGTCTGTTGCGATAGGTCTTGGCAAATTGCTAATGGAACCTATTGGGATTCCAGGATCTTTGGTACAGCTGAGGGCATTTGCTGCGTTGTGAGTTATTATTTAACCACCGTCGGCATCATACTATTTCCTGCCAACCTTCCGGAATGCTGTACTGACAGCATAAGTTAAGAGGATCCTGAAGCTGACTGATACTGAGCTACGACACTACTAGTCAGGCCAGTGATTCCCCTATTATTTCATAACCTTCATAATAAGGAATCAGATAATAAATTATTGTAACCCTTAACTTTTGTTTCACTTTCTTTTTCCTGTGGCTAATCAGACCCGTCACAGTGGCGCCTTAAAACGTGGTTGTCTTGGTTCCGAGTTACGTTGGTTTTTAATTAATTTTAGCAGCACCAGGTAGCGGAATTCATTTTGTGAACGAGGAGGTGTCTACAGCAGTGAACTGGTACGTCTCATTTATTTTTTTTATATTATCATTTTATCATTATCAATCATCCGTGTTAACTGTTACGTATAGATTAAGTTATTAATGTTATGGTTGCATAGTCATATTACGTGAATTTATACCCATTATTAATTTTAGAAAGGGATATTCTACCCGTAATATTACAAAATAAAAACAGGAAATCAAGTTAGTCTATTCTTGTAAAAATGAGTTACGTAACAGTTCGCAAATAAATCCATACTTTTAATTTCGTTTTCTTAATGTAGAATTATCACCAAATCGTAATTTTATTAGTTAAAGTTAATTGTCGATGTATTTCATTTAAAATAAACATAAATAATTAATAGGTTACTTTGCTTAGATCCCTAATAAAGCAGCTTTTAGCACTTGTATTGTGGAAGTCCGAAATAAATGAAGGTATATTTTCACCCATAACTAAAACAATAAAGATAAGATAATTTCCTACGTTAACCCGATCGCGAATCGAACTAGGGTTCTTTGATATGGCGACACTTCGAAACAGGCGTGCGAGCTACTCGATCATGGAGGTCATCTAAAATACAATCCACAATTTCAAAAATCAATTAGCATATTGATTTTTATTCCTATAGGTATAGGTACATTGATCTTGATAATTGCAGGAATTTGATAAGGATAGTTATATTCGAAAGTGCTTTCACCATCTCCAAAATCTTATAATTGGACCCAAGAAACATAACAGCCAGTAGAAATTATCTCTGGCATAGCAAAAATACTATTTTAAATTCACCATATCGTTCCCAAATTCATAGAAGAGGTTGTTATAGTTGTCAACCTTCAGGAGTTAAGCACGCAATGAAATATATTTCCTCATTAAAGCTATTACAGTGAAAATTATTATAGCGTGCAGATAGTCCACGGGGACTTCAAATTGAACCATTTAGTAGGCAATTAGAAAAAATTCACGCCTTCTTTTCGTAGAAATATCATTGCAATCGCAACGACGAAAGATAAGCGTAGCACTAATCACACTATATTTTTTTTTTATATAATAGACGCTGTATTCGTGTCGTAGTGTCGCTTAATTGTAATATACACGTACAGTTGTGTGGTGTTGGTGTTAGTTGCGTATCATTGTACCTGCTTATACATAACTATTACAAGCCGTTGTGATTACACGGTTCTGCCAGTCTTTGTAGCAATTGAAGTAGGTAGGTTTAGATTATAGTGAACTATTGTATTTTTTTTTGAATTCTCAAAATGGAAACTCACCCTATTAAATATTTTTTACTTAATAAAAATGAACTCACTTACGAAGTGCAAATCAGAGGTGAAGAGCCGGCTAATAACGTTTTAGGGTTACGCAAACAAATAACTAAACTCTTGTTATTGGTTCCTAACGAAGACATTTTTGAATCGGGCATTGAACTTTCCGTTGATTGTGAGGGAGTTTTGGCTTCGTTAACCGAGCTTTCTACCCGCGTCAATTCGTTACTTGATAAGTACGATACCAACTTAATGAAACGAACTGAGGCATTGCATAACCATATATTTCATCGTATTAATAGAATGGACAGTTCTGATCCTAGCTCAACGGTGAAAATTAAGTCTCTCACTAAGGAATTTAATAGCATATCTAGTAAATTTAAAACTTTACTGAACACTGAGAACCCCTTGCCGGAACAAATTGGCTGTGCACAGGCACCTTCGTTACTTGAGGGTCCCTCTCCCGTCGTTACTGTACATTGTGAACATCTACAAAATTCTGATTTTGCCAAGTTAAAATACGATGGTAATAATTGTGTTCGTGCGTTTGTGCAGAGAATAAAAGAGTATCAGACTGCTAGAAATCTACCTTCAAATAAATTGTTAATGTACGCATCGGAAATTTTTGTTGGCAATGCATTACATTGGTACCGGAGTGTGTGTAATTCAATTGATACTTGGGATGGTATTCTTAAACAATTAATTATGGATTTTAGCCCCTATGATTACGATTATAAGCTTATGTCGGAAATTCGTAACCGAACACAGGGCGATCTTGAAAATATAGTTATTTATCTATCGGTAATGTCCGAGTTATTTTCGCGGTTATCCAATCCTATTACAGAAAAAGAAAAATTAGATATTTTGCTACATAATATACGACCATGTTATGCGACCGTCTTGGCATCATGCGTAAATGGAATTGATTCTATTATGACGCTTCGTAATTTGTGCATCAACTATGAAAAGATTCAATGTCTTTCCTCTCAATTTCACGAGCCACCTAAAGTTTCTAGCTCAACATTGGCTCCGGATTTGGCTTATGTAAATCCTGAACCAAGGCGATTCTTTTACAAAACCCAAAATCTATCTAATAAAAATTGGAGCAATCAATATAATTGCAATAAAAATTCAAACAATTATAATCATCAAAAATATAATGCAACGGGAAATGCTTTAGTTTCGGCGGTCGATTCTAAGCCTAGTAACTCCAACAATAAACATATTTTCTGCCCGCGTTGTCGCAGTGATGATCACTCTCTTCGTCAATGTAAACGGGATCGTTTTCCTATCTGTTTTAAATGTGGCCTCAAAGATGTAACGTACGCGAGTTGCCCTAGGTGTCAGCCGTCGTCTAGTTCAAAAAACTGATGAATGCGGGTTGCTGTTATACTATAAGTAATTCTAATTGTAGTAAATTCGATAAGAAAGATTGGATTAATTGGTTATCTACTATAAAATTTTATTTTTCAAGTTATACTATCGCAGCAGTCCGTCATGAAGAGCTGGCAGGAGACGTGCGTCCGTATGTTACTGTTGCTGTGGGTCATTTAACCTTGCGAGGGCTGTTGGATTCTGGCTCTGCCATTACAATACTTGGCAATAACTCACATTTGAAACTATTGGATAATCATGAACTGAAGCTCGTTGAATCTGATAAGTATAGGTCCTTTGCAGCTGCTAACGGTAACAAACTAAATACAATAGGTTACATTAATATACCTATTAATTTTCGAAATCAATGTCACATTTTAAAAGCGTACGTTATACCCTCGGTTACATCCTCTCTTATTTTGGGTGTCGATTTTTGGAAAAAATTTCAGCTTCTATTGAAATTTCCCGAAATTTTTCAATCTTCCATGGAAAATATTGTTTCTACTGTTGATGAAACTGACCTTAGGTTGCATTCTTATGATGCACTAACGGATATGCAAAGAAGTGATGCTGATAGGATTATTCAGCGATTTCAATCTATAAGCATGGAACATGTAGGGCTGGGGCGCACACATTTAGTTGAACACCGCATAGACACTGGTGATTCCACACCCATTCGCCAGCGTTACTATAGAATGCCGCCAGAAAAATTGCGCATTCTTTGTAAAGAACTCGATGAAATGTTGGAGTTGGGAGTTGTGGAACCTTGTGAAAGCCCCTGGTCTTCACCTGTTCTTCTAACACCTAAAAAAGATGGAACGCTTCGATTTTGCCTGGATAGTCGAAAATTAAACACGATTACGCGTAAAGACGCATATAAGCTTCCATACATTTCTGAAATACTTGATAACCTTAAAAACGCTAGGTATCTAAGCAGCATTGATTTATCTAAAGCATTCTGGCAGACACCAATTGCGGAGAAGGATCGGGATAAAACCGCATTTTACATTCCTTCAAGGGGAACGTTTAGATTTGTTACTATGCCCTTTGGCTTGACGAATGCGCCTGCTACACAACAAAGGCTAGTCGATCAGTTGTTTTACGGTCCTGAATTTGAAAATTCTGTATTTACTTTTTTGGATGACATTGTCTGTGTCTCGTCTAGTTTTCAAGATCATACGTCATTACTCTTAAAGGTGTACAATAAGTTAAAATCTGCTAATCTGACAATTAACTTAAAAAAATCTGTATTTTTTCGTAATGAACTCAAGTATTTGGGTTACATTGTTGACTCTAGCGGTTTGCATGTGGATCCGGGCAAGGTTGAAGCGATCCTAAACTTTCCCACTCCTAGTAATAAGAAGGAGGTGAAAAGATTTTTGGGTACCGCTTCATGGTATCGAAGGTTTGTGCCTAACTTTAGTTCAATTGCTGGTCCCTTAAATAAATTAACTTCCACAAATAAAAAAGCACCTCCGTTTGAATGGTAACATGAGGCGAATGAGTCTTTTAATAAGTTAAAACAGTGTTTGATTTCTGCCCCTATATTAGCATGTCCGGATTATGACAAGCCATTCGAAGTTCATACGGATGCAAGCGATTACGGCGTTGGTGCTATGCTCACTCAGTGTATTGATGGCGTGGAGCGGCCTGTTGCATATATGAGTAAATCCTTATCCACGCCGGAAAAGAATTACAGTATAACAGAACGAGAAGCTCTAGCTGTTCTGGTGGCAGTTGAACATTGGCGATGTTATTTGGATAATGGAAAAAAAATTATCGTATATACTGATCACTCAGCTTTGAAATGGTTTTTAAACTTAAGTAACCCTACCGGGCGCCTAGCACGCTGGGGAGTGCGTCTGTCGTCATTTAATTTTGAGGTTAATCATCGTCGTGGCGCTGATAATATTATACCAGATGCCTTGTCTCGGGCAATTCCAATTTCTGCTGTAGTTGACGACCCTGATTTTCAACAGACTACAGAGGATGCATGGTTTTTAAATATATATAATAATTGCCAAATATCGCCCTCGTCGTTTCCTAATTATAAATTAAATAATCATAAACTCTATAGATTTATGAAAGCGAGATGTTCCTTAAACAAAGAATTTGAATGGAAAGAAGTAGTTCCATCAGAGAATAGGAAATCGGTTATAGAAGAGAACCATTCGAGTCCTATGGCTGGACATTTAGGGGTTTTCAAGACGTACAAACGTTTAGCACTTAGATCTTATTGGCCGCGGATGCATGCGGACGTGGCAAATTTTATTTTGTCTTGTGACACGTGTATCGCACATAAACATCAAAATCATGCTACATTAGGCGAGATGGGACGACCTAAAGTATGCTCTAGGCCATTCCAAACTATTAGTGTAGACCTTGTGGGTCCGTTACCTCCTTCTAGGAAACAGAATTGTTATTTGTTGGTGGTTATGTGTTGTTTTAGCAAGTACTGTTTACTTTTTCCTATTAGGCGCGCTACTGCCGATATTATTGTTAGAGTACTCGAAGATAATGTATTCATGATCCATGGTATACCATCCACTGTCATAATGGACAACGGGAAACAATTTGTTAGCACAACGCTACGTAATATGCTTTCGAAATATAAAGTACCTAATTTGCATTATACCCCGAAGTATTCACCACATGTTAATACAGTTGAACGGTACAATAAAACGGTGATGACGGCAGTATCAGCGTATATTGAGAATGACCATCGCGTATGGGATCAACATATAGCTCAGATATAATTTGCGATCAACAGCTCGGTTAGCGAAGTAACGGGATATACCCCTGCATTCTTAGTGTATGGTCGTGAGTTGGTTACTTGTGGATCACACTATATCAATGCTGAGTCGGATGATATTATATACGAGCCACGTGATTGTTATGCTGGTAATCTGGGCACTCTGCGTAACATTTTTGATAAAGTGCAATGCCTACTTCTACAGGCGCACGCTAGGAACTGTAAAACATACAATCTGTGCCGTAAACCAGCAGAATTTGATATTGGTGATGTAGTGTGGAAAAGAACATTTTTCCTTAGCGATAAAGAAAAATATTTTAATAAGAAATTAGCCCCAAAATTTATAAAATGCAGAGTTGTTGGTAAAAACTCACCTCTTGTATATGAATTAAGCGATATGTCTGGTAATTGTTTGGGCTTATGGCACATAAAAGATTTAAAGCTTAAAAATTATGCAGAATAGATTTTTTTTTCTCATTGAGTATTTTGTAGACGGATTTTGCTTAAGTAAAACTACGCAAAACCCTGATTTTTGCGGCGGGGTATTGTAACGTTGTGTATTATTTACACGCAACTTATATTTTCTTTACTACGGGACCGTTACATGCGACAGGAAGCAATAGGTTTTTCTATCGGCGCTCTCAGTATGCGCGGATCCCAAGGGGCGGAGCTTAACTTATTGTTGCTAATAACCTCTGAGCTGCATTCGTTGTGAAGCGATCAGAGACAACCAATATACTTATTTGCGGATGACCGTACCGCTCTGCTAAAAAAAAAAGGACGTTATCAATTTCGAAGTTCTTTTTGATATTTAAATAGTGAAAATCTAAATCCCGCTGGGGTGAGTTTCTATAAATTTTTAATTAACTTTTATGCACTTAGTGCTTATGTGTACTGTAATTGTTCTTAGTTATATTATAATATAGTGCTACCTGCAGTGTGTGCTTAATTAATGAAAAATCATTAGGATAATTACTGGACTTGATCGGTACGTCTGTTGCGATAGGTCTTGGCAAATTGCTAATGGAACCTATTGGGATTCCAGGATCTTTGGTACAGCTGAGGGCATTTGCTGCGTTGTGAGTTATTATTTAACCACCGTCGGCATCATACTATTTCCTGCCAACCTTCCGGAATGCTGTACTGACAGCATAAGTTAAGAGGATCCTGAAGCTGACTGATACTGAGCTACGACACTACTAGTCAGGCCAGTGATTCCCCTATTATTTCATAACCTTCGTAATAAGGAATCAGATAATAAATTATTGTAACCCTTAACTTTTGTTTCACTTTCTTTTTCTTGTGGCTAATCAGACCCGTCACAGCGGTTTAAATGTAAACCTTTGAACCGGCAAGGAGTGCAGGCATAAAATTCGAAAAAGTTTTTTTGCTTAATTTTTTTTTTTTTTTTTTTTATTTTTGCTGATTAATTTTAGCTATATTTATATATATATTCTGTGTTTTATATTATTATTATCGCTTATATTTTATTATTATTATATTATAATATGTCGGATCTCAGCGCATACAGTTCTGCAGATGATTTAAACTCGTCTTACCATTCTTTAGACGCTTCCTCATTGGATGATGATGATTTGGGCACTCGTCTTAAGCAAGAATTAGGCTCTTTTTCGGAATATCTGAGTGTCTGCCACATCAACGCACAAAGTATACCGTCTCACTACACAGATCTTCTGAGTACATTTTCCACTAATGCTGCGCAGGCAATTCTGGTTTCTGAAAGTTGGCTCAAGCTCGGATTGAATTCAGCAGCCTTTGAACTCCCTGGTTTTGTACTCATCCGCAATGACCGTCTAGGCAAGGGTGGTGGCGGGGTGGCCATTTACCTAACTAATACGATTCCTTATAAAGTTGTTGCTTCATCTTCATCTCGAAACGGCTGTATGGAGTATTTAGTTCTTGAAATCGTCGTCAAAGGTGTTAAAGTGCTTCTAGGTGTCATTTACTGTCCTCCATCTATACCCTATTTCTCCGACTTGGAATCTCTTCTTGAGTCAGTCGCTACAGATTACAGACATCACATAATCATGGGCGACTTTAATACAGATCTTTTAAAAGATACCCACTCCTCACGTAATTATCGATCGATTATTGAGTCTGTAAATTTCTCAATTTTACCTTTGAATCCCACGCATCACAATCTCACTACAGATGACTCATGGATCGATCAAATTATCACATCTTCTCCTGATCATGTCCTCAAACACGGTCAGTTGCCAGCACCTGGCTTCTCCAAACATGATTTAATTTTTTTAGCCTATAAAACTAAACCACCTAAACCTAAGCCACAAATCGTACGCATTCGAAATTTTTCAAGACTGGATGTGGAGAAACTGTATCAGGATGCGACTACTCTGGACTGGTCTCCCGTTTACAATGCATGCTCGGTAACAGATATGGTAGTAAAGTTCAACACAATCATTTTGAAATTATATGATGTACATGCACCCGTTAAGTATGTTAAATTAAGACGACCACCCGCACCGTGGATAACTCCTCTTGTACGTGTCTCTATGAAAAGACGAAACAAAGCATTTCGTGTATACAGAAGGTGTCGTACTGACTCTAACTGGGAAACCTACAAACATGCCAGGAACAGATGCAACCAGATGATAAGAGAAGCTAAGCGCCGTTACATCAATCAGAATGTGATTAATTCAACTCCAGCCGAAATGTGGAAGTTTCTTAATACTTTAGGGTTCGGTAAGGTGCGAGCCCAACATTCATTTTCTCTCGGTCTTGATGATCTCAATCGCCATTTCTCTTCTACTAAAAATCTTTCTGACAATATCAAATTTCTTACTATTTCTAGACTCACTTCCACGGCTGTGTCCTCTGGCAGTCTTTTCTCCTTCGATCCTGTATCAGAAGCAGATATTCGAAAGATAGCTCTTTCCATTAAGTCCAAGGCTACTGGGTACGATAATGTTAGTAGAAACATGATCACTTTATTATTAGATCCTTTACTTCCGGTACTTACTTTTATACTAAATTTTTCTTTATCTTCCGGTTCATTTCCTGACGTTTGGCTTAGCGCGTTCACTATCCCTCTACCCAAAGTTCCCAACCCCAGTTCCTTGCAGCATTTTCGACCAATTTCTATTTTACCTTTCCTTTCCAAGATACTTGAGGCTGTTGTTCATCAGCAATTTTCTTCATTCCTTTTCGGCAACCAATTGCTTTCTCCTTTTCAATCGGGATTCCGGCCTGGACATAGTACCACTACTGCGCTTTTAAAAATTGTAGAGGATATACGGGATGGCATGGAGGATTCTTGTCTTACTGTTTTAGTACTACTGGACTTTTCTAACGCATTTAATACGGTTGACTATGATATCCTACTTGCTCTTCTCTCCCAGCTAGGGTGCTCATCCCCTGTACTTGCCTGGTTCTCTTCCTATCTTCGCGGGCGCCGGCAAGCCGTAAGGGTCAATCAATCGGTTTCCGACTGGACTGACCTGTTTGCTGGTGTACCCTAAGGCGGCGTTCTCTCTCCACTCCTTTTCTCTATATTTATTAACTCACTTACACCTATTCTTTCGACCTCTTATCATCTGTATGCTGACGACCTGCAGCTGTACGCACAAGACAAGATTGATTACTTGGATAGAGCTATTATACAGCTGAATCAAAACCTCAAGCGAATATGGGAATGGTCACAGAGCTTTGGCATAACAGTTAACCCTAACAAATGTCAGGCCATCATCATAGGAAGCCCCAGTCTAATTTCCCGGTTGAATCTGAGCGCTGTTCCGTCTGTATCATATAATGGTGTGGTGATCCCCTACACTTCCACTGTAAGAAGCCTGGGGCTTGTCTTGGACCGTACCCTCTCCTGGGAAGGCCATATGGCGAATGTCTCTCGCCGTATTCATGGGACTCTTGGCGCATTATACCGACTTAAGAATTTTCTCCCGTCCAGTACCAAGACTGCCCTCGTGCAGGCACTTGTTCATCCCCTTTTTGATTATGCAGATGTTTGTCTCTCTAACATTAATCAAATATTTCTCGATAAGTTGGATCGTCTTCTTAATAACACTATCCGCTTCGTTTTCGGTCTACGTAAATACGACCACATCTCTGATTTTCGTAACCACCTTAAATGGTTGCCAATACGCGAACGTAGAAAATTAAGAATCGTAAACACCCTCTTTGCAATTCTATACGATCCACGTGCGCCTGAATATCTGAAATCTAGGTTTCAGTACTTGGGTGCCTCTCATCAAAAACAACTTCGCTCCAGTTCTAATCTGGTACTCCAGACTCCTTCTCATCATTCTATATTTGTTTCCAAATCTTTTTCTCTTACTGCTATACGGCTGTGGAATGCACTACCTCTAGACGTACGAAATGCTCCGAATAGATTAGTTTTCAAGAGAAAAGCGCGTGAACACTATCTAAAAGATAACAACTTTTCTTGACTTCTCAATCTGACATGTCGATGTTTGTTTTACTGTATATGTATATATTTATGTATATATGTATTTATGTGTTTGTATGTAGGGTATTGTCTTAATATATATATGTAAGTATATGTGTCTAAATATGTGTATGATTGTTAATTATATTCAGAATTCTCTATCATTGTCACTGCCTTACAAATTTTCTGCTTATCCTCTCCGGTTGACTGGTAGAGAATGCCTATGGCATTAAGTCCGCCGTTTGCAGTAATATGGCAATAAAGATTAAATAAATTAAATAAATAAATAAATTCTTGCTCGTTGAACTGCAGCTGGAAAAAAATCCACTTTTAAAGCATTGCCATAGGCACAAGTTTCGATATGGCGACTCGTAAAAAACAATATGACCGGTTCGATGACGCATTTGGTAGTGACTCTGTCCTTTGCCGACCTCCGTAGCCGAGAGGCGTACATATCGGTTTTCAAGGTGACGCTTTCTCAGAGGTCCCAGGTTCGATATTATCATTATTATTTGCGTCAGGGGTCGCAGGTTCGGTTCCCACCCAGGACAAACACATGTGTTTATTCATTTTGTAATACTAACCTGGTGTTCAGGAGCCATAGCCTCAATAATACAGGAATATTTTTTTTCCAGTGCAAAAATTTTTTTTGGTGATTCAGTATCAGTAATAGAACACCTTTCCATAATTAGTTTAAATTTTTTTTTTTAAATATTTTTATCCCTATTGAAACGGTAGAATATGGACATAATTTTTAAAATAAAATTTCAATGAAAACGTCTCCTCTTGCGTATACCACCGTGCATCCCCGCCGCTCCCGGCAGCCCCCCGCCACAGTCCCCGCCGCGCTGCCGCTCCCGGCAGCCCCCCGCCATAGCCCCCGCCGCCCTGCCGCTCCCGGCAGCCCCCCGCCACAGCCCCCGCCGCCCTGCCGCTCCCGGCAGCCACCCGCCACAGTCCCCGCCGCGCTGCCGCTCCCGGCAGCCCCCCGCCATAGCCCCCGTCGCCCTGCCGCTCCCGGCAGCCCCCCGCCACAGCCCCCGCCGCCCTGCCGCTCCCGGCAGCCACCCGCCACAGTCCCCGCCGCGCTGCCGCTCCCGGCAGCCCCCCGCCATAGCCCCCGTCGCCCTGCCGCTCCTGGCAGCCCCCCGCCACAGCCCCCGCCGCCCTGCCGCTCCCGGCAGCCACCCGCCACAGTCCCCGCCGCGCTGCCGCTCCCGGCAGCCCCCCGCCATAGCCCCCGTCGCCCTGCCGCTCCCGGCAGCCCCCCGCCACAGCCCCCGCCGCCCTGCCGCTCCCGGCAGCCACCCGCCACAGTCCCCGCCGCGCTGCCGCTCCCGGCAGCCCCCCGCCATAGCCCCCGTCGCCCTGCCGCTCCCGGCAGCCCCCCGCCATAGCCCCCGTCGCCCTGCCGCTCCCGGCAGCCACCCGCCACAGCCCCCGCCGCCCTTCAAAGGCGCGCGCCGCAGTGGCCGCAGTGAGACTCATACGCACGCGCCGCTTTGATGTGTTTTCGTGTTCCCGCGCAAGCACAGTGCCCGTCGTTCGCGCCTTTCGTGTTGTAGGTTTTTTCTGATAACGATGTCAGAATTTACCAATCGTGAGTTTTACGAGATGGTACGAGTTTACCTTCTAAGTGGTGAGAACTTAAGTGCAGCTCGGAGAATGTACGCGACGGAGAGCATACCTCGTATGCGAGCCTTTGAGATCCGTAACCCCGCGATACCTAATACAAGAACCATTTTAGCAGCCAATCAAAGGCTGCTCGAACACGGCCAATTCATTACCCCGAGTCATGCACGAGGGTCTGGCAGACCTCGCCTGGCAGTCGAATTAGAAGAAACAATTTTTGAATTCTTTGAACGAAATCCCAGAGCCAGTACCCACGATGCGGCACGTCGCTTTGGTGTGAGCCAGCCTGCGGTATGGAAGCTACTTAATACAGCCGGACTCCATCCGTACCATTTTCAGCCGGTACAGCAACTCCATGACATAGACCCAGTACCACGTCGAGCCTTATGTGAGTGGCTTCTACATCACCGCGATGTAAATATCTTGTGGACGGATGAGGCATTGTTCACACGTGTGGGACTGTACAATGTGCATAATGAACATTGGTGGTCATTTAATAATCCCCATTTAGTAAGAGAAACACATCACCAAGTGCGTTTTAGCGCTAAATTAAAAATAAAATAATAGGGCCCATTTTTATCGACGGCGCCTTAACCGGAACGAGTTATTTAGAAATGTTACAGAATACAATAGAAAATTTGACTGAAGAAATACCGTTGTCGTACTTCAGGAATTTTTATTTTTAGCACGATGGCGCTCCACCTCATTACGCCATACAGGTACGAAACTACCTGAATGAAAAATACGGAGAAAATTGGATCGGTCGTGGTGGCCCCGTACCGTGGCTGGCTAGGTCTCCGGACCTTACACCCTGCGATTTCTTCTTATGGGGAGAAGTCAAACGCCGAGTGTATGTAGAGGAGGCACAAAGCCTAGAAGACTTAAAACAAAAAATTAATAACGCTTTTAGTGAAGTGAAAAGTGACACTAGTGTTTTGAATAAATTAAATGACAATTTAATAAAACGTGCACGATTATGTCTGGAAAGAGGTGGACTTCATTTTGAACAATTATTAAAATACAGCGATTAGTACATGGTAAGTAATTTTACTCGTAGTAAGGTATCATTTTTGATTGGACATTATTGTAAATACGTAGTTGATTCCAATTTTTTAAATACGCCTTAACGCAGAAGTACCTAAAATATGTAACCTCGGCATAACGTTAATATTTTTTCTAGGTAACTAATTTGTTTCTCTTTTATTTTCTGCATTTTGATGGTCCTAAGCCCATAAAAGTATGAAGGGAAAATTGGAATTACTCTTACAAATCACCTCAGGTCATGGCATAAATTCTAGTTCGAATCTTACAAAATGAGCGGTCAGTGACCCACGCTCGACGCCGTCACAGTATAAGAATGACACAGTATAGAAACTAAGCCTATTTGATAAAATAAATACCTACGCTCCATTGAAACCATAGGGTTGTCGTTTTGAATGTTTCTTTTACAAAATATAAAAGGAGTTCTGACATTATCAATCAATCGAATTGTAATAACTAATTAACAAACAAACAATATACATACACATTTGTTCAGACGGTGATATCTACTTATATTATTCTATTATCACCACATGATATAGAAATAACATATGCGAAAACTGGGCGGTTAAAATATATTTCCAGACTAAAATATATTTCCAGATCATACAAAAATCTTATTTTTTATTTCATATAAGCCTACTACTTTCCTTCATTTTTTAAATAAAAACGATCACGGAACGTATAACGTGACCCCTCATCTCGACGCGCTACGCGTTACTGAGCGTCCTGTTAGGTCCACTTAGGCGGCTCGTCGGTGAGCGTGTTTATGTGTGCGTGCGATTTCGAACGCTTGTAGGCAGTTTCACCACTGTATACTTATATTTACACTGTGACGCCGTGATACCTACTTAGGTATAACAGCATCGAGCGCGCGCTCAGCTGACGCACGGCGCGCGGTGTCCATAAATTTAGTTTTAAAGTCTCGATCTTTGATAAGCGATAACTTTATTTTTTAGTATGAGGACATATCAAAATAAAAAATACGTGTTTGTTTAAATTACTTAAAGTTTATTTTCACAAAATCTTCGCAGTGGTTTTAAATTATTCCTGTATATTGGGCTATCGAAGGGTTCGCTTCAAACAGAGCATGTGTTATTTCAAATCTTCTTCTGTTTATAACAGAGCGATTGCACAAAACACATAGACGACGATTATCTGCCATGGTTCACAAAATCCAATTCACAAAGCTTACAAAATCCAGAAACAAGCACAGGTCAACAAAGTGAGATGAAACAAGTCCGGTAGGCAAGCTAGAGTTGAATTAGATTTGAAAACTGGGTACGTAAATCGCACAGTACACAACGAAACAAGCTTAAACGTAGGACTGCAACGGTCGCAGGCTTTCATCACCTGACCACATCATATCATGAGCTCGTCGCTGATTGGTCAGGGCCGCCGGCGTTAAGTGCGCTCGTCGCTGATTGGTTAGTTGTTTCTACCTGTTTAAACCCCACATGCAAGCGGCGTGCGCATGATTTTCTAAACAGGTAGAAACAAGTTCTAAGTAACAATGTTTAGTAATTAAGGTAATTATTATTTTAGGATATGTATGTAAGGATATGTACAAAATATGAATATATAAGCACTAGGATGTAAGTACCTTTTTTCTCAAATGGAATAAAGGTGTACTTTCTTAACCAAAGTTGTTCTTTATTAGCCCCCCTTTCGATTGATACCACTTTCATTACTGGCTGCTAATGGGACAGAACGCCCATTGTCCTTTGCTAGTTATGTAGTAGGATTTGAGGGAGCATTTAAGACACTATTACTCAACAATTATAGCAGTGACCATGCTATTAATTCTAATTGTGAAGAAGATACAAATAAATGTCTCAAATCTCCGAAATTCTTCCTAAAGAATAAGAATATAAGTGATGCTCCCTCACAGTCTCATACTATCGTTTTAGATCAAGGTTTGAATGTTATATAAAATAATAAAAGCATTTCAGATGCAGGGGCTGATCAAAGAGAATATGTTTGTGGGTGGGCTTTAGCCAAATGTCTGCAAAAAATTGTTAAAGGTTGTAAAAATTGTAAAAGTAAGTTACTAGGTCACGCAGATAAGGAAACAAACCGATTCATTAAAGTTAAAGAATACAAAACCAATAAGATGTGGCTTTGTTATCCGTCAGATGATTTATTAGCTTCTTTTCAAGAAATCCAAAATGTTACAATTGTATTTCTCAATAGTAATTGCCATGAAAGATTTTTAAAACATTGAATCAAATCATTTTTAGAAATGTTTTCTGATTTTGCTTTTTTAAATTGTGATAAACATATAGATAGCATCACCAAATATTTCACTGATTTATCTATAAACATAATTATTTATAGCTGGTGCAGAGCAATAAAAAGAATATTAGATGGAAAAATGTCCTACTAAGGAGACGATAAAATAAAAAAAGCAGCTACAGAGAATTATAATAAACATAAAAGTAATGCCACTAAGAAATAATGTAATATTTAATAAAGGTATTGTTCGCGCTGGTTCGAGAAGGGGTTGAGAAATGGGAATGGAAACTCACCAATATAATTTTAATTACTTTCCTTCGATATAATATGGTTGGCGAGTCCACGCCGGTCAGCGGTTTTCACTTGCACTTGAGTTTTTTGTGGCCACAAACACAACACCTTTATTTGTTACACATGTATAATAGATACTTCACAGGTTTATATATGAGTTCCGAGGCAGTAATGTCGCCTATATTAATTTTCAATTCGGAGCACTCGCGAAAAACTTCTACGTCGAATGCATCCAAAACCGGAACCGACTTTTTTTATCAGCGCGCCCTTGCGGCGAACGTATTTGGCGAGTGACAAGGACGGAGATATGGGAGGGGCAAGGAAAGAAAAGGACAGGATGTCCTTCAACGGAAGAACCGCACAAAATACTAATTATTTAAATTTATTATTTTATAATATTGATCAATTTCACATGTCTCCTTATTAATGAATATAAAAACCATGACCATAGTAAATGGCGTAAACATGCCCCCCAGCTTGACAAAACCCAGGTTTGTCAAAACTAATAATATATAAGTAATAATGTATGTATCTCTAAGTTAAGCAAAATAAACTAATTTTATATATTTATTATATTATTAAGTAGTTATATGTGTGGACTGTATAATAATTTATTGAGTTGGAAGTGGATATATCTTTACGACAGGACGGCGATAGACACCAGACTTTGTACGAACATTCACGACTCGCACTATCCCATCTTTGCCAGGAAATACCCGTTCTATTATGCCTAATGGCCAATCTAAAGGAGAACCATTCTCTGATTGAAGTAATACAACAGTACCTTCTTTGATTAGTGAAGTATCTTTAGTCCATTTATTACGACTTTGTAAAGTATTTAAATATTCTAAACTCCACCGTTTCCAAAATGATTGCAGTAGGCTATCGAGCATACGCTTTCTGTCAGTAATATTCACATTTTCAGAAACAGGTCCTGTAGGAAAGGATCTTAATGGAGTCAGAGTTAAGAAATGTGCGGGTGTCAACGCTAGTGGCTCAGATGGGTCGGAGCTTAATACAGATAATGGCCGTGTGTTTAATACCGCCTCGATCTGAGTCAAAAGAGTAGACATCTCTTCGAAAGTAAGCAGTCGTGTACCAACTACCTTATTAAGATGTGATTTAACACTTCTTATATTGCCCTCCCAAATTCCACCAAAATGAGGTGAGGAGGGTGGATTAAATTTCCAAATTATTGAGTTATTTATTAATTCAAAGTTAAGTTTCTCATTATAGTCTTTTGAAGAAACTAACTTATATATTTCATCCAGATACGATTTCGCACCAATAAAATTGGTACCGCAGTCTGTATAAACAAATTTAATAGGTCCGCGCCGTGATATAAACCGCCTAAAAGAGTTTAAAAAAGACTCTGTACTCAAGTCGCAAGATAATTCAACGTGTACCGCCTTAGTTACAAGGCAAACGAAAAAGCAAATATACGCCTTTTGACTTCGTACGCCGCGCCTCCGATAAGGTATAATTTGTAAGGGTCCAGCGTAATCTATACCGGTATGATAGAATGCCTTAGCTTGTTGCACTCGGCATGCTGGTAAATCAGCCATCAACGGAAACTCATTTTTCGGATTAACCTTGAAACAAATGTTACAATTTCGTATTCGTTTACGAACAATATTTCGTGCAGACAAAATCCAAAACCTTTGACGCAGCAATGACATCAATAATTGGGGTCCCGTATGTAAATATTTATTATGGTAATAATCAATAATTAAATTAACAATATGATCACGCGAGGGCAACAATATTGGATGTTGACTATCATAAGGCAAGTCAGCGTTATTCAAACGGCCGCCAACTTGAAACAAACCATCACTAACAAAAGCCTTTAATTTTAGAAAAGCCGGTGATAAAGGTTTATTGGAATTAAATTTATCAAATTCAGTACTAAAATAAGCAAGTTGTAAATCTTTAAGAACTAATGATTCGGCCACTTCAAAGTGAGATGGATCGAATATTTTAGGGAGTTTTTTTAATAAATCTCAATATATAAATTACGACGCGAAGCAATTTCGGCCATGAAGAAATTCTTAAAGCGAGCTTACATAACATAGGAGGCTCTTTTTCAGCTACAGAAACTAAAACGCTAGCTTTCTGTTCCGGGACGTCACCAATCGTGGCTACGTCTAATTTAGAAATCGGCCATTGTGCACTAGGCAAACGTGCGAAACGAGGGCCGGGAAACCAAAGCGGATGATCGCTTAACTGTGCAGGTGTTAAACCACGCGAAAGACAGTCCGCTGGATTTTCTTTACCCGGGATAAAATAAAAATTACTAGGATCCAATAACTCCTGAATTTTGGCAACCCTGTTCGCCACAAAAGTCTGCCAACGAGAAGAAGGCGCCTCAATCCAGGCTAATGCAACCTGACTATCGGTAAATGCAAAAATATTATTTATTTTTATACGTTCGGAATACGTATCAATGACAATCCGCATTAATTTTGCCAAAATTAAGTTACCACAAAGCTCCAAACGAGCCAACGTAACATTACGCACTGGCGCTACACGCGACTTCGCACATATTAAATTAATTAAATATTTATTTTCATCAGGAAAATATATATGTAGGTATACAACCGCTCCATACGCTTGTTCAGAAGCATCGGCGAATCCGATCACGGATACTAAGCACTTAGGGTTGTAACCAACGTATCGCGGTATTTTAATATTCCCTAATAAAGGTAATTCTAATTCAATTTGACTCCACAGTGATATTATATGCTGTGGTGGTTTTTCATCCCAATCAATCTGATCGGTCCATAACGAACGGACAATTAATTTCGCTAATAATGTAACTGGGGCAACGAATCCCATAATGTCCCATAAACGGGCAATAGTAGAAAGAATGTTACGTTTAGTGCATTCACACTTACGTTCGTTCACAGTGAACATAAATATGTCTTCACCTGGTAGCCAGCGAAGCCCTAGAATTTTAAAAGAATCATCAGGGCCGAATTCAACATCGGCAGAAACACGAGCGTCTGAAGGTATATTTTTCATTACTTCGGAAGAATTACTAGAAAACTTTACAAGATCAAACCCCCCAGCATGGAACATTTCCATTAGCTGTTGTGACAGCTCGATACCCATCGAAGGAGAACTACAAGACGTAACCAGATCGTCCATGTAGATATCGCGTTCAGCAACAGAAGCCGCGACTTGAAAATTCGAACCTTCGTCTTTAATCAATTGACGGACCGTTCGAATAGCAAGATAAGGACTCGCACATAAACCGAATGGAACTCTAGTCATCTGATATAATTGAAGCGAATGACTGCGATCATCGCGAAATAATACCATTTGGAATCGCCAATCATCAGGTTGTACCCATATTTGTAAATACATCTGTCTAATATCAGCGCTAATAGCTACAGGAAATAATCTAAAATTCAACATTATTTTAAACAAATCATTTTGTAAGTTGGGACCAACGTGTAATAAATCATTAAGTGACAACCCTGACGACGTTTTCATACTTGCGTCCAAGACTACGCGCAGTTTAGTTGTACTTTTGTCGGGCCGTATGACAGCATGATGCGGAATAACGTAATAAGAATCAAACTTTAAGTCACCGTTGAACGGAACCAAGTATCCTTTTTTCAAATAATCCAAAAAGACCTCATTGTATTGGTGGCGAATATCATCATTAGACGCTAATCTCCGCTCCAACGATAAAAACCTACGCACGGCTAATTGTAGTGAATCACCTAATTTAGAGGGATCCTTTTTAAACGGTAGCGAAACGATGTACCGACCGCTCTGATCACGTAACGTAGTCTGAGAATAAAATTCGTCGCAATCCCTTTCATCTGAGCTTAGCAAGTTGGCTGTAGGCACGTCCTCTAACTCAAAAAACCGATTTATCGAATCTTTTAACGAAAAGTTATAATCTAATGTTCAATAAGTGTGCACGTCTGACTCAGTATTAAATACCGGGGCTTGACCGTAAACAATAAATCCAAGCGAAGTTTCTATAGCTACGGGTTCATTCAATTCGCGAGCTATAACATTCGGTCGTACAATACGAGCGAAAATGTCCGAACCGACTATCAAGTCGATCGCGCCAGGTTCCGAATAAGTCGGATCAGCTAACGGAATGTCCTTCAAATAATCCAAACATTCGCGATCTATCTTCACGGAAGGTAACTCACTTGTAATACGGTGAGCCACTAACGGCTTAATAGAAAAACAAACAGAATTGTCCAAAGTAGAACATAATGTTAAGCAAGTAAACCCTTCAATAGGATTATTCATATTACCTACTCCGCATACGTATTTAGTTGGAGAAGGATATAATTTTAAATTCAATTTTTTACAACAATTTAAAGTAATTAAATCTCGCTGTGATGCACTATCAACTAAAACGCGAACGCCGTGAATATTACCGCAATCGTCCACAACATTGCATCGCGCAGTACCTAAAAGCACCGTTCGCATGCGCGAGTCCGAGTCGCTCCCGCTACGCGCGGCAGTGGCGCCGACGACGGAATTTTGTTGCAACATCGTCGTGCATAACGATACCGAGCGCGAATCGCGCGCTGTCGATGTATTGTTCAACGCGGGTGGTTGAAGTAAAACAGCTGTTTTCGTAGTACCTACTTTATTCGGGCGTTGAACTTGCGTGTCAGTATTGGTGATAAAATGCAATAAAGTATGATGACTACGTGAACATTGAGCACAGGTAGCCTTTGAATTACATTGGCGTATCAAATGTGACGGGCTAAGACAATTCACACAAGCTTTATTTAATTTAATAATATTAAAACGTTCCGAAGGCGTCAAGGAAATAAATTTTTTACAGAACCGCAACTGAGAATGATCTTTGTTACCACAACATATGCAAGCATTTTGTTCGTTAACAACAAACATCTTATTATTTTTATCATATGTATTAAAAGACCGTGAAGTTAAATTTCGACTATTTTTTGAAACAGATTGCAATTTTGAAGTAGATGGTTTTGCTTCTATTGTATTATTCACGCGTTGCAAAATATGTGAATGGTTCCGTACAAAATTAATAAATTGGGAACAAGTAGGTAGCTTATCAGAGTTGCTGTGTTGTATTTCAAATGATTTTAAAATATCTAAATTCAGCTTTTTCGATCCAAGGTGTATAAAAATTAAGTCTTCTAAACTATCCATATTAAGTTGTTTTAATGAGTTTACTAATGATGAATACTGGTCAATGAAGTCCGCTAAAGTATTGGAACAGTCATCTTTAACTGAAGTTAAGTTCATTAATTTATCAAGATAAGTCGCGGCTAAGACGCGTTTATCGTTGTATTTATTTACTAATGTATTCCACAACACAGAATAGTTCTCTGAAGTAGGCATAAATCCCTGACAAATAGTTTGTGCTTTTCCTGTCAATTTACCTAATAAATATTGAATCTTTTCGTAATCATTTAAAGTGTTATTATCATGAATAGTATTTTTAAATGTTTAATAAAATATAGGCCAGTTCTCTAACTCGCCGTTAAAAGAAACCAACTCAAGCCTCGGTAATTTCGGGCCTTGTTTAACCGGAGACAGTATTTTCGCCTCGCAGGTATTAGAAGGTGATGATAACTGTGAGTATTTGAATTTAACTCGCACATAAAGATCTTCAAAAGCAAGCATGGATTCGTAATTGGGATCTCCAGCGTCCGCCTTTGACGACAACAATTCATTACGCTCGTCTAATGTTCGTAAAAAGTCCGATCGAATAATGTCGATCGTACTAGCAGTAGATAAAAATGTATCCACGCGATCAGGAGAGTCTAAGGTAGACATATTATCATAAATACGTTGCATTCGTGCAAAAATGGTATTCATTTTAATTTCTAATCTACGCAAAGATCTGAAAAATTGACTTTGATATTTAGGGTCGGCTTCAGTAGCCATGGTGAAGTGTTAATAATTATTTATTGACCAATGACAATTATAATAGGAACAGAGACAAGTGAAACCGCTGCAATATTATTTTGAACAAACAAAATGGCGTCTGATGAAATAAACGTGTAATAATGAATTTACAAAACTATCCGTGGCCGAAGTGACCAAATAATTATGTTCGCGCTGGTTCGAGAAGGGGTTGAGAAATGGGAATGGAAACTCACCAATATAATTTTAATTACTTTCCTTCGATATAATATGGTTGGCGAGTCCACGCCGGTCAGCGGTTTTCACTTGCACTTGAGTTTTTTGTGGCCACAAACACAACACCTTTATTTGTTACACATGTATAATAGATACTTCACAGGTTTATATATGAGTTCCGAGGCAGTAATGTCGCCTATATTAATTTTCAATTCGGAGCACTCGCGAAAAACTTCTACGTCGAATGCATCCAAAACCGGAACCGACTTTTTTTATCAGCGCGCCCTTGCGGCGAACGTATTTGGCGAGTGACAAGGACGGAGATATGGGAGGGGCAAGGAAAGAAAAGGACAGGATGTCCTTCAACGGAAGAACCGCACAAAATACTAATTATTTAAATTTATTATTTTATAATATTGATCAATTTCACATGTCTCCTTATTAATGAATATAAAAACCATGACCATAGTAAATGGCGTAAACAGGTATAATTATAAAAAATATTTTTTTACTTATTTCCAATTACCTATAATAAAACATCTTAAACACTCTTATCTATAGTCGAGAGAAGTAATTATTAGAGAAAATGTCTTTTGCCAATAGACATATTCTCAAATAATTACTTCTCGACTATAAATACGAAGTTAAGAATAGCTACAGATAATACCTATATATATATATATATGCAAGTATACAAAAATATATCTATACGTAAAAGCTATGTATAGTATAGTTGTGAAAAGTAGTTCACTGACCAAACTCCAGCTGGCAGCACTTTCCGTACATGCAAAATTTTCCATAGAGTTGCTACTCTTTCCCTTTTTATATTACATTACTCTTTGGCTCAGACGGCCGCTGCATCTTATTTTGTAGTGATTTTGCGTTTACATTTATCGTATTTATTGAAATAATATAATAAATTTATGCTTTAAAATTATAATAACTTTGTTCCTTATGAAATAATCATTAATCGGGCATAAATTTTGTTAAACAATATTGTTGTGGCTAAGAGAAATTCAAGCAATTTTGAATGTTTTTTGGTTTGTAATATGATTGTTTTTCTATATATAATCAGTGCTATTTCAAAATTTCGACGCTACTGTTTACTTTACGACTATATAAGAGATATCATTCTATTTCTTTTATTTCGTTTGTTAAGAACAGTAGCTCAATCCAGGACTTCAAAAAAGTGTCTTTGCGCATTTTATGAAAATCTTTCTCTGGTTTTCTCGGGTTTAATTAAAAAGATGAGCAAAATTTCCAAAAAGTAAAGCCACTTATTTCTATACCAAGAGTTATTCTTCACTATTCAACAAGTCAAAATTGTTAATTTATTTTTGTTTCCGAGAAAAATCACGCAGAAATCACAGTTGAGATGTAATATGGGTCTTAATAAATGGACTATTCGACACAAATATAATTTTTCATTTCGAATACTGAGACAAGCGCATTTCATCAAACATACAAACAAACTCTTTAGCGTTATTATTAGTATTGATGTGGTGTATACCTAATAATACATTATTTATTCGGTTTTAAAGCAGCAGATTATGTTCAGGCATTATCTGCCCTTATAAAAGAAGATCTAAGGGATCTTATTCCTCAAACAGGACCGAGGGTTTTGTTAACCAGATGCTGAAGAACATGGAAAGCTCAAAATGGTTGCGAGAGTAGTAACAACGTCTCATCTATCTCGGTAAGCTTTTATCTCTATTTAAATATCGTTTATTTATGTATTTTCACTTTTTATTTTATCTTACATCTTCTTGTATTTTTTTTTTATTACTACTTAACATTATTAATATTTCATGAGCGTTCATTCGCATATCTTTGTATCCTTACAATTTGTTTATTATTGTAGTAGGTATTACTAAATAACAGAAAAAAGGAATTTGTGACTTTAAATCTCTTAAACTAATGTCCAAATAGAAAAATTCATGTTGTGTTCGATAGTATATTTATTGATACGGTGCGGTGGTTGTATTATTGGTTATGTTGCACGACTTCAGCGACACCTAGCGTACGTATCCTTGCGAACTTTGACGTTTTGAAATTAAACGTGTTATTTTAGACAATATTAAAATCAAAATCTATCTAATAATTTAAATTACAAAATAAATGCGATACTGTGAGTTGGTTGGACAGATGGTTGTCAAATCACTTTTTAATCGTTCAAATTAAATGAGGTAACTAAATATTTAAAAATTTCTTTCATTTTGGTTCAGCGCATTTTTAGTTGCAATTTTACTGTAAAACAAGAAATTAAAAATCCTATGATGGTTTTATTATTAAATAGTAAACATACAATAATCATGTATTGTTAGTGATAAATGAAATATAGTTTTTAGATCGAAATTAGTATTATTCTGTGGACCGCGTTTGTGTATATCACTCACAATATAAAATCTGTAATATCTTGCAAGGCCTATATGATTTAAAGTAGGTAATTAATCTCAGTTGGAATTCATAATCAGTATGACTGCGTTTTTATTTTAATATAAATTTGATTGCATCTGAATACAGTACGACTAAAGTACTTACCTAAATGATAAAAGCAAACAAACATTATTTTTAGTCATTGTATTTAGAAAATACTTGTACAAATAATGATAATAACAACAAAAGTAATCAATTTGAATGTTATTTTACTTTAAAATATATATATATATATATATATATATATATATATATATATATATATATATATATATAGATATCTCTTCTCGGCAAATGTTGATCAAACGGGCTGTGGCATCAGTTAATTGTTGATCCGTTGGCAATTGTTGATCAGGACAGTTTTTGTTGATCTAATGTAAAATTGTGCATACAAATGTGGCTCCGATCAGATCAACAATTGCCAGCCCTCTGGTGGCAAATATATGAACTAATCACGGTATTTTTATACAATTCCGCACCATCAATTGTTGATCAGATTCAAATGGGCCAATCAGGGGCTACCTTCTCTACTATTGGTTGTAATCTTTTATGCGCTGTTGCCACTTCTCTACATAAATCGCGCGCCATCTTGCTATTAAGAAAAACTGAAAAAACTACACAAAAAGATCAAAAATAATTATTACTGAAATCTCGCAATTACAACAAATACACCTAGACTTCCCAGTGAGTAATCAAAGTTACTTAATTAGCTGTGATTGAATGACCTGCCTTACCTACATGATGTATACTACCTATTATATAGTCACCTATTTATATCATAAATATGAGTTTATTGTGACTAGATATTAAAAGGTACTAGTCGACATACTAGTGGTTAGGGCAGTCGACCGGATAGCGGAAGGTCCGAGGTTCGATTCCCGGCTGAGGCGACAAATTTTTTCTTTGCTTAAATTTATTTATTTATTATATTTTAACAATAAGGTTGATAAAAATATAAAAATACTTTTTATAAATATGTTATTTTTATTCTACAAAATGTTATACAAACGTTTAGTACTCGTACGTAAGCCAGCTAGTTTTCATGACAATTTCCTCCCAGACGATATTTTGTAAATGGAATAAGAAAAATGTCTCATGACAATAAAATCATCAGCTGCAGTTCCATCGCTGCTTTGAGCAGTAGCAGCCTTCCAAACATGGAAAAAAATATTTTTTGTTATTTCCTCCCAACTGAAAAAACATTCTAATGATAGTTAGTCAAATATGTTAAAGTTAAAAAAAAAAGCTGTTATTAATAAATCCTTCTTTTTGAATCACTCTATCTATTAAAAACAAACCACATTAAAATCCGTTGTCTAGTTTTAAAGATATAAACATACATACATACAGACGCGGAAAGCGATTTTGCTTTATACTATTTAGTGTAGCGTTTAAATAAGAAGAAATACAAACTTTTTACAAGCTTTTATTTAACTTGCTATGTTATACTATATTACTATATTATATGTTACAATGCAATATTATGTTCAGCATGATCTGGTGGTGCACCCAGGATCTGCTCCCAAGGAGGGAATTCCTTAAAAATTGATAGTACGAAGTTGAAATTTTAAATGTGAGCACAATTGTGATAGCAATGCAATATGATGTTCAACATGATCTGGTGGTGCACCCAGGATCTGCTCCCAACGAGGGAATTCCTAAAAAAATGATAGTACGAAGTTGAAATTTTAAATGTGAGCACAATTGTGATAGCAATGCAATATTATGTTCAGCATGATCTAGTGGTGCACCCAAGATCTGCTCCCAACGAGGGAATTCCTTAAAAATTGAAAGTACGAAGTTGAAATTTTAAATGTGAGCACAATTGTGATAGCAATGCAATATTTTGTTCAGCATGATCTGGTGGTGCACCCAGGATCTGCTCCCAACGAGGGAATTCCTTAAAAATGTATAGTACAAAGTTAAAATTTGACATGTGGGCACAATTGTAATGGAAATGCAATATTATGTTCAGCATGATTTAGTGCTGCACCCAGGTTATGTTACGTACAAGTAGGCGAGGTATTAGTTTTAAACATTTCAATAGCAGGGGACGTTATATAGTTCGCACTATGTAAAAAAACTTTAAAAAAAATAGAACCGACTTAAAACTTAAAAAAAAAAAACATAAATAATACTTATCTCAAAAGCTACTTATTCAAAAATGCTATTAAAGGCGGGGTCTTCCGTAGGTTAATACATGAATGATAGGCGCCCGACTTCAATAGCATTTTTTGAATTTGAAAGCTTTTAAGATAAGTATTATTTATCTTTTTTTAAGTTTTAAGTCGGTTCTATTTTTATTGAAAAGTTTTTATTTCAAGCTTTTTAGTGATATTGATATTTTTTAAGTTCAATAGGTAACACTAAAAATATAAAATATCTATAAATAAAATTATGCAAAGTAGAAGTCTTAGAAAAGAAGATTTTATACATAATTTTTTCAGTAATTCTATACTTATTTTAAAAAGAGAAAGCATCTATTGGCTACTTAATACGCGTTGGACATACGCTATAATTTATGCAGACAAAGTCGCGGGCAAACGGCTAGTTTAATAGATATTGGTTCAATTCAAGAAGAAATTGATTATAATATCTACTTTCATAAAAATATACATACTCCATGAACACAGAAAATTCACATTTCCTTTCGGATTTTGAATAAATTCCAAATACGCAATCTTTTGTTTTCAGCGCTGAAATGAGGCGTGTCTTACCATGCCAACTAAATATTTAGATTTTATTTGGCGAAAAACATATTGTTTTCTTATAGAAGGAAAACTACCGATTCGATTTTGATAAAATTTAAATGGGACCAACTAGTGCCATATAGCTGTCGAATAAAAAAGAATTTTGAAAATCGGTTCATAATTGGCGGAGTAATCGCATAACAAAGACACACAAAAAAAACATACGCGTCGAATTGAGAACCTCCCCCTTTTTGGAAAGTCGGTTAAAAAGAATGATGCTGGATTCCATATAACAAGTATAACCACTAGCATTCTTTTTACATGAATCGACTATTTAGTTATTAGGGTTAGTTATATGTAAACGTAGCTTATGGCTTGATTACACTAAGCAACATTCAAAATTTCCCGGGGAAAATTCATACTGTATTCCGTAGATAATCATGCACCTATTAACAGAAAAATATTAATTTATTTCAATCACGTATAAAAAAATCGTAAATCTCTGGAAAAAATAAAAGTATTTTTTGTTGCCTAGTGTTATAGGTTTAATTATATTTTTTTCTTATAGATGTTATTTACTTGGGTATTTATCTGCATCCAGGTCCTTCTAGATAGCACAGGCGCTTTCTTTATTACTGCAAGACACTTTGCTTTTCCAGGGTTAGTTTTTTGTTTAATATTGTCCTTAAAATGAGTTCTTACTGCCTTTAACTCCTCCTTTGTCCATCGAGTATGCGTTTTCTTTCGCCTTCGCGTCTGTGCTAGACTTAGAAATTCATCAGAACTTGCAGACGATTCTTCTAAAATATTCTCTGCTTTGTTGGTTCCTTTGTAACATTTCAATCTGTTGATCTTTAAATTTCTATCTTTTCCATCATTTTCTTCGTTTTCTAGATCGCTCGTGTTGGAATTCTCCTTTTCTGTCATAATTTGATATTCTACGTCGTCATTACTTTCAACATTCTGCAAAGGACTTTTCTCGGAATATATTTCCTGTTTATGTATTTTGCTTTTGTGTGGATTACATTGAAACTTTCCCTTAACATTTTTTACTGTTTCATTTGCCTGAAATGCTCCATTTTGATCATGAAGTTTAGAGAAGTCTTGTATTGTATTGGAGATTTTTTTCTGTCTTAGTTCACATAGTTTGTCTTCTACTAAATTTTCACTAATTTTAAAATTTTCTGCAGGTTCATCGGTATCATCTAAACTTTTTTTTCCAGCAACGTTATTTTCTAATTTTTTCTCAATTTCTTCTTCTTCTAAGAAGGATTGACCAGCTTGATTTAAATTTATTTTTTGTTTTGTCAGTTTTATCAAATAATTTACTTGTGTCGGTCTATCAGTTTCATTTAATTGTAATTCAGTGAGAGTAATGGTATTTTCAGAGTTATCTGGTCTTTTTTCTAACTCTAAAGATTTCGAAGTTACAGTTTCCGGTTTTTTATTTAAAGATTTCTCTGAACCCTTTTCCAAATCCAATTCTATAGTCTGCCTATTTTTCTTTTTTTCAAATTCCATTACAGTTGAGCCAATTATTGCTTTTTGTATCACTTGTAAAGGTAATCTGTAGTTACTTGAGTGAACTGCTAGATCATGCCCCAAAAATCCCGCCAAATGTTCAGTATATTGATCATTTTTCTTTGCATACAACTGAGACATCGTTGCTACGTGGTGCCGTACACCGGTAGATGTGAGCATTTGAGGATTTTTTAATTTGCACATACTTTTTATTTTGTTAAGACATTTTCCACCATCAAATGGACGAGAGGTTAGTGGTCTACCAAAAAGTAATGGGTTATTATCAAGGATTCCAACTGATTTCCGATTGGCAACAATAAGATCTATATTTCTTCGCATCTGTTTTGTTAGCAGTACAGGTACTGACCGAGTCCTCTTTCCAGGGATCATAAAGACATCTAACTGATCAATTGCTTCCTTTTGTTCTTGTGACAGCAGCTCAAGAACTTTGGAAGGTGTTTCTTCCTCTTTTCTGTTTAGATAAAAACAAAGTTCAGTTTCAGCTACATCTCCAGCCCTTTTTTTATCCATGACTATTATATGTGCAATTGTGACTTCACACAAATTTTCATAATTCAAAACAGTGACATTATTTTTTAGGTTCTTTGAATATTTCTTTTCGAGTTCGTGGATTTTTTCTGTTATTAATCGTATATCTTCATCAACAGGCATCATCGTTTCTTTTGTCATCAAATTCCGTTTACGAGTTTTTTCGGCATTGGAAGAAATTTCCCATTCCCAATTTATTTGGATTAATAATTTAAATTCGTCCAGTTGTCTTTTTAAAGTCTCTTTATAAGCTTGACTTCCATGTCCCATTATCATTTCGGTGTACAACACTTCAATGCAGCCTAGTACGCTCGGTCTCAGCCTAGATGGTATGCTAATGGTTTGAACGAATCCAGTCTCCTCATTGAAGCCACACATCTTTTTAACACAATTCATAAAAGTCGTGTAATGTTGCGGTTTGAATAGATGACTAAGTTCTTGTATAGAAGGATCTTCAGTTTTTAAATGTAATAATAAGTTGCCAAGATCACGTAGTTTAGAACATATGGCTTTTCTACTACGCGATTCTTTCTTCTTTTTTATTAATCGTGAGCCATATGCCATAATTAGTGGGTCTGTTTTAACTAACGTGGAAATCTCATCATGCCGCAAACGTGGCAAAATATGATCTTTAATTTGCTGAGATGCTTCTGACAAATGGGGAATTATACTGATGGAATGATTTGCTAGTACTTGTTCTTTGTAAGAATTTGGTAATTTTTCTATATTTAAGACATCTGAGCCGCAACTTTTAAAATGTTTATAAAAATATTTACGTTTAAAAGTTCCTAAACATTTTTTACATGTGGTGAAAGCAGAAGGGCTAGATAATGGATAATTTCCCTTCTTTGGTATTAAGTCACCTTCTTTTTCAAAAATAACTGTAGAATTATGTAAGAAATTTCCTCTATTACGAAGATCATCAGTGATTTCTTGTCGTCTCCGTTTTCGCACTTTAAGATCGGGATCATTAATTGACATATACTGTAATACTTCCGATTCATTTTTGTGATGTTTTAACAAATGACGCGTGAAATTAGTGACCAGATTTTCGCAAAAAATACATGCATTTCTTCGCACCCACTTCCGTTTCTTCTTTAGGCCCTTCAGCTCTTGTTGTTCAGGTTGCTTGTTTTGCAATTCTGAACTTGACTCTTCTGAATCGACATCAGTCTAAGAAGAAAAAAAAGAACAAATTATGTATAAACCCTAAATTGCAAATTATCGAAAATCATAAAACCTATGTTTAGTGACAAGTAAAGTAATCGCGCAAAGCGAATCTAGCACTGTGGTGGCGGAGAAACATACTAAATTAACGTTACGGCGGCTTTTAAGTCAGCCTTCCTACAACATATGTAAATGATAGGTAAGTAGGTAGTAGTGTAAGTGTGAATAATAGAAAATAACGAGTTACTAACATTATACAACTCTTGAATGATATCTTCGTTTCTCATCGCGGTACGATCCTTTTTTTTCCATTTTTTTGTACATTTTGATTTTGAGAAATTATCTTCTTCTGATATCTAAAATAGAATCAACAGTATCACCATTCTATTAGAAATCAACAACTGCTGTCATATATGCGGTATTGTAATGCCACAGTTGAGACGAAACTTTGTTAGTTTCGTCAAAACCTCAACTTTCATTGAAACTACTACACTAGACAATTTTCACAAAAAGGCGATATATTCACATATTTTGTTATATTGATAATATTTTAATATTTACCAATAATTACCTGATTATTAGTCTCACTTAGGTTAAGAAAAGATGATTCTAAAGAGTAAACGTCCGGAGAAGAACCGTGTTTATCTAAAAGTGACTTTTTGCAAAATCTTTTGTTATCTGGATGATTTCGAATCTGCAAATAAAAAATCTTTATACATTTAGAAAAATAGAGTGAGTATTTGTCTGAATTATATTAAAAATTACATCTGTTAGTGAAACAACGCCAATTGAGCTATCACTGGGTTGATAAAATGAATCTGGATCATAATCTGAGCCATCACTGGGAGAAAAATCTTGGTTATCAGTGTCAGAATTGATTTTTTGGCTTTTAGTCAACTTGCAACATGCCCTTAATCGTTTTTTTCGTGGTTCTTTAATATCCTCGCCATATACTATCGAATTATTTTCAGTGATCTGAAAATAAGTAAATTATTTATACTTATACTTACGAGTACCTAAATACCTAATGTAAATACTTATCAAATTACGATTTATGCCAGTAAACTTATTCGTTTTATGCTAAAGCTATAAATATATTTTTAACCGACTTCAAAATCCAAAAGGAGGAGGTTATATGTTCGACTGCGATGTATATTTTTTATGTATGTTCACCGATATTATTTTATCGAAATCAAATTTCTAGTTTTCCTTTTATAACAAAATAAAATACGCTTTCTATCACATCAAAACAACATTTTTAGATGTATCGTAAGACACGGCCCATTTCAGGGGTTCGCACCCCTTCTGTAAAAATTCAAACACGAATTCGAGTTCACACATTTATACGAATTCACATAAGTTAGTATGGAAATTCTATTGATTACATTTTTAATTATATGAGTTTCAAAGTGACATAGGAATAAAATATATTTAAAAAATGGATTTAATAGAATTTTTTTGGCGTGATTTCGGACACATGAGTGAATTCTATTTCGGGACTGAATTATTACAAAATCGCAGGGCAGCTACAAAACAAAAGATTGCGTATTTAGAATTCATTCAAAATCCAAGGAAATGTGAATTTTATCGTCTTAAATGTCTGTGGAATTTTCTATGTTCAAGGAGTATGTATATTTTTATGAAAGTAGGTATGTTAATCGATTTCTTCTTAAATTTTGAACCATTTTCTATCAAACTAGCTGCTTCCCCGCGACTTAACCTACATAATTATAGCCAACGCGTATTAAGTAGCATAATTGAAAGAAAAAGCAATCAAATCTTTCATCTACTCTATAATATGAGTGTAAATTTATTGGAAAACATATGTATAAAATCTTCTTTTCTGAGATTGTCACTATGGTGAATATTTTTTTATTTTTAAAGATATTTAATGTGTCAATGATTAAAGTAGATCCGTGCCCACTTAATCGTTCCCTAGGACCAAGCAGCCGAAGCGTCTGACCCAAAGCTAGTATTTAATATTTTTAGTGTTATCTAACAAACAAAAAATATCAATATCACTAAAAAGCATGAAATAAAAACTAAAAAATAAAATAGAACCGGATTCGAACTTTAAAAAAATTATAAATAATACTTATTTTGATTTAGTTAAAGTCGGGCGCATATCATTTAACTAATAACCTACAGAAAAGCTCCGCCCGAGTTCAAGAGCGATTATTTGAATAAGTCACTTTTGAGATAAGTATTATTTATCATTTTTTTTAAAGTCGAAGTCAGTTCTATTTTTTTATAGTTTTTATATGTTAAAGCATAGATAAATATCCAGATAATGATTATGTATATTTGCTTTACCTGATCAATGCGCATAGGATCTATCAAATTTAAATCTGATAGAGAAACTCCTTCATTGTTAGAAACATCGCCAATATTTAACAACGACGATATTCCCGAAATCTCTATATTCGAAATTATATTTACGTTACTATCCTTTCGTGAAGTTGACTGTAAAAAGAGGCATTGAATCACACCTTATTTCTAAAAATATTATCCTATCATAAGTTGGATTCTTTTTAGCGAATTTTTTTGACCGAAAACTTTTCGATTAATTTCGTTCCGCCTTTTTTCATTTCGTAGAAATGACGTTTGCCACTGTATCAGATGACCATAATCAATTTACATATTTCATTTAGTCGAAAATCTTTTTCCAGTTTCAGTTCAGTGAAAAGTACCTGGGTCACCTGGGTTATCAGCATTTATTTCGTGTTCAAAAAAGAAAAAATAAAAAGATGACAGGCAACCGGATTCTAACCTGGGCCTCCTGGGTTAAACCTGACTAAATCACCTTTGGGCTATTTGAACTGTGGCTGATGGTGAAATTTACTATTGTAATCTAATAGTAATTTACAAAAAAGAGGGATTAAAAGACATTAATTTTTAAATGAAACCTAGCTAGATAATTTTTTTCTCCTCCAAAACCCCCTGCGTACCAATTTTTAAGAAAATCGTTGGAGCCTTTTCCCAGATTCCAATTATTGGCTCGTTTAAAGGTAAAAGATGATAATTACGTCAAAAGATATTTCGATGGAATAAAATATAGCAAAAAAAAATTCTGTCAATAGTTTTCGGTCAAATGAAATATGTACACGTAAATGTCGGTCAAGTGATCGGTTTCCTGAAGGAATGGATGAAAATCCTCACACACGTCATATAGGTTACAGGCACAAGAACTTTAATTAGCGGTTGCCTATTACCGCATATTAAAATTATAAAAAGTTTTTAAAAATGACTTGCTCAATTATTAAGTTATGATTATGGTATTATTAAAATTTAACTATTTAACATTTGTCTTATGATAGCGATTGCGATTGTGGCTTTTTTGAAAGATATTGAGTGAATGATATCATTAATTATAAAACTGGCAAAAACAGTCATTAACAGTCGGCTCTGAGGTTCCGAGTTCGATTGGCAGTGTCGCGAGGTTCTTCTTTTTAAACGACTTTATTACGACGAAATTATTTAGATGATATAGCTATTCTTTATTCAGTCCTATTCCATTTGAATTCCGTAAGAAGAAATTTCTATGTTGAACAAAAAATTCAGTATCACTAAAAATTATGAATAAAATATTTTTTTTTCAAAAAAATAGAACCTACTTAAAAAAAAATAAAAATAATACTTATAAGTTATAATTATTCAATCAAGAAACTGCTATTGAAGTCGGGCGGAAGTAACCTGTAGGTTAGATATTAATTGATAACAGCCCGATTTTAATAGTAGTTTCTTGATTGAAAAATTTAGTCTAAGTGAATAAAAATTTAAGTGAAAAATAAGTATTATTTTTCTTTTTTTTTAAGTCGGTTATATTTTTTATAAACACAGCAAATATTTTTTTAGCTCTCCTCTTCAGGGCATAAGTATCTACTTAAACTTAACCTACCTGCGTATCGACATCCATCTCATATAATAATGTGTCATCACGTAGTAGGTTAGAATCGCCTGTATTCCGGCCACCGCCAGTTTTAGGCCATTTAACGGACCCCACTTAAAAAAATGTCCAAAATAAATTTAAATTGAATAGGTGCCTACTTAACACAAATTTACGAAACCGTATCGTATTTAAAAACGTATAAGCTTGATATTCGCCCCTTCTCCTTGCAATGCTGTAGGGAAAAAAGAGATGAAGCGAATATCATATGGTGGATAACTGGATATCATATATCCAGTTATGAATGCTCGCATCTGGAAAAATAACCTATAAGTTCAAAGTGAGGTCTATTTAAGAGTGCTAGCTAAGTAGCCAGGACACGATATTCGTCCCTTCTCTTTCTAATGAAGCAAAGGTCCGTGCAGCAAAAGAGATGAAGCGAGATGAAGCGAATTTCATATCCACATTACCAGTTTTGATATATTGAAAAGTAGTCAACAACCATTCCTTGATATCAATATCTGAACAGTTTTCAATACCGATATCAAAACTTGATATTCGAATAAGCAACGGTTGTGGGTTCCCACAAAAAACCAACCAATTATCTGTGGTTTGCAGTGAACCGCGTCACATGCACCGAATATTAAGAAAAAAATAATGAGATGTCACTACTTGGGCAATAACTTTTAGCCAGTAAAATTAGTATCATAAGTATAGTAGTTAGGAAAATTAGTAAGGCACTTTCAAGAAAGATTTCACTGTTGTCTAAAAATGTATGGAAGAATATCAAATAGGAAGTTTTGCTTTTAATCATAAAAAATAAGTAGGTAGGTATATTGTTTTAGCACCACCAATCTTCATTGAGACATGACAGAAGAAGCCTGGATTAACTGGTACCCTGGGGATAAAAGTATTAGGCAAAGGCAAGCCATCATTACGCTGCGCAAGCGAAACCGTTGGCGAAATGCTAGCTTCAATTATTATAAACCAAATTATTTTAGATTATTTTTTTTAAACTGTAACCATGATTGAAAACGTATTATTGAAGCCGTAGCTGAGTGGTTCGCTCGGTTCCAAGATGTTCCCATCTCTGAGGTTCCGAGTTCGATTCCCAGTTGAGTCAATGTAGAAAATGAACTTTGGTGTTCCCATCTCTGAGGGCCCAAGTTTGATTCCCAATCAATGTAGAAAATGAACTTTGGTGTTCCCATCTCTGAGGTCACGAGTTCGATTCCCAGTCGAGTCAATGTAGAAAATGAACTTTGGTGTTCCCATCTCTGAGGACCCAAGTTTGATTCTTAGTCAATGTAGAAAATGAACTTTGGTGTTCCCATATCTGAGGTCTCGAGTTCGATTCCCAGTCGAGTCAATGTAGAAAATGAACTTTTCTATGTTGTCTCAGGTCGTATACAATATCGAATCTAAACAATGTATGATGTCTAATATTTATTTATTTGTTATAATTTATTTTTTAAAGGTGTTATATATTAATTCGACATTTGTAGCTATTTACCTAAAATATTTCCATCTATACTATACCTAGTATTGTAAATAGCTAGCTAGCGTCTTATTAAGGTTTTTATTATTTTGTTGGCAAGTTTACACTAGTTCGCCATCTAAGAGCCCCTTTGATATGCCGCGCCCGCCACTCGTCACTAATCTAATAAGATTCTTTATTGATAATGGACGATTTATTGTCATACACATTTTTTCGACTTTTATGAAATAAGTTTATCTGAATTCGAAAACCAAATGCAAAAACGGATTCCTTGATTAATTTTCTTCCAACAATAGTACCTAATGGTTTTAATAGACTTTTGTTGTGTTTTCATCTAATTAGATGTCGAAAGAAAAAACGGTCCGCGCGCTTTTGAGACTGACGTCACATTAGAGGAACAATTTGTCGAAAATACGTATTTTATTTTGTCGAAAATAAAACACATTTTCAGAAGTTTATAGCAAAACAAACATTCCAAACACATTATAACAATTCACTAGTTTTAGTAAAAAAAAAAAACACACAATACTTCGTTTTCCCGGCACTCTCACTGCACTGTACGACGCGTGTACCGAGCGAGTTCGCGGTACTGGCCACGTTTACTTTTACTGGAGGAACTCCCCATATTTCAAATAAAATAATTTATAAACAAACTTGTTTAGTCTATGAATTGAAATAGATAGATAATTTATCACACTATCGGGAGAATAAATATTATTCATAAATGGAATGTATTTTAGTACTAATAAGGCTATAAGGCTGGTTCAAGAGCCATATGAGAATCGTGAGAATGAAACGTCGCATGGGTAATCTATATGAGTACCATGGGACTTGAATTTATTTATTTATTTATTACAAACAAGTCTTAAAAGCAAACAGATGTTTCCATCCAAAACGCTTGCAAGATTAGATTATAAAAAAAAAAAAATAAAGAACATGCAATAAGACATAATAACACTTAAATTATAATGATCAAATATTATTATCAATGTCAAATAATATAGGTCAAATCAAATTACAATAACAATCTAATAAAAGAATTAAATGTCAGCAATACAAAAATATGAAAAATTAAATGTCATTGTCAATCTACAAACTAATAATTGAATTTCTACAGGTACAAATAATCAATATTAACAAAAAAATAAATAATTATGTCAATTTTGATAGTACAAGAATAGTATTAAGTATGAAAGGAAGTGAAGTGAACTTTACGAATTTGGGGGCTACCCATACGTGGAAGGGTGTAGTGTACACTTAAATATTACATTGAATGTCTCTCCCTAACTTTAATAAGGGATTGAAAAATAAAAATATTTTATTTTATTTATATATTATATGTAAGTTATTATTTTGCAAATACAAAATACATTTCAAAAAGAATTTCTAATAAATACACTTCTGTAAAAGGTATTTAAATAAAAAATACCATTTCGTATTTGAAATACAAGTAGATACCTATTTCGTAAAGCTCAAATCTCCGCTTGCCATCCTAGAATGTTTTAAAATTTAAATTTTGATACCTATTCCATTTATGAATTACTACAAAAGTACATTATGTGCTTACTTACATAAATTTTCCATTTCGTAAATATGTGATGTGATTATCACGTTCTCGCATGACACTCAAATTCCGACTGAATTAGGCTAGGTGGGACTCGCAATCCGCAAAGACGCGAGCGCACTATCTATCTCATTCAGACATAATGCTCCGTTTCGTTTTTGCAACGTTGCCGCGCTGCCGACGTGTTACTCTAAAAGCAACTATTTTGCGGTAAATGTTGATCAAACGAATAATATATTGATCAACAAACTCTTCCTCAGTGTAAAAAAAAATACCGTTAAAAGATCAACAATTACCGTGACAGTCGCTTAAGAGCAA